>JAJOZX010000292.1:0-375000 GCA_023014485.1 Bathynomus jamesi | reverse complement strand
GGTGCAAGTTATCTTGTATGCATTAGCTGTGCTTAAGACTTTAGAACGCGCTGGTGCAAGCCTCAGAAGGAAGTCTTTAATTATCTTTACCATGGGTAATGGGGTGCAAGTTACCCGTATGTCATTAGTTATGCTTGAGACCTTAGAACAGGCCAAGAGAGACTCAAAAGAAGGTCTTCTAATACTTTGTTAACGTAATTTAAACCCTGGGTGAAGGGGAGCATTTCACCCCAAATAGAGAAGATGCTTTATATCGGAATTGAGTATCTGACTGAAGGAAATGCCAGCAGACTCAATTTATTTTGTTTCAACGTGACCTTAAACATCACTTTTAGACTTGAGAATCATTCAATGATAACCTTTATAAACTTGAATCGAAGAATACTCTTATAAACATTTGCTTGTAATCCGCTTACCAGAATTTAATTAAAGTGCCAAAAAATTAAAGTTGACTCAGTTAATTCACACTCGATGGGCAAAAAGAAGGCTAAGGAAAGCTGCTGGATTCTGCAAGCAATGATAAAGGTCGGCACACACTGTGGTCACATCTGGATTCAACATTGGGAGAGTCCAGACGATCCAGGGGTACTTTTATTATGCTGGAATCACGTGGTTTAGAGATTAGAGTATAATAAAATGGTGTCAGGTGTGGGGTGTAAGTAAGTATTTCCTAACCCCCTTTCCTAGACACCCATCAAGTACCAGAAGCCGACTGAAGCATGTATGAGGACCATCTACATGGAAAAGAGAAAAACGGAAGTTCCACCTAGAATCACGAGATCGAGAGCAGCTACTCAGGCACGATTGGAAGCAGCAATGAGGATTCAAGCAACAGGCGAGGATGAGACAATAAACCTTTCAAAAGAGGAAGAAAAATCAAAGGTAAGCAAACCTGTTTGTATTGCAACTGGTTTTAGGGGACAGGAAGACAATTTTCCTGTAGCAGGTAGCACACCCAAGGTACACCCTTCAGGAGTACAATTTTTCCCACCTAATTTTGATATCAAGGGACACCTGAGAAAATCAAAGGCGAACTTAAAAAGGGAGATAGCCCTCTATTAGCAAATTTACGCGATGACTTTTTAGAGTTTTGGCCTTTTTCACTAGACAAAACCCCCAGCGTCGAGATGCCTATTAGTCAAGACAGCAGACAAGCAGTTTAGGAAGCTGAGAAACGGCTGGAAGACGTAGCCCATCACCCCCAATTTCTCCTCCTGCTCTTTCCCATAGAATACCAGCTACTAGATCATTCCAATACCCCCCCATATACCGAGGAGGACAATTTCTCCCCCAAGGAAGAAAAGCTGCTGCATCATGCAGCTGAGATCTGCCCCAATATTCTGTGGCGCGTATGCTGAATATTTAATTGCAGCAGCCCAAGGGGTAGTGCAAAGCTATGTATCCTTTCAGGATTTCATCTTCAAAATCGCGAGATTAATTCCTGAGAGAGGAAGAAATTCTGATAGAATGCAAATTGCTTTAGCGATTAGATGTTCCATTCCCCCTAGTAGATTAGTATTAGTAGGATTGGAGAAAATGTTAAGACATCAAAGAAGTTTTTGAATATCTGTTCTGACCTTTATTGCCAGAACAGAAGGGATGAGATTACAAATAGGTTAATGAATATAGAGCGAGAATCTAGATGTCCAGATGAATCATTTACATCATTTGCATATAGAATAAAGAGAGAAGTTGAAGGGTTGAAAAGAGATGCGGATGACATGGCACAAAGTATAGATATTCCTTTTGTAATAAATAAATTAATTCTAAATCCAATACCTCATAAGCTCTGGAATAAGTATGGTGACCAGACAGTGGATGTACAGAGAAAGATTAAGGGAATTTGGTATGATGATTGGATCATTTCCAAACCAGTGACCCTTCTAAGTAATTTAAATTACCAGAGTCACAACCTGGGGTCCCTACCATCCCCAAATTCCTCATACAGTAAATACTCGATAAGTTGGACTATATAGGGCTCTAGCCAGTCTGACTCATTGAAAAGTCCAACTCATCGTGAATTACCTTAATTACCCCCCCTATTTACCCCTAAAGAGGCATAAATACACTCTAACCTTTTAAGTTTGATTAGTGAGAGTCTAATACAATGTTCAAAATAAACATTAAAAACAATAAAACATTTCACTTACCGTTGCTGGAATTATTTTGAGCACAAAATAAAAAATTTTATTGTTTACCTTTTCGTACAATACAGTATTAAAAAAACACTTCACTTAGTAAAAGAAACAAAATAATAATAGCACTTGACAGAGGATGAGTCTGACTCATCAAGTATTTACTGTACTATCAAAATCAAGCCTATTTGCAAATGCCAAATCAGCCTACATACTATCCTTACCAAAACGCATAGCCCCCTGTAGGACAAAATCTTTATCCACAAAATGTTCCTTTAAACCAAATGCCATATAGTAGTGTGCCACCATACAATCGATCAACCCATCCATGTCCCTCAATGCAAAATGATGTGATGAATGTAAATGTAGTACAGGCCCCACAAATGCAAACCCAATTATATTTAATGAATAACCCTTGATGTTACATATGCGAAGGGACAGGACATAAAGCTAAATTCTGTCCGATGATCGAAAGAGTAAAAGCATTGGAAATAAACAGAAATAAGGCATGAGAGTATATAAGGGAAGGAGAGAATGAGTATAATGGACAATGACGATACACATTGCCATTTTGGCAAAATGGGAATAGAGAGAGAGAAGATTATGATGGATGCCGACGATACACATTGCCATTTTGACAAAACTGGAATAGAGAAAAGGAAGATTATGATGGACGATGACAATACACATCACTGTTTCGACAAAATTGGAATAGAGGGAGAGAAGAAATTTGATAATTGGGGAAATGGAGAGAGAGTACAAAAAACTCAAATGATTATTCTTATGACCAATGACGGAACGATTATCCTGAAAATCAAGGATGGAGACAAGATGGATATTCTCATTATAGGAAGAACCAATATGAGGTCGCCATTACCTTATGAAAATAGATGAGGGAGATTTCACTCACTGTATAGCCGACCAGATACCCGATTTGATAATTGGAATAGAAGGGATTACCGACAATGTGGCCAAAGAAATCGATTCCCTTTGCCGTACAGGAATACCCCACTTTACGAAATATTGCGTTCCTAGCGCCCGTTCGTAAAGCAGGTGTTCGTAAAGCAGGTGTTCGTAAAGCAGGTGTTCGTAAAGCAGGTGTTCGTAAAGCAGAGCATTATTTCCCATACATATAATGTTATATTTTGGGTTACGTTTTTTTCTTAAAAAATCGAAAAAAAAGGTTATAAAACAGCAAATTTTGCAGAAAAAAATGTTTATTAACATAGAAATGAAAGCAATGAACAAAGAAATAATACAAACGAAAGTAATGAACAAAGAAATACAATAAAAATGTAAGCAATGAACAAAGAAATAGTACAAAACATTACATATGCAAATTTAGTTTTCATTAATAGATGCGTCAGTAGACATGCTTTTGGATTCGCCGGTAGAATGACTTGTAGATGCGTCGGTAGAATGACTTGTAGATGCGTCGGTAGAATGACTTGTAGATGCGTCGGTAGAATGACTTGTAGATGCGTCGGTAGACACACTTGTAGATGCGTCGGTAGACACACTTGTAGATGGAGCACGTTTGAAAAATGAATCCAAAGTCGTCTGTTTAGAAGAAGCCCTTTTCTTTTCCTTGTAAATTTCGCGGTAGCAGGCAACCGCATTTTTTAAGGTTGAAGTAACTTTTTCACTTCTTTCGAAATTTGGATCTTGCGCTTCAAAAATGTCGATGACTTTATCCAAATAAAAAAATGCTTCAGAGAGTCCCTTGACAGTAAATGAATGAGTCGGGATTTCAGTGTCAGGGACCTCTTCAGGCTCTTCTTCCACTTCAAATGCTAAATTATCTTTCATATCAATAAGATCTTCATTTGATAATTCTGCACTATGTGCTGTAAGCAATTCCTCTACATCTTCGTCTGTGAAATCGAGATTCAATTTATTAGCGATCGTTACAATTTCGGCTTTTTCCTTTTGAATTTCTGCAATTGGTTCAAATCCATCAAAATCATTTATGAATTGAGGGCATAGTTTTTTCCAGACACCTTTCAGATTTTTTTGTGTCACATTCTCCCATGCTTTTTTAATTAACTTTATTGCATCTAATATGTTTAGTTTTCGCCAAAAATCTTTCACTGTCCATCCCCCTTCTTTATCAGTGGCCTCAATAAGCATTTCAAAAGTGTACCTTAGATAATGGGCCTTAAAAGTTGATATTGGGATGGTGATTTTGTAGAATTTGTGGGTGGCCCGGCGCATTATCGATGAGCAAAAGTGCCTTAAATGGAAAGTCATTCTCTTCACAATATTTTTTTACTTGTGGTACAAAATGATGAGAAAACCAATCTTCAAATAAAGCTGCCATCACCCATGCTTTTTTATTAGATTTCCAGATGACTGGAAGGGTACCTTTCACTATGCCTTTAAGAGCTCTCGGATTTTCTGCACGATAAACGAGCATTGGTGTTAATTTAAGGTCACCTGAAGCATTGCCTCCAAATAATAAAGTTAACCTGTCTTTAGCGACTTCAAAGCCAGGCAGTGCTGACTCTTCTTTTGCTATGAAGCTTCTTGTTGGCATTCGTTTCCAAAAGAGTCCAGTTTCATCAACATTAAATATAAGTTGTGGCATGTATCCTTCCTCTTCTATTATTTCAGCTAATTCTTTGGGAAATAGTTTTGCTGCATCTGTATCAGCACTCGCTGCTTCACCTTGAACTTTAACAGAATGCCATCCACTCCTTTTTCTAAAACGGTCAAACCATCCTCTGCTTGCAACAAAAGTTTCTTCATTCGCTGTGTCCCCTTTCTCTTCTTTAAGCATATTAAAGAGAGCCAAAGCTTTGGTGCAAATTACCCCTTGGCTAACGTTCATATTTAATCTTTGTGTTTTGTCACCTATCCAAACATTTAATAGTTTTTCCAATAATAGGACTAGAAATAACAGGTGTAAGTTGACAAGTAGAAGGTTCGAGACAGCAGTTGCGAAAAACTTTTTTACGCATAGAATAGTAAATAGCTGGAATAGTTTGCCGGTAGAAGTAATTAGTAGCACGTCTATAAACATGTTTAAGAATCGATTGGACGCGCATGTTGATAGAAAGGGTATGGTTTAGGGTAGTAAAATTAAGGCTTTCTGGGGATAGATCCCACAGCTCAACACAAGTGTTGTGGGATATAGGGAGGCAGCGTCTTGGGTTAGGGGATACTCTGTCCTTACACCCCATTTAAAGAGATTCCTCTGCCGAGTGGTGCCCCCCATAGTACTGTGAGGTATTGAAAAACTCATGATCTTCACTTGCCCCACAAACACCTTTAAATGGGAGACCCATAATGGGTGCACACACATTTCTACATTACTGTACAGTCTTTACAGCCACACCTACACTTTTCCTCGTACGTGTATATAATGTAATGTATATGGTTGTAAATTTGACTTGGTCCGCAATCGATATGAACCGTGACTTGATGGATACCGTAATGAAATTGACTGGATTCTTTGGATCTGATATATTTGCATGTCCGTTATATAATAGATATAGAGTGT
Organism: Bathynomus jamesi; assembly: GCA_023014485.1. Classification (NCBI taxonomy): domain Eukaryota; kingdom Metazoa; phylum Arthropoda; class Malacostraca; order Isopoda; family Cirolanidae; genus Bathynomus; species Bathynomus jamesi. The sequence goes on along the minus strand of JAJOZX010000292.1, from coordinate 369,363 downwards.
AACATATTTGTGGATAGTAGTCTATTATGACTTGATCCTCTGGATCGAGAGATTCTGTCTTTAGTTTTAAATTGATAATTAATTATTTTTAAATTGATAATGTATATGGTTGTAAATTTTGACTTGGTCCGCAATCGATATGGACCGTGACTTGATGGATACCGTAATGAAATTGACTGGATTCTTTGGATCTGATATATTTGCATGTCCGTTATAAATAGATATAGAATGTAACATATTTGTGGATAGTAGTCTATTATGACTTGCTCCTCTGGACCGAGAGATTCTATCTTTAGTTTTAAACCGATAATTAATTATTTTTAAATTGATAATTATTTAGTTTCGTAAAAATTGGTCGTTGCCAATTTACCGGCAGTTTTTAAATAAGTTTATGTTCTTGTGGTTCGGAACCCACGTAAAATTGTAGGTCCCCTCCGCCACCACGGAGGACATACACAATACACGATTACGAACACAGTTAGGTAGACCAGCCATGAGTGGATCCTAGGGTCTTTGTTGGTCTGAAACATTATAACATTATATTCTTTATTACGCGACCATGTTGATAGCATAGGTTGCGCACCTTTAACTAAATTTAAATATTTTTCTTTGTCTTTGATTATCGTAGAAATAGTTGATGCGCTCATTGACATTTTCTCAGAAATTTGTTTCACTGTAGAACCAGTTTCCTGCATTTTCACAATTTCATATTTTGTTTGCAAAGTTATAGCCTTTCGTTTCTTCTGATTAACGTCACAGTCTTTACTATCACACTTTCGTTTTGGCATAATTGATGATGGGTACTGTAATTGCAATGTACGAAAAGAATATCAGTGAAACACTTAGCGTGCGCGAGAGTGAATAAAGCACAAACTCTCTTGTCAAAGCGCACATATAAACTGACAACAGCTGCGTTGCCACAGTGCAAAGTGAGCTAAAAGCGAGCTAACTTGGCACTGCTGTAATGCAGAATACATAATACAGTACAGTATGGTATGCGTGACGTAAGCATATTATTTTTATCTTAAAATCGAGCTAACTAAGCACTGCTGTAATGCAGAATATTAGATTGTGGTATGCGCGACGTACGCATTTTATTTTTGTCTTTTATATTTCTTCATTTAATTTTTTATTTAGTGCAAATACAATTTCGTAAACCCGGGGTTTCGTAAAACGAAGCATCGTAAAGCGGGGTATTCCTGTATATAAATTGGAGGAGCCATTCTCCTTATGAAACACTGAACGAAGAGTATAGAAACCAAAACAAATCCCCCTATAGGGAGGGAAACAGATAAGCTGCCCAGGAACGAGATCAAGGAATATCTCCATCTAGAAATTGGGAAGGCTGCCGAAGTGATTCCCCAAGGCTCAGGAGAATAGACCCTCCACAAAATAGGGATAAGTCCCCCCGAAGAGTCTCCTTTAAAGACAACGAAGAATCAAAAAATGAACAATGACTAGAAATCCTGAATAACAAGGAAAGTCCCCTAAAGGATGAAAGAAAAGAAAAACTGAAGTAAATAAGCCAGAACAAATGTAAAAAGAAGAACAGTATGAGGGTTAGATAAATCTATATAACTCAAGTATAAATGGAAGTGACATTGAGATGAGAGGATGCCACTCGACCTTGAGCTTAGAGTATGATGTCGGAAAACAAGCACATGAAAAGAATCTCACAATTGCCTCAGAAGATAAAGTAAATGCAGAGAGTGATTCAGTATTAAGTGATGAAAGCATGACTAGATCTGATGAAAGAGAAGTAAATAAGAATATAAATAACTTAACAAGAAAAAGATATCATGTGAATGATATTTATGAATTAAACGCATGTGAAAATGAATTTAAAAGTGTAATTGAAAAACATGATTCATTGTTAGTGTGTGTGAATGGAAGTATGAATGAAAATGCAGGTTTTGTATTAATAGAAAGCTATTGTGTGAATGGAGTCTATGACATGGGCATATGGGACATTGACAGTGAAACTTATAATGAAATGCATGATTCATTAACTAATGGTGAGAACGGAAATGAGAGCAGAATCTCAGAAAATGTGCAAATCGAAGGTGCAATTGTACATGAAACAAATGAGGAAAATTTAAATGAAAAAAATCATTGAGATGGATGAAAATGAATTGGTTGTTGGGGCATTTCATGCAAATAGTGTATGGGTGAAGGAAGAGAAATTAAAATTTAATCTGGTGGAACAGACCTCTCCACCACAAACTGCTTTACCAGATATTTGTCTGAACGAAGAAAAATCAAAAAAGACATTAGATGATGTAGAGACCCTGAGCAACCAACAAGAAGGAATTATAAACACTATCCGAAAAGAAGATAACAGAAGAAGCGTTTATCCAAAAATTAGGTTCAAGGAATTAAGAAATGAACCATCAAAATACAGAAACAGATTCAATGAAATGAAGTGTCTGTGGAGGCACTTCACGAGGCCACCAGACTATTTCACCTATAAAGATTCCTGTACATAAATAATTATAATTGCACTTTTACACTAAAATAAATTATGTAATGAAACTACAGAGCTTCGCTTAAGTAATATTCCTTTTCAAGCTTATCTAAATAAGATGATAAGATAGGAATTCAAATGAGTGCTTTTAAGATATTAAAGTACACATTAAATTAAGTGATACAAAGAGGATAGAAGACTTAAAATGCAACGAGATAAAACTAAACATTATTTATATTCTTCCCCGAGATACTTGATAAACACTTTTAGAATGTAGGCATTCACAGAAAAATGTAGGCAATGTAGTAACCTGGTTAGCACTTTCCCATATAAGTTAATATTTCCCTTGAGTTCATTCGTATTAAAGTATGAAGTTGTGGTTGACATGATAACCAAGTTAAAAGGCTTGTCAAGAAACCGGATATGAAGGTATGAAGTGTAGGTGAATGAACTGACGTCATGAATGAAATTTATATTCATTTATGCTTTAGTTGAATGAAGAGAGAGCTGCTAAGTTAGTTCATTTTTGAGGTTCAATGAAGGTGAAACAGGAGGAAGTTGAGTGATTAACCCAGTTAATGGAAAATTTTAGGAAATTGCTAAAAGTAAAATTAAATTAATTACAGAATTGCTAAATTAACATTTCTCATTTGATATTACCCATTCCCCATTATTAAAGAAATAAAAATTTTATCAATGACTCCTGCTGAAGGAAATTGTAACCCTTCTCTTATCACTGTGCGCATTCCAAGTGGGGGTGCGAACCTTTCTAACAATGAAGCTTTGTACTAGTCAGTCTACAACGTCCATCTACACCACATCCTGAATTTACATTTTCAAATGCCCATAAAATTTAAAGTTTATTCATCAGCACAGCACGAAGTAGGTGACACAGCCTGACCATCACCAACACCATCAAAAGGCCTACCTACCAACGCTATCGCTGATCAGAAGCGATGCTGAACCTTGTTGGAAAAAGGGACCTTACAGAAGACCATCGGAGTACCATTAAGAGAAATCCTCCAAAAATTAAGCTAAGCTAGCATTCAGCCGAATTAGTCAGTCTAAATAAGATATAAATTCTTTATCACTCCAAATATTTAAATAAAAATTAGTTAACTATACTACTAGCCTAAAATAAGAATGTGTAAATTTATGTGCTTAAGGTAAAAAAGTATAAAAGTGCTCTTTACGTGTTTAAAACTAGTGAGTAAAGTGATGTAGGGTGAAAATAAAGAAAAGGTGATACCATAGTGAAAACAATAAAAATTAGTAATAATTTATAAATTAACCTTTCCAGAATAGAAACCTCATACGTTGAAAAGATGCATATTGACAACCTCCCAATTTAAAATATTGTGCTATAGCTGAGTGTAAATTTCTATCCTATAATTTAATACATGAAATTAACCCCCTTAAAAATGTTTATAAATCATGTCTACATACCACTCTTACTGTGTGTTTCCTTTTCATGTCTGCTATTCTATCTTTACATGAATGACTACACTAGTCATCCTTAAAACCGACATCTTCTGTAAGCAAGATTTGGATATGACATCACTAGTTCTCGTAAAGAACATACTAATTATCACTGGGCAACAAAAAAAAAATTTTTTTGTGTCCCAAGAATGAAAATACCTTATTCTTATAGTATTTTCTATGCTGAATCCAAATAAGTTTGTAAAATTTCTCTATCAGGTCTGGTTTTTGTGTGACATGCAATTTAATTTTTAAAAACCCATATAGTTACATACTTATTAAAATATGATCGAAAAGACATACCTGTAGTTTAAAAAGTAGCTTGTTTTGATTTTCTGCTGTGCTTTGCCTCAGGCATGTCTCTCTTAAGAGTCCAGCAATAGTCAGCCAGCATACTGGGGCTCCATTTGCCTTGGTAACGGTTTTCCATGGCAGAAATATCCTGATGAAAATGCTCACCATGTTCGTCGCTTACCGCACCCAGGTTTTCTGGAAAAAAGTCCAAGTGAGAGTCCAAGAAATGAACCTTTAATGACATATTGCACCCCATTGCTTGGTAAGACTTAAGAAGATCTCCTACTATTTCAGGATAGTTTTCGGCCTTGTGATTTCCCAAAAAATTTGTGCAGACACTTTTGAAACTCTGCCACGCAGCTTTCTCAACTTCATTCAACTCTCCTTCATATCTCTCATCTCTTAACAATTCTCTGATCTGAGGGCCTACAAAAATGCCTTCTTTAATCTTGGCATCACTGATCCGGGGAAACTTATTTCTCAAGTATGTGAATCCTGTTTGCGCTTTATCCATCACTTTAACAAAGTTTTTCATAAGTCCAAGCTTGATATGCAAAGGAGGAAGGTACACTTTCTCAGGGTCAACAAGTGAACTATTCACAACATTTTTTTGCCTGGAACAAGTGAGGTGCGTTTTGGCCAATCCTTCTTAACGTAGTGGTTTTGCGTGTCCCTACTGTCCCACTCACATAAAAAACAACAGTACTTGGTGTAACCTAGCTGCAACCCTAGCAAAAGTGCAATGACCTTCAGATCTCCACAGATATTCCACTTATATTTCTGATACTGAAACTTTTCTAAAAGCAACTTCATGTTGTCGTATGACTCTTTCATGTTTGCAGCATGTGCAATAGGTACAGAAGGAAATTTATTTCCATTGTGAAGAAGGACTGCTTTCAAGCTGACTTTTGAGGAGTCAATGAACAATCGCCACTCATCCACGTTATGTTCATGACCAAGAGCCCCATGACTGAATTAACATCTTTACAAAACACAAGTCCATCTTCATGGGAGAACCATTCTTTGAATTCATCATGGCGGCTGCAGAAAAAACAAACTTTAGTGTCACGTTGCAGTAGATTCCAACCCTTTAATCTTGAACCTAAAAGTTCAGCCTGCTTCTTAGATAATTTCAAATCACGAACTAGGTCATTTAGATCTCCTTGTGACAGTAAATGTGGGTTCATTGGAGGAACAGGTAGCCTGGAATGTTGGATCAGAAATGTCTTCATCTTTTTCCTCGTGATATGCTACAGCTACATTTGATTCCTCATCACTTAAACTTACATGTTCAGGAGGATTTGGTACTGGAAGTTGAGCACTGTGGGGAACTGGTCTCATTGCAGATGGTAGATTAGGGTATTTCATAAGGCTCTTTGTTTTTGAAGTGATCCCCTTTGTATTTATTTACCAGGCAGAAATAGCAGTCTGTTGTGTGATCTTTGGGTTCCCTCCAAATCATTGGAATAGCAAATGGCATGTGACGTGAACCGTTTAGCCATCCTGTAAGTAGTCTTACACATGTCACGTACAACAAATGTGAGGGGCCCAACTCTTGTCCTGATCGCCTACTTTACATCCGAAATAAAGTTCATAGCATTTTTTTACTAATGGTGTAAAGTTACATTTCTGGGATTTTAAAGTTAGATCACCACATACATAACAAAAGGAATTAAGATGATTCAGACAGTTCCGCGGCATTACAAAACATCTATATGAATACAACACTGGTGTAAAATTAACAAGAAGCAACAGACACTAGCTGTTAACACTGACATTTACAAGCAGACTGACTTGGAGCTGCTCTACACACAGAAACTAGGCTCATGTCTGAACAGGTACAAACATGTTTCAACCTGCACAGTCTGCTGCTCCGACCAAATTTATCCTGCCAGCATTATCAGAACTTTCTCCCCAAAGGAATAAATTGTACTAATTTTACAGAAAAATTAATACAACATATATATTAATATTATATTTTTATTATAGTTATATTAATTAATTAATATATTATATTTATTATTTTTATAATGTTTTATATTATAATATTTTATATATTAATTATAATATGTTGTTATTTTTTTATCCGGTGATCATGCTAAATGAGGAAAAACTGAACATAGCGTCACAAGTAAACTAAGCCTGATAGAAAAAATCTGATTTCATATTTAGATTCAGCATGAAAAAGTACACTTAGAACACCCATCAAAACCCTTGTGACAAATGTTGTTGACCAGTGTAATTAATGTGTTTAAAATTGCTTTCTGTTCATAATGGCTAAATTCTCAATGTTTATTATTATCAAATTAATGCTTTTCAATATAATGTATCTTGTAAGAAAATATCTCATAGTACTTGACTAAATGTAAAGAAATAGGATGCAAAGTCTCTTATTGGTGACAGGACAATTGTGTCCTGGTCAAGTGCATCCCGGACAAATGCATCCCGGACAAATGCATCCCGGTCATTGGCATCCCTGGACAATTGCGTCTGGTTTTATTTCATCCCAGACAATTGCGTCCCGGACAATTGCGCACTTCCCCAACTACTATATGAAGTTTATTTATTAGAGAAGTGAATAGAAAGTTCATTGTGACTTCACCTACGCAATTGTCCAGGGACGCCAATGACAAGGGACGAGTATGTTTGTTATTGTAATTTTGTATGGGATATAATGCCCGGTTAGATTAATTGAATGCCCAGTTAAGTCAACTGTATGCCCTTGATGATTGGTTAGGTTAAGTTATGATATTTTCGTTAAAACTAACGAAACTAACTTTATCTTAAGTCGACGTAACCCATAAAATTTGACAATGATGTTGCTGATGATGGATAAAGTTTTAGAGAACAGTTTCGAACAGAACTTATGAACATATAACAAGTTTAATAGGTTAAAATGAAAAGTATTTGAAATTCTGATACTAACTTTCTATTCACTTCTCTAATAAATAAACTTCATATAGTAGTTGGAGAAATGCGCAATTGTCCGGGATGCCAATGACCAGGACGCATTTGTCCAGGACGCACTTGACCAGGACGCAATTGCCCTAGAACCCTCTTATCGCATCACCTTAAGTTAATGATTGTTTTAGTTAGCCTTCTCAGTAAATTGAACTGTCTTACATAACTAGAAGACTAAATTTTATAATTTTTTTTATTAATGAAGTCCTTTTCTTTCCAAAGTTACTTCAGCAATCACTGATTACTTTTATTATGCTAGAATCGCATGGTTTAGAGATTTCAGTATAATATATATATATATATATATATACACATATATAAACATATATTAACATATATTTAAACAACCAAGGAAATGCATAACATTTCCGTATCCAGAGACATTTTACTTGAGGTAATGACAGCATCAAATTAAAAAGCTATGCATGGTGGTCATGCAAGTTTATGGGTTTTAAGTGTCAACCAGAGAGAGAAATTAAATGTTACCATTACCTCAAGTGCTGGGGAAAAGGGGGTAATATGTAAAATGCCTCTTGCCAGAAAAGTATCATGCATTCCTCAGTTGTTGAAATATATGATAGGTTGTATTAATTTTTACTTTGTTGTAGTGTGGTGGCAGCATTCATGACTCTAACTCAAGGGGTTCCAGGTTCAAATCCTGGTGGCATAATTTTTTCATGTTTAATTATTGGTAGTTAACTTTCCTGCATGAATGTTGTGAAGATGCACTTATGGTACAAAACCACACTCAGATTGAAAATTAACTGATCCTTCTAACAATTAATATACTGTATCAATTTATAGTGAAGTTTATATAGTCTAGGCCTAGCTATAGATAAAAACTACTACTGTTTATATGAACATCATAACTGTACCATTATTTTTATTTCCATTTTAATTATCAGATCCAGCTTTGAAGTGCTTTATTATTAAAGTTAAAACACAATATTTTATTGTCATTATCATTTTTCAACAAGTGGTTGGATTGTTTTTAACATTTTCCTACTTATTCATTAATTTTTTTCTCTACAATCCAAATATTTGTTGACTCAATAGTGTCACTCGCTGAGTTGCGAAGTTTTAAAAATAAGTGATTCACTCTGAAAGAAGTCTTTAATGCTTTCTGCATTTCTCTTTAAAATTAAGTATATTTCCATCATAGTTTTCACTACAATTAATTTCAGTTTTCAGTTTTTAAGTTCAAGAAAGATATATTTCAGTCATTTTAATCTAACCTTACTGTACTTAATAATTTTTTTTATTAAACTCAAATATTATTTTTTTAAATAAAGTTTTCTTTTGCAGGATTACCCTTTTTTGAAGGAACATGTTTGTCCTTCAGGTGGGATGGTAGTCAACAATGGTCATTCAGTGGTTGTTTGTAAAGATTGTTTTGTTTCTTTAAATGAGCAGGTATGAATGTCACGATATGATATTATTTGTAATTACCATCTTATTTCAATATTGAGAATTAGTTTGTCTCCACTAGCCTATGTTGCAGTTCCAATGGAAAAATAAGGTAATGAAGGCGTACTGCATATGTAAGCATTTTCATTAATTTCAAATGAATGTGGTGCTTTTATTTTGTAAATACAGTATACAGCATTGGAGAGATTGGGTGTTCCTGTTGAGAAAAGACAGTACAACTGGATTCAGCGTCCCCCTCCTCCAGAATTTAATGAAACTTCCCCTGGAAGCAACAAATCTAAGGTCAACGCCATTGGTCCTCCTTCAATACAGCATTCTTTTCCTTTCCAAAGAACTGTATCGTGTACAGGTGATAGCAGCAGCTTTTCTAGGGACTTGTCTAGCACTGCTATACAAGAGGTATGATATATATGTATGTATTGAGATTTCAAAAGATTGCCTTGATACTGTACAGTGCTTTACTTCTTTTTAATAGTTTGAGAAAATTTTTTAATCACGGAGGAGTATTGGATGTTTTTAATAAGAAAAGGCCCTTTTTTTATTTACACTAACTGTTTTGATGATACAAATATTTTTGCAGTACCTATTTTAAATTATCACAGCTTAATGGGATATATATATAAAAGATTTAGACTGAAAAGATGATAAGAGAAAGATTTGAGATGAAGTAAAATTTGTAAAAGAAAACATTCATTTTCATAGAAATTTCATTATTAAATGTATAAAAACAAAATTTTATCCTTTGTAATTTTAACATTAGCTATAGGTTATCCCTACACTCATACTTTCCATATTTCTGAAATAAGTATTTTCACAACATGCAAGTACAATTAATTTCCATACTAAACAAGTTATTAAACTGAGTGGACATTCTAAAATACAATTTTAAGTGAAAAATAAAATTTAGGACACTTCTACATGTGGCTTTTTGTTGAAACATTGTACATAAAGACAACTTTGTTACCCCTCTCTGCTCCCAGTCTTTTTTTTCTCTCTTGACTGGAACCTTATATTTAACAACTAGACACATGGGGCACAAATCTGTATGGGACAAGGGGGTACATGTACCCCCACTATTTGGCAACTATTAGGAACTCTTAGTAGGCTATATATATATATATATATATATATATATATTATATATATATATATATGTGTGTGTGTGTGAACCTCGATTTACGATGGGGTTGCGTTCCTGAAAACCCTATCGCAAATTGAAATAATGTAAATTGAGTTCATTATAACATGGGGTTCAATGGGATACATTCCCTGCCAGTCTCAAACACACATGTATCACCAAAAAAAAAATTCCTACACACAAAATCAATAGAAAACAATTAAACAACACTCACCACATCATTGAGAACAAGCCTGGTCATCACCATATGTCCCCTTTGAGGCTAAGGGGACTCTTGTAGGTGGAGTGGAGTCATCACTGACTCCCACACAGCCTCTGGGGAGTTGGGAGAGGCTGAAGTCGAGGGTTGTGGCTCTGACTGTGGCAGGGGTTTGAAAAAGGAGGTGATTGTTGTCTGGCACGCCTCCTTCTTCTCAAGATACAGCTCCCTGTAGCAGAGCATGTCCTTCTCCACCAGTGCCCTCACAGACGAACTCCTGTTGAAGTTGGGGTCATTCTCAGCAAGGAGCTGACTCCTCCACTGTCTGCTGCTGTTCCAGGAGTAGTAGGTCCGCATGGCAACATGTGGATAGATGATGCCGCAGCTGACAAGTGCAGCGAGAGATGCATTCCCTCTTCCAAGCGTCAGCGAGTTTGGCCGACCAATGGCAAATATGGAGATGGTCTTAATTCATCACCATCATTAATGTGAAATAGCGTAAATTGAGGTTTACCTGTATATATAGAGTAGGTATACAATTGATGATTTATTTAATGAAACTTTACACACAACATGTGTTAATCATATAGGTATTCATTATTATCTACCCTGAAAGGAAAATGAATTTAAAAAATCAGCATATGAAACTGTAGGCCTATACCTACTTTTGGGCCACTCATATATATATATATATATATATAATATATATATATATATATATATATATATATATATATTATATATATATATATATATATATATATATATGAGGCCACAGGGCTACCAAACACGATACCAAAGGACAACAAACTTAAAATGCACAAGGGATAATGCGAAATGAAGAACATAAACATTGTCTTAGCAAATATTCAAGGAATAAAACTGAACAACTCTCTAAACAAAGTTTCATACCTGAAAGGTTTTATAGACAAAACAAGGGTGGACATTGCATGTCTCACAGAAACACATCTTAAAGATTGCTAAGGAAACTGTGATAACTGCGAACACTGTATCGATAAGAAAGAATTGCATATCAATGGATTCATCTTACTAAAAGTGGATAAAACAGGGAGATATAAAGGTGGCTGTGCTATTTACATACATGAGAGGCATATGACAGAGACAGTAATAAGTAAATCCAACAGCTTTGTGGAAACCCTTACAGTGAAAATAGAGAAATTAAACATTGTATTGATAGTCATCTATAGACCTCCAAACTTTCCATCTGAAAAATTTTTGGATGCCATTGATGATACCAGACCCCTAATGAAGTTGGTAAACTCTCCATCCCCTAATATAATACTCTGCTGTGATTTTAATTTCCCATTTATAAAATACAAAAAGGTGGGTAGAAATATATTTATATAGCAAGGTAAGGGGGGGGCACACAAGAGAGGACCAGGAGCAAGCAAAAATGTTGATGGCTCTCACAAACAAGTTTATGCTGACACAGGAGAGAACAGAAAATACTAGAAAAAATAACTGCCTAGATCTCGTATTCACAAATAACAAACTGGATTGCTGATATAAAAATAACCCCAACTATTATCTTAGACCACAACATAATTGAGTTATCAACAAATATGCCAATAACATTAAAAGACAATAGACATACAGAAGGAAGAAGCAAATTTGGGGCTTTTAACTTAAACTCCAAGACCATAAATTGGGAAGAAATCAGATCTCACACGACCCAAATAGAGTGGAGAGCAGTTTTAGAGAATAAAACAATGGAGGAAATGCTAACAACCTTGGAAGAAAAGAGGCTGAGAATTTTAGAAAAATATGCTCCAAAAACATAGCCAAAAGGAAAGAGGAACTGGCTAGAGAAGTAAAAGAGAAGAATATTCCACAAAAGAAAGAGTAGCGGCAAAGTTAGCTAATTGCAGAGACAATGGACAGTATCGATAGGGAAATAAAAACCCTGATTCAGGGTCATACAGAGAGGGAAGAGGAAAAGGTGGTAGATGCAATAAAGGAAAATCCAAAATACTTCTGTAGCTATGTGAAAAGGAAAACAAAAATGAGTGCTACCATCAGGCCCTTAAGGAAAGGAAATAATGAACTAACAGATGATCTAAAAGAAATATTTGAAACATTGAGAGCCCAGTATGAATCCGTCTTCAGTACCCCAAAAAGTGACAAAGTGATACCTTGATACCTGACATAGATGCATTCTTCAAAGAGAATTTGCAAGGAGATTGTATAATAGACTTTGATTTTATCCCAGATGTAGTGAGAGCTATAGGACAAATGAAATCACATTCAGCTGCAGGCCCAAACAAATGGAATGCATTACTGATTAAAAACTCTGAAAATGAAATAGCTATATCCTTATACTGGATATGGAGGAGATCCCTAGACACTGGGGAAATACTGAGCATCTTGAAAAGAGTGAGCATTTTCCTTATATATAAAGGAGGAGATAGATCTCAAGCAAAGAACTATAGACCAGTGTTGTTGATGTTCCACCTCACCAAAATATTTGAAAGAATAGTCAAAGAGAAAATCTATGACTTCTTGGAGACAGTTAAAACTAATGAAAATATCATGACTTAACCTGACCAATCATGAAGGGCGTACAATTAACCTACCCAGGCATTCTATTAACCTACCTGGGCATTCAATTAATCTAATTGGGCATTCAGTTGACCTAACTGGGCATTCAGTTAACCTATCTGGGCATTCACTTAACCTAACTGGGCATATATATATATATTGAAACATATAGTAAAATTATTGAATGCCTGGTTAGGTTAATTGAATGCTCAGTTAGGTCAACTGTACGCCCTTGATGATTGGTTAGGTTAAGTCATGATATTTTCGTTAAAATGGTTTTAACAGAAATATCACAACTTAACCTAACCAATCATCAAGGGCGCATTCAGTTGACCTAACTGAGCATTCAGTTGACCTAACTGAGCATTCAGTTGACCTCACCAGGTATATAGTATATATGTATGGAAATGCCACATTGATCAAAAACTGCAAGAATGTAATTGCTGAGCCCCTATATTGGATATGGAGACAATCACTAGACACAGGGGAAATACCAGGCATCCTGAAGAGTGGGAACATAGTTCCATTATATAGGTAAAGGAGGAGATTGATCTGAGGTCAAAAACTATAGGCCAGTGTCACTTACATCTCATCTCACTAAAATATTTGAAAGAATAGTTAGCCAGAAAATCTGACTTTTTGGAAACTCAGAAAAAATTAAATGATAACCAACATGGGTTTTGGTCAGGCAGATCATGCCTATCACAACTAATGGAACACTACAACAACATTATTGATGCACTGGAAAGTAATGAAAACTATGATGTAATATACACAGACTTTGCCAAAGCATCCGACAAGTGTGACCATGGAATCATAATACATACTGAAATATATGGGAATAACAAGAAAAGTACAGAAATGGATATATAATTTCCTTAATGAGTGGCAGCAAGTCATTACAGTACAAGAAGTATCTTCATCAGAATCAGAGGTCCTCAGCTCAGTACCACAAGGAACAGTATTAGCTCCACTGCTCTTCATAATCATGCTAACTGACATAGATGAGGACATTACCAGAGACAGCACAGTAACATCCTTTGCTGATGACACAAAGATCAGTAGAAAAATAAGAAACTCAGAAGATATAGGATCTCTACAAACTGACATGAACAGAATCTACAAGTGGATAGAAGACAACAATATGAAGTTTAACAAAGAGAGATTTCAGCTGTTATGGTACAAAAAAAGAGAAGACATAAAATCCATGGAATATTATACCCCAAATGGACAGGAAATTCAGAGAAATTCTAAAGCAAAAGATTTAGGGGTTGTAATGATTTATGATGCAAAATTTGAAACACAAAATAAGATAGCAGTAAACAGAGCAGAGAGAATAACTGGGCAGATACTGAGAACCTTTAAATGAAAGGATAGGAATATAATGATTCATCTACTGAAATCACTGATCATACCCAAATTGGAATACTGCTCGATCCTAACATGCCCATATGAAAAAGACATTAGACAGCTAGAAGGGATTCAGAGAAGCTTCACATCCAAGATCAAGATGTGCAAAGAACTAAATTACTGGGAAAGGTTATGCAAACTAAACCTATATTCAATGGAAAGGAGAAGAGAGAGAGAGACCATTATTTACACTTGGAAAATAATAGAGAAACTAGTCCATAATCTTACTCTGAACCCTATAACTCCCCAAACAACAGTGGAAAGTAGAAAAGGAAGACTGTGTCATGTTCCCAAATTAAAGGCTAGACAGGGAACATCCTTAACCCTGAAAGAAAATAGTTTTGTTGTGAGAGGACCAAAACTTTAATCAAGCGCTCAAAGACCTAAGGAACATTAGTGGTGTTATGGTGGACATCTTCAAAAGAAGATTAGGTGCCTGGCTCAGAACAATCCCTGATGAGCCGGGCGTACCTGGCTATGTGAGGTGGAGAGTACAAGAAACCAACTCACTGTTTCACCAGGCCAACTCAAGAGGAGGGGTGACAAGCTTGACCTTTGTGAAATGGGGAATCATCGCACAGAACATTTGAAAGGTGTGTGTGTGTGTGTGTGTGTGTGTGTGTGCAGAGCTGGGCACTTGCGTTTTTTTGCGCGTTTTTTTGCGGTACTGCGGTACTACTACCGCACTACCAAACCTGTACCGCATAATGCAGTACCGCAAAGGATCGCTGAAAGTACAGCAGTACCGCTACCGCATTCAAATTTCCCGCGGTACTTTCCGCGGTACCGACCAACACGGTAGTACCGCAGTACCGCAAAAAAAAAACGCAAGTGCCCAGCTCTGTGTGTGTGTGTGTGTATATATATATATATATGTATAGAAACGACGTAAGTATAGAGGAGTGTTCTGCACACGAGGAAGAGAAATAACGAATTTGTTCGTTATTTCTCTTCCTCGTGTGCAGAACACTCCTCTATACTTACGTCGTTTCTATACATTAATATACTGCGTGGTCATTGCAGTTAAATGTACATATTCACGATTTGCGAGGGTGCCCTCTCAAGGCATTGGTTTCTGCCCTATGTAGGAGAATTGCGACTTTGACTGATCGAGGCCCGTAGTGTAGTGGTAGCATGTCTGACTGGCAATCAGAAGGTCCTGGGTTCGTTTCCCGGGCAGTCACCTCATTTTTCATTTGTTCGTTATTTCTCTTCCTCGTGTGCAGAACACTCCTCTATACTTACATCATTTCTATACATTAATATACTGCGTGGTCATTGCAGTTAAATGTGTGTATATATATATATATAGAGCATTCAACTTCCACCTGGGCAATGCCGGGTCACTCCACTAGTATTATATATATTATTATATGTTATATTACATTATTTTTGTTACAATATTTTAAATACATGTACTAAAAATCCATTAATTTTTATATTCAAATGTATCCCCCATTTTTTTTATAGTGATTTGCACCCAGGACTAGGCATATCCAACAATTGGATGTATTCCTTAAATATAGATAATATGCCTGTCAGATAAAGTAACAAAAATAAGTTTAGAATTAGCTTATAAGTTATAAACTGGAATTAAATTAATTAATTCAAGTCTATAAAGTTTTGAGAATTGGTGGTAGACCAAGTAGGCTGATTAGGTTCATTGGAGTGGATGTAGGACTATATGGATAACAAGTTCAATTATGTCCTTGACCAAATAAATCTGGAGGGGCTGGACTGGATTGAACTTGTCTATTCATCTATTTGTCCATCAGTTCATCACACATTTATGTCTGGGCTTTTGAACCATTCAACAAAAGTGAATGAAACTGGATGATCAAAAGACAATGTATTATGAACACAAATCAGGTTCCTGCCTCAAAGGTCAAATGGTTTTTTTTTGTGTCTGGCTATAACTTTTTAACTGCTCAACATAAATAAATGAAACTCTGCATACATATTGGTGATCACAAGATGATGTGATGTGAGCAAGAATCAGGTCCTTGCATTAAAGGTCAAATGGAGGCCCACCATCTGCACCATAGCTTTTGACCCACTCAACATGAATGAATAAAATTTCACACATATATGGAGCATCACAAGCAAGACTTGGGTCCCTGCATTAAAGGTCAAGATCACAGATGGAGGTCAAATGTCAGCCCACACCATAACTTTTGAATCACTAAAAAAAAAACCACTCATATAATGTCACACACATATAGATTATCACAAGATGATATATTGTGAACAAGACTTAGGTCATTGCATTGAAGGTTGAGATCATAAATACAGGTCCATGCCATAATTTTTGAACCACTTTACATAAATGAATGAAACTTCACATACACATATGGCTGATCATAAGACATTCTTCAGCAAGAATCAGGTTCTTGCACCAAAGATCAAAGTCACAAACACAGGAAGGGATATTAATGCCATTCTGACATAGGGCCTATTTCTTGTTCTCATCTTCATAATGCCTTTCAACCTTTCAAATGTTGCGTGTGATGATTCCTCATTTCATGAAGGTCAAGCTTGTCGCCCCTCCTCTCAAATATACAGGGTGTTTCAGGAGGAAAGGTCAATACTTCAGGAGGTGATAGTATCGGTCATTGTGAGAAAAAAAGCTCATATGAACATGTGTCTAATTCTGAATGGTTACGGAGATAGAGCTGTTTGAATCTACAAATACAAAAGCATTGTTAATGGTAATCAAGAAAGAGAAACCAATTACTGTTTCTAACATTTAATGTTTAAACATTGGCATTTTGAATGGTATCAGATACAGAAATGACAAATTTGTTACAGTTTACAATACGTTTTTGAAAATCCCACCATCAACCTCAATGCACTTTGCAACTCATGTGCGAAGATTGCGTGTTGTTCGTCTGAGTTGATCTTGACGTTCCTTTATGTGGGCAGCAGCATCCAAAATGCATACGAGCAATTTGTCTCGTGTATCCACCTTTCATTTGTAAACTTTACTTTTCATCCACCCCCACAAACAATAATCTAATGGAGAGAGGTCTGGAGACCTTTGTGGCCATTGTATGGGACCAACGCAGGGGGAGGAAGAGCTGTGCACGCATCAGATTCAAACAGCTCTATCTCCGTAACCATTCAGAATTAGACACATGTTCATATGAACTTTTTTCCTCATAATGACCGATACTATCACCTCCCAACGTATTGACCTTTCCTCCTGAAACACCCTATATATATATGCAGGAAGGACAGGCCAAGGGCAAGTGCCCACAAAGGAAGAGAAGGAGAGAGGCAAAAATCAAAGTCCAGAGTTTTTGAAATGCCTGGGCACTGCATTTGAAAGATTGAAGGTCATAGATGGGGAAATATGGATTGAGGAAGATTGTTCCAAAGTTGATTGGTTGAGTAGATGAAAGAGTGAGAATACCAATTAGCCCTCACATTAGAGAGTTGGACAGGAAAGGGATGAGAATGTGTCAAAAGTCTGGTACTGGGTGCTCTCCTTAAATGAGGAGGCATGCAGTTAAAGAGTTCAGAAGAACCTTGTCCATTATAATAGCGATAGTAAAGAGAGAATGAGGCCACATTGTGGTGAAGAGAGAGGAATTGAAGACAGTCAATAAGAGCAGAGAATTGATGAAACAAAAAGTCTTTCATTCCACCCAGTCAAGTTGAGCTGTGTGAGTTGACCTACCCCACATATGAGAAGCATACTCCATACAGGGGTGGACAAGGCCCCTGTACAGAGAGAGCAACTGAGTGTGGGTAAAGAAATTGCCAAGCCAGTACAGCACATCTAATTACTTAGGTGTTTTAGTGAGTACATATGATCTTTCCAGTAGGGCTGTGCCGGATACCACTATCCGGCAGGATATCCGGCTGGATAACAGCTATTATCCGGTATCCTGTATCCGGCCGGATAGATGTCAGTATCCGGCCGGATAGCCGGATATTTATGATAGTCTTTTTTGTAATGGGAATACCATCTGGGCCCGCCCCTTTCCAATCTTAGCTTGCATAGCCTTTAGCTAGCAAAAGTTGAATATAGTTGTACAAAAATCTAAAATTAAAATAATTGATATATTAAGCTGTACCACTGACTAGTATGTAACTATATTAACACTGCTAAAAAGCAAAATGTTTGGTCCAGCTAAAAGTGTGACGCATAGCTAAGATCCCGCTTCCCTTACTTTTAATTTTTATTTTATTTTTATTTTTATATATATTGCAAATTACAATATGAAAAAATATGAATTAGCGAAACCTTTTATTAAGATTTGAGATATAAAAAATAAAACATATAGCCTAATCAAATATACCAGTAAGGGTAAGTGAAATTATTAAATATAGCAAAACCTTAAAAAGTAAAAACTCACATTAACAATAAAAATTAATACTATGTTCAAGACACTAGATTCACAAGTTTAAATCAAATTTTCGTCCATTGTGATGGATAAAAAGAAGCATCTCCCCTCGCTTTGGTAGCAAAGTACTTCTTTTTTCTTCAAAAATATTTCCGTATTCGGAAAACATTCTTTCTGTTCTTCAAAATATTTATCTCTAATTTTCTCTAGGTTGTTTATTTCATTTATTTCTTCAATTAACCATGTCTTAATATTTTCCTTTTGTTGATCTTTGAAAAACAAAAATTTAAGTCGTGGATCAATGACAGTTGCTAGAGCATACTTCCGATTTGTTAAGACATTTGACACTTTCTTTTTTCATTGCTTTCATTGGCAAAAAATCGTGACCGCAATGACTTCAACAGTTCATCTTTTGTAGTTTGGACTCCTTGATCATCCTGGCCAATTTTTGAAAGAAACCTTTCAAGCGCGCACATGTTTGGGATAACAGTAGAGAGTAAACTATATTCTGTACTCATTTCTTGGGTGAGTTTAAAAAATGGCTGTAAAAGCTTTAAAAGATTTTCAATCAAGTACCACTCATTAGATGAAATAACAAGTAATTCACTATGATCAGCAAGGTATATTTGAACTGATTTTTTCAACTTAACCATACGTTCTAGCATCAAATAAGATGAGTTCCAGCACGTTAAAACATCTTGTACCAATAGAGAGGAACATGACCCTGTTGTGTTTGGAGAGCTTTAAATTCAGAAGTAGCCAGTGGGGAGTGGTTAAAATGTGTCACTAAACGTCGACACTTTGCCAAAAGATCTTTTATAGATCATTGAGCCATTAATGCATCATTCACCACTAGCTGTAGCAAATGAATTGAACAGTGAACAGAAGGTATTTCCGCAAGGTCACATCCCAAAGCTATGTTAGAAGCTCCATCTCTGACCAATATATTACGCCTTGATCTGTCAATATTCCATGATTGCCACATAGATTGCAATTTGTCCGCTATATTAATTCCTGTATGCGATCCTGAAAAATGAGCTGAATGCAATACTGCATTACAATGAGTGTAGTCATTCATGATCCAATGACCTGACAAGGAAATGAATGATTCATTTGAAGAAGAGCAGGTCCAAATATCGGAAGTGAAGCTAATGTATTTCCCTTCTTTCAATTTATTCATAACAATTTCTTTGAGTTCTTCATAGATTTTGGGTATGACTTTTTCTGAAAAATATGTTTCGATTTGGTAGCAAATACCTTGGCTGTACGTGGGACATCAGTCCTATAAAGCCATCTTGTTCAACTAAACTAAAAGGATGGTTGTCCAGTGCCATCATTAATCCTATCTTTTTATGTAAAGCTTGAGCTTTTGAGTCATTTATATCCCATAATTTCTTAAAGGAAAAACTTTCTTCTAACGTGAGTTGCTTTTCCATGGCAACTAATTTTTTCTCCTTCGGAGCCATTGAGGTGGTCGCTATAGGTTGATTTTGATTTTCAGATGATTTGTTAAGTTGAGACACTTCTTTATATTCTTTTGAATGCAGCATCTTTGCATGATTGTGCAAAGGTTTTGTGCTATAGCACCTAGCACCCAATTTCTCTGATCCCCTTTTAATCTGTTTGGAACATAGGGAGCAAATAGCTATCGTTGGATTAGTCTCATGTATTGTAAATATTTTCCAAATAAAACTAGCCATTTTAGGGGGTAAATAATGTTAAAATATTGCTGTAAGCCTATAACTAATACTAACTAGCTATATAGCTATATGATTTAGGCAATGAAACAATCCTGAAAAGGATAAAATATAGGTAATTAGTAAAGTTATTGAAAGATAGCTATAATTTACATCAAATAGTGATTAAAATTTGATAGTATAGTCAATTAGTCAAGTAATAGCTAAATAATAATATATAAAAAATTATGAATTATTTGAATGATATTATCCGGTATCCAGCCGGATATTTTTTTTTATTATCCGGCTATCCGGTATCCGGCCGGATAGTAAAAAATACTATCCGGCACACCCCTACTTTCCAGGAAAGATCACGAAAAAAGGAAATCCAAGAATGTTAAGAGAAGAGAAAGGATTGAGTTGTGTATTGTTGAAGGTAAGGGAATAGTCACGTGGAAGATTGTGATGAGTTGACTCATGAAGAAACTGAGTTTTTGAGGCATTGAAAGCCACAAGGTTTTCTCTGCCCTAATCAGAGATAGTAAAAAGATCAGAGGTGAGGTGCACCATAGTCATCCTATGCTAAGGATGGAGTGACTGTTGAGTGGGATGCTTTTTGAAATAGGTGGAGAAGTGAAGGGAGGAATCATCAGTATAGGAGTGAATAAGACAAGAAGTGTGACTTAAAAAATCATTGGTAAATGAAAGTAAGAGAATGATGGGTGACAGTAAAGAGCCCTGAGGAACACCCACTATTATTAGTAGTTTTAGGAGAACGGTGGCCATCTCCAACAGCAGCTATAGATTAATAAGAAGGAAATCAGATATGAAGACACAGATAGAAGGATAGAAACTGAAGGAGGGCACTTTGGAAATTAAGGATTTGTGCCAGGCTCCATCAAAAGCTTTTGATATGTCTACTGCAACAACAAAGGTTTCACCAAAAGCCCAAAAGGAGGGTAACTAAGAGTCAGAGAGATATGCAAAAAGATCGCCAGTAGAGCATCCCTTCCAGAATCCATACTGATGATCTGAAGGGAGATTGTGAGAAGAGATGTTTAAGAATCTTCCCATTAAGGATACATTCAAAAACTTTAGATAGGCAAGAAATTAAAGCAATTAAACGATAGTTGGAGGGTTGAGAGCAGTCACCCTTCTTTGGGACAGGCTGACTGAAAGTAAACTTTCATCAGGAAGGAAAGGTACCAGATGAAAGAGTTTGACTAGGGAGGGTGCCACTCAGTGTCAGCACATAAGCACAGTTCTTAAGAACAACAGGAGGGATGCCATCAGGCCCATTCATCTTCCTAGAGTTGGGCCCAGATCTACAGAAGCTAAGGCTAACAAAGACCCTAAGATCCTCTCTAAGTTAGCCCGAGAGAAAGGAAAGAGGAGGGGATTAAAAGAGGAGAATAAGGGGTTAAGTAACTAGCAAAACTATCATTTGTGGGTTAACATTCATTTAGAAAAAGAGAAAGAAAGACTCACCATCATCATCCGCCAGCTACTGCCAACAAGTCAGAAAAATAGTCGAAGAGAATAGGAAAGGGGTGAAAGGTGAAAAGAAATAAAATAAGAATGCTTACAAACCATGCAAATACAGTCTTAACTCAAACAAAGGGCAGAAAGAACATCTTTGGAGGAGATTCTAATTTCAGACATAATTACTGTAAGTCAGAGGGAGGAGGAGATGGAGGAACAGTATGGGAAGTGTCTAGAGTTGAGTTGGTGGCAAAAGTTTGGGAGAAGAGGGAAAGAAGAATTAGTAAAGTTGTTGGAAAGGTTCTTAGTTGGATGCCAGAAAGAGTGAGATGAATTAGAATTGGATAGGTTTTCACATTTTTGTCTGATGAAGGAATTTTTGGTGAGTTGAAGAACAGATTTTGCAGAGTTCCAGGCAGAAATATTGGGTAAGTGAGAGTCAGGAGTTGGATACCAGTGGTACCTTCCTAAAGCCTCCTTTGTATTGTGGATAGCATAAGAACAAGCAAATAAACAAATGTTTTTTTGCATTAGTATTAGGAAAAGACTATGGAATGCATGGCTCCATGCCTGAGAATCACCTCCATGATGCACTTAGTGCACTTCAAAGAGCCCCATCCATGGGAGCAGCAATTATTCCATGCAAAATCAGAGAAGTACTGCCTAAGGGCCTCCTAAATGCCAAACTGGAGCAATAGAACAGGAAACAGATATAAAGTTATGGTCAGAGGAGCTCAATGAAGAAAAATGTTTGACAGTAAAAAGAAGGATGAGTGGTGAGAAATAAATCCAGAATGTTGGGCTTATCGCAAGTAGGGTGCCATACAGTCTGTTTTAGTCATTCAGGATCAGAAATTTGTAAGCTAGTTCACCAAGGATGTCGGTGAAATGGGAGGAAAGCCAAAGGTGATGGTGAACATTGAAATCACCCAAAATGGAAATTGCAGCAAAAGGAGAATGGGATAGAATGTATTCCACTTTGGAAGTGAGGTGATCAAAAAATTTTGATTGATTAGAAGAATTAAGAGAATGGTAGAGAGCACAGATGTATTTAATTTGAAATTGCCATGTAATTCGTAGCCAGATGATATAGAATTTGGAAGTTTCATATTTGGGAATATGAGAGGAATGAAATTGAGTGTAGAGAAAGTACGAGGGTACAAAAAAATGGGGGTTTCTGTCAGTCATCCCAGACACCTGAGTTTCAGTGAGGTTTAGATGAATGAGAAGTGGTGTTCAATAGATTCAAAATTTGAGGAAAGGCCATGAATGTTGCAGAAGTTTATGAAAAGTGAGTCAGGCAAAGGTCTATGACATTTCAAATGGGTTATTTATAACTGCATATCAAACTTCTTGATTAAAAAATAAATGCTGATACACTTAAAAAATTGGAAAATTTAAAATCATGCTTTAAAAAAAAAAAAAAAAATCTCCCATTACACCGTGTAACAAAATTTGTCCATGAGTTAAAACTATTATTTTCTGATTTTTTAGGGCATAAATAAGTAAAAATGAGCAGTCACCAAGTTCAGACTTCGGTTCTGAGTTCATGAGATCGATTTATTGATTTTTTGCCATTTTTGCTTATTAATTTAAGGGTTTTTCACACTATCTGCTTTTAAATCAAATGAATCCTGTTAAGTATAATTTTAATTGATGTTAACATGATTATTATGATAAATCAATGATGAAAAATGAAGTTCTCCAGGCCCCATCTTTAGAAATGAAAATAAAAAGAAGGAAATGAGTAGGGAATAATTATGTATTATAATATGTTAATACACAGACAGTGATACAGTGCAGTGATGCAGAGCGTTGATAAAGAGTATTGCTACGGAGAATTGATACAGAATTGATACAAAAATTCTAGCGTTATAGTTTAATCAAAAAGAAGTTTGTCTACGAGATTGGCGATTGTATTTCAGTTCACTCTCACGCAAAAGGTTCCAGATATAGTCCCCCATCATACTTTCATTGTACTGTCCCTTGTAGCATTCCTCGAAAGAGCTGACATCCTGGTGAAATCTTTCACCTTGTTCTTCTGAGTAGTCTCCCATGTTTTCTTTGAACTCATCAAGGTGGGCGTGTAGTATGTGCAGTTTCAGCGACATCCGGCAGCCCATGCTCCGGTACATGTCCACAAGTTCATCAATGATTTCCCTGTAGTTCTCTGCCTTGTGGTTTCCGAGGAAACCTTTGACTAGAGAAACGAAGCTTGTCCAAGCTGCCCGCTCAACCTCAGACAGCTTCTCAGGAAAGCTGTCGGAGTCAATAAGTCGCTTCACCTGAGGGCCCACAAATACTCCTGCTTTGATCTTCGCCTCCGACAACTTCGGGAACAGCTCCTGGATGTGCTTCAAGGCCTCACCCTCTGGATCCAGCTGTTTAACAAACTGCTTAATGATGCCCAATTTGATGTGCAGGGGTGGCATCAGCACTTTCGTTGGCTCCACCAGCGGCTCTTGCTTCACGTTATGGGCCCCAACCTCATAGCCGGTCCTGAGGGGCCAGTTCCTCTTCTCGTAGTGAAGGGCTGTATTTTGGCTATCCCAGAGGCACAGATAGCAAGGGAACTTGGTGAAGCCTCCCTGAAGCCCCATCAAGAAGGCCACCATCTTGAAATCGCCAATGACCTCCCAGCTGAATTGGTCGTACTTCAGTGCACTCAGCAGGATTTTGACGTTCTGGTACTCTTCTTTCATGTGCACTGAATGAGCCAGAGGAATCGAGGGCCACTGATTTGTGTTGTGCAGTAAAACAGCCTTGAGGCTTTTAGATGAACTGTCGATGAAGAGCCGCCAGTCAGAGGTGTTGCAGGGAATGCCCACAGCGTCGAAGAGTCCTCTGATGTCATGGCAGTAGCACAACCCATCTCTAAGAGTGAAGAACACTGAAAAGCCGCGATGCCGCTTCCTCTGGGAAGTAATTCGAACGCTGTCATCCAGTAAGTCCCACTGCTTCAGTCTGGAAAAGAGCAGCTCGGCGTTGGACTTTGTCAAGGCCATTTCCCTGATGAGGTCGTTGATGTCCTCTTGGTTGGGGTAGTAGGGGCACCTTTCACCGGCCACCCGGCATCGACGGCGCGCAGCAGATGATGCACCTTGCTCCTCCTCGGAATCATCATAGCTTGCTTCTTCTGCTGGACAAGATTGATCTCTCAAGGGAGGCTGTGGCACAGGTAGGTCCGTTGTGTTATGGGGAACAGGTGCAATAGATGACGGAATGTCAGGGTACTCAATGGGAGGTGCATTCTTCCCCTTTCTTCGTTTTGTTGGGTCCACCATACAGAAATAGCAGTCCGTGAGATGGTCTGAGGGCTCACGCCAGACACGGGGGAGAGCGAAACGCATTGCCCTCTTCTCTCCTCTAAACCAACCTTCAAGAGTGCGGCGGCAGTAGTCACAGATGACGTGGTGCCCAGCGTTTGTCTTGGTCACCGACTGGCATTCCGAAGTAGGCATGATAGGCTTCCTTTGCATGGGTGCAACTGTCCAAGCAGTGTTTTTTAGCCGTCTTTGCGAAGAACTCGCCGCACACGTAGCAGAAGGAATCCGCTGGGTATTTGCAACCACGAGCAGCCATAACAGTAACTTCGTCACACGTCACACGTCTGAAAAAGTAAAAATAATGGATTAATTTAACCCTATATGGACATAATTCTTATTTTTGTCTTAAATTTTTTTTTACCTATATTAAACATTCATTTAGAGTACTTTGAACATAAATATGTGATTTTTAATGTAATATATATATATAATAAATATATATATAATATATATAATAATATATATAATATATATATAATGTAATATATATAATACAAATTGGACAACCTTATACCACGTGGCAAAGAAGGCATGGATGTCAGAGCCATCAATATTGTTACGTTTCAATAAAATATTCTAGTGCTCAGTTTATCAGAATTGTTTTATATTACTTCAGCCACTCTAACAACATATTGAGCAATAAAAAATTATTCAACTTACCTTTAATCAAATAAAGTGATAAAAAATAAAAAACGAACTGCGTAACCATACACTTTTAATTCTACTGACGCACTAACTTATTTTTTTCATTAAAGCTCGGTTTTCTGCAGTAGGAGTTGCCAATTCGTGATATAAACTCCTTGAACCGTTACAAATTTGACGATATCGTCATTTAAGTTAAAATGTACTTGTTTCGGTAAATATATAGTAAATTTTGAAGCATTTACAGATCTGTCGCAGATGTCCATATAGGGTTAAAAAATAATAATATTCTTATTTCAACAAAATCGATGTACTGACAACAAACCCGAAGTTTAAAATCACTGACAGCTTTTTTCCAGTGATTTGAAGCATAATGAATCAGAAAATAAAGGTTATTGCCCAGAAACAAAGAAAAAAAATTTTTTTGTTACACGGTGAATTATTAACATGATATTTACAGCTGACTTTCTTTTACTTTACTGTTTTCTTTTAACCCTTCAAGTACAGTCTGAAGTATTATGTTGATGCCAGGGATGGAAATTTTGTTTTTGAGAAAAATGTTTTTTATCTGAGACTGCTCCTAAACAGATAGAAAGACTCAGAAAATGGCACATTCTGAACATTTTATCAATTGACAGTGTTCAATTAAAAAAGCCTAATCACATTCTTCATGTTGTTCAGCTTTCAGTATGGGTCCATTCAAAAATTATGTAATGCTTTTTTTCACCAAAATTTATACCCCCCCACCCCCACCCCCCACCCCACCCCCACACACACAACAACCATTCTCTCTCTCTCTCACCTATCCAACCACCCCAAAAACATTATGCAACACCAGCACTACCCCCCTTTTCACATTGCCCTATAAAATGTTATTTTTAATAAATTGTTACTTCTCTTTCACCAAACACTTGTTGTTCATCACTTACTCAAAACACCTTTTTATGCATGATAATAATTTGTTACTCTCACCTATATTATATACATGACACATGCTGAAATTACAGATCTTGTCATTTCCCAGTTTTATGTAATTGTGGTGGTGGTGTTACATAACACGAAGTGACACCCCCCCACCCCCATGTAACACACTGTAACACCTGGCCTAACACCCCCACCTCCTTCCGCATTACATAATTTTTGAATGGCCCCTATTGTCCAGTACTTGACTGGTAGAAGAGGCAACAACCATGAATGAGAAATTTATGCTGAAATTATTTATTTTTATGAAAAGGAAATTTATTCATTTAATTTTTATTCTTGTAAGCCTTCAACTTAAGCAGTTTTTATGTATTCATTTAATTTGGAAATATTTTGAAATCTAACCTTTAATCCAGTTTAAACTGTAAAATTCTCAAATAATAACCTTGGTTCAAAGTAGTTTTTAATAGAGCAAGTTGTTTGTGTTTGTACTGTTGTAATAAGGAAATAGCCAAGTTGCAGTAGTTGTATAAGGAGGGTTCAAAGGAGAAAATGAACTTAAAATGATAAATTTACCTATATTCTTTCATGTAGGAAGGATGGGCCAAGGATGAGTGCCCGCAAAATTGGCCACCCTTTTTATATTACATTTAGAAAACATGAAGCCACTGGGGCCTATTGAGGTAATCCAAGTCATGAGCTACATTTTAATAATAATAAAATCTCGCAAAATGTCACTCTCAAGTGAACTAATTAATATACAACTATTTACTACCACCAAAGTAGCCTCATAACTGAAGCTAAGAATGTACACTATATACAATATACAAACTATCTCTTTTACTCATGAAAGTGTCAGAAATTTTTTTAAAAAATTAACTAATGAGCTGCTGTTTACCATATCATGTGGCAAATTATTCCAAAAAGCTATTCCTCTATGCCTGAAAAAGTATTTTCTTAGATCAAGTCTACAAGTCTGTTTTCTAATTTTCTTTTTATGCCCACAAGTTATCCCATCAACCTCTAGTGAGAAAAAGTTACATACATCTAAATTGTCCAAACCTGAAAACCTTTTGAACATATGTATCATGTCTCCCCTCCTACAACATCTCTCAAAACTAAACATACCTAGTTCCTGTAATCTTTCCCTGTATTTCAATCTTCTTAGGTTAGGGATAAGCTTGGTTGCCTGACATTACACACCTTCAAACATATCAATATCATGTCTAAGGTGAGGGGACCAAGCTTAAATGCAGTATTCTAAGTGAGACCTAACATAAGAATTAAATAATTTACAGATCACTCCTAATTCTTGTAACTAACATTTCTCTTAATAATACCTAACATTTTATTTGCTTTATTTCTAGCCTTTAAGCACACTGCTTAGAAAATTTTAGATCACTACCAACTATAATGCCAAGATCTCTTTCCTGTCTAACATTCTCTAACTATTTCCCTTGCATCTCATAACTAAAGTTTTCATTATTTCTACCAAAATGGATGACTGCATTTTTTAACATTTTTTAACATTGACTTCCATCTGTCATTTACTAGCCCAGGTAACTAATCTGTCACTCCTTTTGCAGTTTATAAGAATTTTATATATTTGTAACTGGGGCATCTACTTTTGTATCATCTGCAAATTTAAAGATTTTACCACCTACTCCCTTCTCTAAGTCTTTAGGTATAAAATAAAGAGTAATGGACCTAAAACTGATCCCTGTGGTACCCCACTTTTCACTTTCTGCCACCCAGATTCATGACTATTTAGAATTACTCTCTGGTCTCTGTCTTCTAACCACTTCTTTACCCAATTTATAACTGACCCCAATATCCTATGAGCTTTTAATTTATATAGAAGTCTATGTGGAACCTTGTCAAATGCTTCACTAAAATACAAATAAATACCGTAAGATGGGGTAACTGGGCACCTGCAGGGGTAACTGGGCACCACTAAGTTTAAGGTAAATTTCGTTATATAACAGTACGAATTTTGTCCATAAATTGTAGGTATCTACCTATGTATAGGTACCTAAACTGTATAGAAAAAATAATAATGAAATTTACCTTAAACCTAGTAGTGCCCAGTTACCCCATCGTACGGTAACATAACATATTTCCATTATCTACCTGATCAGTTACAAATTCTAAAAAGTTTAAGAGATTAGACAAACAAGACCTTTAATAAATGCAAAAAACTTCACTTTTCTATGTGAAGGTCAAAATATGATGATAAAAATCCACTCTAATAGACAGAGTTTATTTCCACAACAGTTTTGATGCCCACTGGCATCCTCTTCAGGTGGATACAGAAAAATGAATCTGTATCCACCCAAAGAGGATGCCAGTGAGCATTGAAACTGTTGTGGAAATAAACTCTGTCTATTAGAGTGGGTTTTTATTATCAAACAAGACCTTCCTGATCTAAATCCATATTGTGAACTTCAAATAAGATTAAAATTTTCCAAATGATCTTGAATATTATTCTTTATATTTCTTTCTAGTATCTTTCCTACCAATGATGTTAAACTAACAGACCTATAATTTCCTACCTCCTTACTACCCTTTTTGTAAATGGGTAGTTCATTTGCTTTCTTCCATTCATCTGGTACTTCTGCATAATTAATTAATGAAGCAGACAAAATAGTTAGTGCCTCAGATAAGCTTTCCTTCCCTTCTCTGAGAATCTTAGCAGATATATTATCAGGTTCAGCAGCATTATTTGACTTCAGTGTATGAATCACCTGCCTAACATCATCCATCCTTATATGAATATGATCAAGAAATGCCTGAATTTACAGAATCTAAAGAATTAAAATCAAAGCCTAACTCCTAAATTTACTATGATCACCCTTTGAGAAGCAAAGGACTAGATGATCATTGTAGACTAGATCCCTATTTAATTCTATCTTAAAATGTATGATCAAATGGTCATAATTCCCAAATGACTTTCCTGTTGCAAGTTCCCTAATAAGTTCCTGAGCATTGGAAAGAATCGGATCTAAGATTGCTTGATCCCTAGTTGGTTTGTTCACAAATTATGTTAGAAAACAGTTGTTACAGCAGTCAATGAAGAAGTTACCTCCACTATTTATTTCCTTCTAAAAGGCTCCAGTTTATATGAGGCAGGTTGAAATCTCCCACAATTAATGTTCTAGCACTACAACCTTTATTTATTTCTTGAACCATACTGTCATCAACATCCTGTGTTTAGTTTGGAGGTCTGTAAAATGCACCTATCTGAATATATTCTTTGCCTGAAACACAAGTATCAACCCGAACTGATTCTACCCTATTGTCTAATTTAATACTATCATTCTGAACTGAAGTTAAATCATTCTTAATCATGGCTGGCTATAGCATTTTGGGGGCCCTAAGCAAATTTTTTATAGGGTCCTAATAATGTATTCCAATTAATTAACACGCACTCAATCTTGAGACATTGATGATCTCAGGCATGTGTTAATGATTTTTAGTTTTGGAAGGCTGCTCTCTGCAGTAGCTATTGTGACTGAGAGAGTGACAGCAAAAAGAGCAATTCAAAAGTTGAGAATAAAACACAAGAGTTTGTTTTAACTAAGGTATAAAATTTAAGAATTAAATATTTAGTGATATGTAGCATCAACATCAATCTTTTTTATCTAAAACATTTAGTTAAAAAAGATGCACATGTACACAACCCGTGGAAATTGTAGATAGAAAGGATTTTGGTAGCAAATTTTAATTTTAAATTCTTTTAATAACTATTTAATAACAATTATTAACATATTAATTTTACAAGAATAGTTAAATTTGAAGTTTTCTTTAGTACAAAACTCAATTTTAACACTGTTTATATGAGCTACATCTGGAAAAATTGTGATCAAACATACAACCTGCTCAAACAACCAGGTGAGAGTTTTCATCTTCTTAGTCAGCTTTCTTGTCTCTTGTGTGACATAATTTTCTTCTGTTTTCTGATTGGTTGAATCCAATCAGTAGAGAATTTTCTGCTCTTTCTGATGGTTATCAATTTGTGTTGCTTATAGTGCGCATTTAGACAAATATAGTCCATTTAGTCATAACATCTATAGGGTGGCCATAATTAGGTGCCTCAGTATAATTTGGGTGCATTCCCCTACATTAGGATTGCAAGGGGGGCCCTAAGCAATAGGGTGGATCGATTTTACATTTTTTTTCGATTTCCATATTCTAATAGAGACAAAAACTTGCGCATGCATGAGAAAATAGCCTCTGCAAAATCTTAGCTTAATAGGTAATCATCTTCTGCCCCCGGCAGAGCGATGAAAATCATATTTTAGTAGTCAAAAACATATTTTTCTTATAATTTTAAAAATATTTCAATATGCATCAAAATTATTCCTAATAACTATAAAGTCGATGAAAAAGACCTCATATGATCGTTTTTCCAAGCACGTTGTCCTACGTTAATATCTTTTGCCCCCGGCAACAACGTCAAATGTTGAAAAAATAGGTAATTTATATACATATTTTCAGATCGGCTCTTTGTCTTAAATAATGCATTTATATATTTCCCATAGCATTTATATCGTTGCTTAGGCATGAAATAACACACACGCAAAATTTTATGACTCTAGAGTAATATCTTCTGTCCCCGAGAAAAGTCTAAATGTGGATTATAATTACATTAATGCGATGTTATAAGTACGATAAGTACTAAGTACAGCTCCTCGCTTGCTAATTTTATAAAATTAGCAACCCAGAACTCACCACGAGGAGGTGGCTGTACGTCGAGTTCCACCCTATCCAGCCCCGACCACCCTTCCTTTGGCTGCATGTCGATTTACATATGGTAATCTTTCTTAGAATCAAATCGTGGAATTTTTGTTCGGGAGTGAAGACGGGAGCGGATGAATCCGTCCCTCTCTTCTATTCCACTTACACTGGCAGAGGCTTTGGTTACTAATTTGACGAGTCTCTCGACCGCTTGAGTATGACAAGGGAATAGTGGGATCAGTCCATCAGGCTGGTCTCCCGTCTCAACAAACTCTTTTATTCGGGTATCAGGTATTGTTTTTGTAATGGGGGGTTCGGTCACCTCAGCCGTTTGCCAGTTGATCATTTCGTAATAGTTTTGACTATCGTAGAGCAGCTCAGGCATGGCGAAGGCTCGAATTTCCCCCGCTGGTGATTGTTTTGATCGTGCTTTTAATATTCTTCTCCATCCCAATTCTCTTATGTGTTGCTCATCGGCATGTAGCATGGAGATCAAAATATTTTCTGGGTGAGCAAAGAAAGAATTTCTACGGAGGACTTTGTTGGTGATTGTCTTAGATCTTTGAGGCATGGTCTGAGAGAGACGCATCATTTCGAAAAAATGTTTTGCGCCCCCAGTGAAACTGGAGTTTTTCTTTATCTTAAACCAAATTGGTGCGTAAACTGTCATAATGAATCGCACAATTTCATTGAAGGTGCTGGAGGGTTCACTGGTTGAAACAATAGAGGCGCAGAAATCTATTTGCTGTTGTCAGCCACCTGGAATGCGCCATCTTACCTGGATTTCGAGCCGCGAGAGCTGAAGAGCAGCTACCGCTCGACACTGCTCTGTAGATGCCTAACAAATATTTTTGGTCAGTGCTCAACTCGGCATCATCTATGTCAATGTCGGGAGATGGAATGGCATTGAATTCTGTAATTGGAAGTTTTTCGCAGTCGTTCAGTTGTTTTCCAACTGGTCCAGTAAAGCCCATTGGCCCAGTTGTTTTGCCATCCAAGTCTTGAATGAGGTGTCGCAGTGATAATTCATTACCGTGTAATAGGCATATGATCCACTGAACTGGCCTTTGTAGTTTCATTTCAATCATACGAATGGCTCCACCCTTTCGACCCGTGTTCACTGCGGTACCATCACAGCCGATAGCCACAATGTCGTCCGTGCTAATATTGTTAGTCTCTAGAAAGTTGATGATACCTGATGTTATTGCAGTGGCAGAACCTGATGCAGGAGTGAAATGCCCCATGTACTGGGATTCTGGTTCTTGAACTAAAACTATATGCTCTTCTACCACAGTCCTTCTATGCTTCACATTGTCTATTTCTTCTTGTGTCATTGTTTTATCTTTACGTCCGTCAAAGAAAATGCCCTGTAATGGTAGCGTGATCTTGTCATCTTGCTGATGCTCAGAACGAACTCTTTTTCTGGCTCTTCTTATCTTATTTCGATCAATCACTGAACTGACATCATCTTCTCATATCCAGCCAACATCCTCTAACAACGAAGAAGCAATAAATGAAGCAGCTCTGTCTGAGACGCCCGTACGATCACAAGCTTCAGCAAGTACCTGGAGTTTCATTCGTGTTTTTTCCTTCATGTCATGTTTATCTCTCGGTGTTAGTTCATACGATGATGATGATTCTATAGATGTATCCTCGGTTTCACTAGAGGCTGACGAAGAAGGTTGTTCTTGAGAAGTTTCTTGTCATTTACTAGTCGACGGCTCTTGATGTTCTGCTATTCCTTCTTGTTTCAATATCGCCAATCTTCTTGCAAGAGTCATCTCATTTTTATTTATTGTTTCAACATCCAAAGTTCCTATTGCCATTTTGCGATCACTTCTTTGGTCGAGTAAAAACTGTTGCTCTTTCAGTGGTACTCGTCGTTCACGAGGGCAGCTGCATTTTGTCAAATCAGGGCATTTACAAGCCGATATGTCAAATAAGGTGGTCTTAGTTGATTTCTTGAAGGCCTCAAGATTTTTCTGTAACGATTCGTTCTCCTTTTTCGCGTTCAATGATTTGATGATGATAGCCATTTTATCACGATAACTTTTCAACATTTGATTTATCCGTGCTGTCGAAACTGTTGGAATGGAAGCTAATTTCCACAAGTATTCCAGTCTCTCCATGACCACAGCGGCGATGTCTTTGAATGGAGGTTCCTTCTTTGATGATCTCAACTCAGTTCTCACATGATGGTAGTATTGCATCACATCTTCACATGTGGGAAAACATCGCAAATTCAAATCTTTCCCAGCACCAAATATTGGACACATAACCGATCTTCTAGTTGTAGCGGTAGCCATCCTGTAAAGATTAAAGAATAATGTATTGTTCTGTTATGCAATAAAATAAAAAAAAACAGAGTTATGAGAAAAACAAACAAGGATATGAGCAGAGAGATTGAGGACTCTGAGTGAGGAGCCCCCCACCACACACACACACACACACACACCACACACACACACACACACACACACACACTGAGGACTCGAGGAGTCAGCTGCAAAATACACACCTGCCTTCGACGCTGTCAAAAGGCAACTGAGAGAACTGCGCAGTGCATACTGGCGCATCAGTGGCAGCTGCTGCTGGCAGCACTCACCAGAGATGACCTTTAAACCCTAGCCTAGAGTCATAAAATTTTGCATGTGTGTTATTTCATGCCTAAGCAATGATATAAATGCTATGGGAAATATATAAATGCATTATTTAAGACAAAGAGCCGATCTGAAAATATGTATATAAATTACCTATTTTTTCAACATTTGACGTTGTTGCCGGGTGCAAAAGATATTAACGTAGGACAATGCGCTTGGAAAAACGATCATATGAGGTCTTTTTCATTGACTTTATAGTTATTAGGAATAATTTTGATGCATATTGAAATATTTTAAAAATTATAAGAAAAATATGTTTTTGACTACTAAAATATGATTTTCATCGCTCTGCCGGGGGCAGAAGATGATTACCTATTAAGCTAAGATTTTGCAGAGGCTATTTTCTCATGCATGCGCAAGTTTTTGTCTATTAGAATATGGAAATCGAAAAAAATGTAAAATCGATCCACCCTACTAAGCAACCACTTAGTCTGCTTATAGCTAGAGCCAGCCCTGTTCTTAATGTATAAGACCAACCCCCCCCCCCCCTACCTATCCATTCTTTGATAAATATACATTGTGTAACTATTTAACTCATACTCTGCTCTAGTGTCATTGAATGCTGCCTCACTAATCCAACTCTCACTAATGCAGACTAACCCCAGATTTTTTTTTTTTTTATGTAGGAACAAGGGACCAAGGGCAAATGTCCACAAAAGCACCCCTCCCATAGAAAAAGAAGAGAGCCAAAATCAAGGTCCAGGGTTTTTGAGATGTCTAGAGAGACTGCATTTCAAAGATGGGAGGTCATAGACAGGAGGAAAAATAGATTGATGAAGATTGCTCCCGAGTTGACCAGTTGAATAGATGAAAGACTGAAAATACTGATTAACCCTTGCATTAGATAGTTGGACAGAAAAGGAATGAGAAAGTGTAGAAAGTCTGGTACTGCATGCTCTCCTTAAAGGAGGAGGCATGCAGTTAGAGAGTTCAGAAGAGCAATGTCCATTATGATGGTGATAGTAAAGCAGGGTTGGCAAAAACCCAACTACCTGGCAAAAAACCAGTTGGGTTTTTGCTGGGTTTTTGCCAACTCTGTAGTAAAGAGAGAGTGAGGTAACAATGTGGCAGAGAGAGATTGAAGACACTCAGTAAGAGGAATGGAATTTATGAGACAAAAAGCCTTTGATTCCACCTGGTCAAGTATGGCTCTGTGGGTTGAACCACCCCACACATGAGAAGCATACTCCATACAGGGGCAAACAAGACCCCTGTACAAAGACAGCAACTGATTGGGGGTGAAGAAACTGCAGAGGCAGTACAGCACCTCTTAGAAGCTGTTTTAGAAAGAGAGTACTGTATATGTGATCTTTCCAGGAAAGATCACAAGAAAAGGAAATGCCAAGAATGTTAAGAGAAGAGGAAGGATTGAGTTGTGTGTTGTTGAAGGTAAGGGGATAGTCATGTGGAAGATTGTGATGAGTAGACAAATGGAGGAATTGAGTTTTTGAGGCATTGAAAGCCACAAGGTTTTCTCTGCCCCAATCAGATAGAGCAGAAAGATCAGAGGTCAGGTGCCCCATAGCCATCCTACACAAATCATAGAGTGACTTCTGTGAAGTATGCTTTGGGAAGCAGGTAGAGAAGTGAAGAGTGGAATCATCAGCATAGGAGTGAATAGGACAGGAAGTGCAAATTAAAAGATCATTAATAAATAAAAGGAAAAGAGTGGGTGACAGGACAGAACCCTGAGGAACACCACTGTTAATAGCTTTAGGAGAAGAACAGTGGCCACCTACAACTGCAGCTATAGATTGGCGAGAAAGGAAATTAGAGATGAAGGCACAGATAGAAGGATAGAACCGAAGGAGGGCAGTTTTGAAATTAAAGATTTGTGCCACACTTTATCAAAAGTTTTTCATATGTCTAGCACAATAGCAGAAGTTTCATTGAAATCCCAAAAGGAGGATGACCAAGTGTCAGAGAGATATGTGAGAAGAGCACCAGTAGAGTGTCCCTTGTGGAGCCCATATTGACTATCTGAAATAAGATTGAGAGAAGAAAAGTGTTTTAAGAATCTTCCTACTAAAGATAGATTCAAAAACTTTGGAAATGCAAAAAATCAAAGCAATTGGACAATAGTTGGATGGTTGAGAGCAGTCACCCTTCTTTGGGACAGGCTGAATGAAAGCCAACTTCAAGCAGGAAGGAAAAGTACCAGAGGAGAGACAAAGACAAAAGAGTTTGCCTTGGCAGGGTATCACCACAGAAGCACAGTTCTTAAGAACAACAGGAGGAACACCATCAGGACCATATGCCTTCCTAGATTTGAGCCCAGATAGGGCAGAAAAAACATCTTTAGAAGAGATTCTAATTTCTGACATAATAAAGTCAGAAGGGTGAGGAGATGGAGGAACAGCACCAGAATCATCCAAGGTTGAAATGTAAGCAAAAGTTTGAGCAACTGAGTGATAGTCAGGAGTTGGATGGTGATGGTACCTTCTCAAAGCCTTCTCTCTCTTGCAGATAGCATTAGAATAAGTAAAGTTAAACCAAGGTTTTTATGCATTAGTAGTAGAAATAGAATATGGAATGTATGCCTCAATGCCTGAGAGAGTCACCTCTGTGATGTGCTCAGCACACCCAGAAGGGCCTTGGCCACAGAGGCAGTAATCATTCCATGGGAAATCACAGAAGTACTGCCTAAGGGCTTCCCAATCAGTGGCACTAAAGTGCCAAAGCCCAAATTGGAGTGATAGGACAGGAAACAAATATAAGATTGTGATCAGAGGACCCCAATGGAGAGAGAAGCTTCACAGCATAAGAAAAAAGATGAGAGATAGGCTCAACATTCTGGATTTATTTCTTATCTCCAAGGTGATCAGGGATGCAAGTAGGGTGCCATACAGTCTGTTTTAGGTCATTCAGGGTCAGAAATTTGTAAGCTAGTTCACCAGGGATGTCAGTGAAATGGGAGGAAAGCCAAAGGTGGTGGTGAACATTGAAATCTCCTGAAATGAAGATTTCAGCAAAGGGAGAGTGGGAAAGAATGTATTCCACTTTGGAAGTGAGGTAGTCAAAGAATTTTGGATAGTCAGTAGAATTAGGAGAAAGGTAAACAGCACAGCTGTATTTAGTTTGAGATTGGCATGCAAGCTGTAGTGAGAGGGTATAGAAAAGGGGTTGTGTCAGTTATCCCAGACACCCAAGTTTCAGTGAGAAAAAGATGGAGGTTTAGAGGAGAGGTGGTGGTCAACAGATTGAAAATTTGAGAAAAGGCCATGAATGTTGCAGAAGTTTAAGAAAAGTGAATCAGACAGAGGTCGAGAACATCTCAAATGGGCAGTAGCAAATCCAGCCCCACTGCCTGGGTCTGTGTTCCTGGTATCGGCAGAGGGGGAGCCAGAAGTGGGGACATTTATGGCCCCATCTCCAGGGGACTCTGAGGCTCTTGAAGTTGTCATTTTTTTGTTTTTAATTTTGAAAAGATTATGTAATGTGTAAGATGCATGTGTATGTAGTGAGGAATAGGGAGAGAAGTGTGTGTTTGAGAGCACAGAAGAAGATCAGTTGAGGAGGGCAGTAACAGGAGAAACAGGCGTTCCAGCACTTCCTATTTCTAACAGTATTAACTTTACCTATACCTTCATGCTTTGCCCTCTGTTGATCTAAAGTTATCTTTCAAAATTCCAAAGAACTCACATTTTCCTCTTGAAGCCTCCCATATAAAGCAGTTCCCTTTCTACTAAGATGTAATCCACCCTTACATAAAAATTATCCCACAAATCTATGAACTGAACCCCTTCAGTACATAGCATCATAACTTTATCATTTAAAGCTAAAATTCTACTTGTAAACTCCATGCTTACCCCAATCCTTGGTAAAATGCTCATTACATAACACTTGCTCTGGCTATTTTTTAAAGTTTCTATCAATTCTCTGTACCTCTGTTTAACAACTACTACTACTACTGAATTTCTGTTCAACTTAAATCTATCATCATTATCCTTGCTTGTTAAATCATTTATATCAATATGAATTTTAATATTACCTCAGTTTTCAGGCAACTTCCTCACTACCTCGTTGATTTTAGAAATATTACCTCCTGGAATACATATTCTTCTACAGGTCTTCCTTCCCTTATTGCAAAATTCATTGTCCTGATTCCTAATAATAGTTCCTAACCATGGTAAACTCACACTGTACTGCTGCATCTAAATTCCCTCATATCTGAAACCTGTTACTAGTTGCTACAAAGTGATTACTGTTCTCACTAATCCTATTTCTTGACTGACCTTTGACTTTGTGCCATTCATCAGGCTGAACTTCATTTGGACCTGCATCCTTATCACTAATATCACTGGTTGACAAAATCAAACTTTTTCTCTCATCAAAGATGAGAAACAATTCATTTAATCTTGTGCTAAAAATCGATAATTTTTCAATTTTTATATACAAAAAGGGCAGAGTGCTAAAACCCGGGCAGATTTCCAGTATAAATTTGTATATATTTTTATATTTTTTTATATTTTTTTATCTATAACATTGGTTGGAAACAATTCATTTAATCTTGTGCTAAAAATCGAGTTTTTCCTTACAAATTTGTATGCCCCTCCCACAATCCTTTAATTTCATTTCTCCATTTATTGTGTATATATATATATATATATATATATATATATATATATATATATATATATATATATATATATATATATATATATATATATAATATATTTTTTTCTGTAACCTATATATAGGTTGTAACTCTATGTACTTCAGTGTTCCTGAGGATGTCATTAGATGAAAGCGCTTGAGCACCATTCTGTGTTTCCTTTCCTTCGTGGTTTTATTCATCATATATATATATATATATATATATATATATATATATATATATATGCACTTTTCGAGACCAGTTTTGTATGGTGATTCCAAATCTGCTTTTGGCTTTCCTCTAGCACATCTAGTTATCAAAGGAACAAGGTGTCGCTCGTGTGATGGTATGGTGTGGCATTTGAAAAGACTGTATCATAGGCCCCTTCTTTTTTGATGACATTGTCACAGGAAATGCCTACTTGCATATGCTCAATAAGGAAGCATTCCCCAGTGTCTTGAACACAAATGGGGATTTCCCAACATGGTTCCAGCAGGATGGTGCTCCTGCCCATTACAGCATCCGGGTAAGAGAGTAGCTAATTCTCTGGTCATTGGATAGGATGTTCAGGGCCTGTGGAGTGGCCAGCAAGGAGCCCCAATCTCACCCCATTGGATTTTTATCTCTGTGGTCACTTGAAGGCATTGGTCTGCGCAGAGAAAATTCAGTGTGTTGCACATTTGTGGGAATGCATCTTCAACGCATGTAACACCATCACTCCTGATACCATTTGCCATGTGTTTGCTGACTGGATATATCGTCTCTATTCATGTATCAATAATAATGGTGGACACATTGAACACGTTCTGTGAATAAAAGGCATTTTTATTGCCATTTTTATCATTTTGCCCTATGGTTCCAGACTTATGGGACACCCTGTATAAAGGACGCATGTTATATATTGTGTATATATAGTATTATATATTTTATTATATTTCGTTATATGCATATTATATATATTATATTGGGTGGCCCTAGAAAAATGCCTTAAGATTTGAACATCAATAACTTCCAAAATTTACGTAACTTTTACCTCAATCTATTGATAAGCCATCATAAAAATTTCAGACCTCTACATAAAATACTTTTTCCACAGCTGAGGGAGCAATGAGGTATGGTGAAAAAAATGAATATCATAAACTGAAAAAGTTTTATTATTTACATCTTATCAACAAATATGATCAACATGTCCGCCACTGAACACTAAACCACTCCACAGATACATCCAGGCTATACAAGACTATAAACAGCATTACCCACTCTAACAGCAGCACTCACATCTCACATGCGGCTATCTGTCGCAGCCAAAATAATATCCCAACATATACACAAGCTAACATTCTAGTTAATTACTACGCAAAGATAAGTCACTTAAACAGAGACAACAACCAGAAACACGCAGACAGACAAACAGCCAGACACAAGAAAACCTACAGACTCGGACGACATGACCATTACACCCTTCAATACAGACCAGACCACCAAGATCATCAAAAACATTAAGAATTTGAAGGCTACTGGACCAGACAACATATCTAACATACACCTTAAATGCTTGGGCCCACAGGGAATACTAGCTCTCACAAATATCAGCACATATTCATACCAACACTGTATTATTCCTGACATATAGAAACAAGGTAAAATTATTACACTACTCAAATCAAACAAAAAATCAAATGGAACCAGCTTCCTATAGACCCATTACTTTACTATGCACACCTTCCAAAGTAACAGAAAGACTAATCTTACAAATCACCAACCCACACATACCACTATTGCCTACTCAACATGGATTTAGACCTCACCACTCAACCACGACATTACTCACTAACCTCAGGCAGCACATCATGGATGGCATCAACTCCAGATGACCAGCTCAACGTACACTATTAGCAACAATAGACATTAGTAAAGCATTTGATGCTATCCCATGCTTCCCTCTCATAAACAAAATACTCAACACAAACATGCACAGTAACACTAAAAGATGGCTGAGCAACTATCTTTCAGGAAGATACTCACATGTCACATTTAATGGCAAGTCATCCAAAAACAAGCTTTTTCTGAACGGGGTCCCTCAAGGCTCTGTTATCTCACCAACACTTCAATTTATACATGCATGATATTCCAACACCCATAGATAACAAGCTTACCTTATCATAATATGCAGATGACATCATTTTAACATCCACCCACAACAACATCGACACTGTGACAAATAACCTACAAACATACATAAACAGTATACAAGACTGGCTCACACACAATAGATTCAAAGTAGCCCCCACAAAATCAACCATCACCTTGCTAACAAGCAATACAAAAGAACACCAGATAACTCCCACAGCTTACCTAAACAACACCAACATTCCACACACTCACAGGACCAAAATACTTGGGGTCACATACAACATATCATTATCTTTTGCAAACCACATTCAGGACATTAAAAACAAATGTACGTCAAGACTTAACACGCTTAGGGTACTAATAGGCACAAACTTTGGACACCAGCCAGAAACAACATCACTCATATACAAACAATATATTTGCTCAGTTATGGACTATGCTAGCCCATGCTGGGCACCCATTATCTCAAACACACACATGAACATCTTACAGACAATACAAAACAATGCACTTCGTATCATTACAGGATGCACTCAAACAACACCAATAGAACACCTGCACACAGAAACAAAAATACTGAAAGTTAGGGAACATTTAGACATGAGGGGAACACAATTCATGGCAGCAGTGACAACTAACCCACAACACCCTTGCCACTACATGTACAATCATGCACCGACACCTCATACCATTAAGGTAACACCAGAGAGACATTATAACCAAATACTCCATTCCATACCATGCCCCACAGACATCACACAGTACAGAAAACACACACTAACACCTAACCCACAAAGCACAGACACGACTCAGTCCAAATGTGGTCCTAGGTGCGAAGCCACCACCCATTAACAGGTCAGAAATCAGCCTGAGCAGATCAGATTGAGTTAACTTAGCACAATTCCGATGTGGACATCACCCCAACTTACGGACATATAAACACAGACCAGACAACTCCACAGAAAACACCTGCCACCTGTGCCAGGACACACCACAAACAATTGAACACATTATGACAGATTTTACCACTCTAGCACAACAACGAACACAACA
The DNA here is from genome assembly GCA_023014485.1 of Bathynomus jamesi. Taxonomy (NCBI): domain Eukaryota; kingdom Metazoa; phylum Arthropoda; class Malacostraca; order Isopoda; family Cirolanidae; genus Bathynomus; species Bathynomus jamesi. The sequence goes on along the minus strand of JAJOZX010000292.1, from coordinate 327,855 downwards.
CAATATCACTAGTGCGCTGAACCTCTGGTCCACTCCAGAGAGGGTGATCGGTTACCTGTGTGCCGCCAGCTTGCTCGATCAGGGTAGGCTGATTGGCTAAATAATAATAACAACAACAACAGTGCCTGGAGTCTTGCGCAAAAGCTAATAGGATGTTAGGCTTCATAGCGCGTAATTTCGAATTTAAATCGAAGGATATTATATTGCCCCTTTACAAGTCCCTAGTCAGGCCTCATTTGGAATATGCCGTTCAGTTTTGGTGCCCGTACTTGCGTGAGGATATTGATAGGTTAGAAAGGGTTCAGCGTCGTGCCACGAAACTTATTCCGGCATTGCGCAATAAGCCTTATGAAGATAGGATTAAAGTGTTAGACTTGTATTCACTCGAAACTAGGAGATTAAGGGGGGAGCTTATTGAAGTTTTCAAAATCGTTAATAACATCGATAACGTAAATTTTGACAAATTGTTCACTTTCGATAATAGTAATACTCGCAATAACGGATTCAAGTTGCGTGGCAGACGTTTCATTACTAATATCGCTAAAAACTTCTTTACGTTTAAAGTAATTGATAAATGGAATAATCTTCCCGCGTCAGTCGTTCATTCTACCAGCGTTAATGTGTTTAAGAACCGTCTTGACAGACATTTTAAAAATATTAACGTTGTTTAAAATTAAAAAAGAAAGTTAACAACAGGAGCTCTGGTGGTGGTGCTCGAGGATGAGTCTGTTGACGATGAATGCCAGCTTGTGACATGCCAGCGTGATGCCAGCAATAAAAAAAAAAAAAATTAGACTAACACGAATGTAGATGTAGCTCATAGCGTAAACTAACCCACTTTTTGTTTAACTTTACCTACTTTTTTTTTTTCTTATCCTCCTTACTTTGCATGTCTCTAACTCTTTTCTTGCATGTTTGTAGTTTGCATGGTATGACAGTGAGTTAAGACTGTGTTTGCATGGTTTGTAAGCGTTCTTATTTTACTTCTTTTCATCTTTCACCCCTCTCCTATATTCTCCGACTATTTTTCTGACTTGTCGGCAGTGGCCGGCGGATGATGATGGTGAGACTTTTTCCCTCTTTTTCTGAATGAATGTTAACCCACGAATGATAGGTGTTGCTCCTTACTTAACCCCTTATTCTCCTCTCTTCTCTTAACCCCCTACTCTCTCCTTTCTCTCGGGCTAGCCTTAGAGTGGATCTTAGGGTCTTTGTTAGCCTTAGCTTCTGTAGATCTGTAGATCCTGCTTACAAACTAATCTTAACCTTTTCTTCCATAACATGATACATTTTCTGATTTCTGCTAATGTTATTTTATCCCAACATTTGAGTATTTTTTTCTTTAATTGCATTTCTGTAAACTTTTCTGTTTGGGCTTTATAAATCTTCTCTGCTAGAGTGTTCCATATGCAATAATCCATGGGATTGCAATCAGGTAATTGCAGGAGTCAGTCATTTTTTCCATTGAAGTTGACTACATTCTGTTGTAGATAATCCTGTGTGAACTTGCTAGTATGAGCTGTAGCACCATCTTGTTGGAGTATGAAATTGTTTCCATAATACAGATGCCAACAATCAGGCAAAACATTCTCCTCTAAGAGATTTACATAGGTATGGAAAAAATAGGTCCTGCTCCAACCAGAGTAGCCTAAACACAACCTAGGCTACCTTGGAGATGGAAGACCTAGGCCAAAGATGAACCAGCCTAACTATTTGTCCATAAACAAAACTTCCATACTCTTTTGTTAAACAATTACAGCTGAAATGTCAGCTTATTTAACCTAAATTTAATAACTGAAGGGAAATTTATGAACTTCTTACCTTGAAATTTTAATATACATTTTATTTCTTGACACCAATAATGAACATTTTTATTCCGGCTTCTTTCATCTTGCGCCTCCTCGTCCTCCCTATTATTCTGCTTATTAAGCTTATCCCGATCTTTTTCTTCTTCTTCCCAAAACTGTGTTGCCATTTCTAGCTATGGGATCTTTTTTTCTTTTCATCCCATATTTGTTTCTTCGTTGGTGTCTTTTTAATTTTTCTCAGCAAGAGTTCAAGTTCTCCTTCTGATTTATTTTTTATTGTTATTTTTTTTAATGTCAATATGGCTTATCCAAGATTAGGTGGGTCTTCCATTTTGGTACTCCCAAATTTTCCACACATTGGGGCCAGCCAGAAAGGAAAAATTGCATGTGAAACCCAATTTTTTCTTTAATATTTGTTAACCCATCTTAGATTACCTATAATTTATGTTTTATTTGTTATTCCATTTTTGTTTTTCCTCACTTTTTAATATAAAAAGTGTAGCATTTTATAAAGTCCTCACGCTTTCCAAATGAAAGGGTATTGCATTTTAATTTATTTTCCATAGGAAATATTACAATACTCCAGCCCTTACCTTTTGTTGTAACATCTGCCTAGCTCGTAGAGCAGTTGAACGTTGTGGTCTACTATTTGTGGTATAGGTTATTGTAGTAGTAGGACTAGTTACATCATTTATTGAACAGGTTAGGTTTGGTATAGTTTGGGTCAAATTTTGATCATCATCAGAATCTATTATAGATTCATCTTCATGATCATTTTTGTTAACAGTAGTTGGTCCTACTTCTAGGGGGTATAAGAGTGATACATCTCTTATAGTTTCACCTGAAGCAGTTTTAAGTTTTACAACCCTGGTTAATCCATCTTCCCCAGTTTTTAGTTCTAAAACTCTACCTAATGGCCAACACTATCTTGGTATATTTTGTCTAATTAGAACTACATCTCCTACCCTGATTTCATTAACCCAGTCTTTGTTTTGTATATATTTATGTCTCTCTCTCAACCCAACAAGGTATTCATCACTCCATTGCTTTTTAAATTTTGTTTTTATATTTGTTATTTGTGATAATCTATTTTGCAAATCATGATTATTATCACTCCAAGGTGGATCATCCAAGGAGATATTGTAATCAGGTAGAAGGTTAATGACTTCTCCCTTAATCAAATGATTTGGGGTGAGAGCTCTACATCATTAATATTATCCCCTACATAAGTAAGAGGTCTGTTATTGACAACATTCTCAATTTCACTAATGAGAGTGAGAAGTTCAAAGAATTCAATTTGTTTTTAACCTATTGATTTCTTTAGGCAATTCTTTATTGTTTGGATATTCCTTTCCCAGATTGCTCCATACCATGGTGATGCAACAGGGATGTATTTCCATTTTATTTTGTTATTTTGTAGATATGTTATGGTATGTGAATTTTGTAATATGTCATTTATTTGGTTTTCACCAGCCTTGAAATATGTTGCATTATCTGTCCAAACAATTTTGGGTACAGAATGCTTAGCACAAAATCTTCTAAAGCTATAGACAAATTCTGCAGAGATATCACTCACTATGTCTAAGCTGACTGCTCTAGAAGATGAACATGTGTCAAGTATGATGTACATTTTTTGTTCTGTTATTCCCAGACCAACAGTCAAACTTCCTGTATAGTCTATGCCAACCATTTCAAAAGGCCTATTAAAGGTGACTCTCTCTGTTGGCAAATCAGGAGGATTGGACTTCCTGAAAGATCTGGAATGAATCCTTTTGCAGGTGACACAGTTATTCAAAACTGTATTTACAGTCATTCTGCCTTTGGGTATCCAATACAACTTTCTGATGACATTTAATGTTTGTGGAACACCCATGTGATAAAATTCATTGTGTTTCTCTCTAATAATTAGGGTTGTAATGTGATGGAACCTAGGAAGAAGGGGTTGTTTACTGTTATATGTGATTTGTGATTTGTTTAATCTACCCTTACATCTTAATAAGCCATCTTTGTCAATGTAAAGATTCAAGTTTATTACCACAGAGGGTACTTTGTTCATTTGTTTACCAATTGTTAGAAAATCTATTTCATTTTTGTATTCTGTTTGTTGTATGTGGTTAATCCAATATTTGGTAGCTAGACTTGTGTACATTTCATTATCATTATTTCTTTGTTTATTTATTTTCTTTAAACAGTTGTGAATGAATGTGAGACAGTAAGATGTTACCCTTACAAGTTTGCCAAAGTCAAAATAATTGTTATAATCTAATAGGGGCTCAACTTTATTTGTGGTTATCATGTTAAGCTTTACATTAATTTGTTCTTCTGGCCACATTGTTTCATCCTGAATGAATTCAGGTCCATGAAACCAATTTTTGTTGGAATTTAGTAATTTATAGGATAATCCTCTTGTAAGAAAGTCTGCAGGATTTTGTTTTGTTGGAATGTATCTGAAGGTTATGTCCAAATTTTGTCTAGCTTTTTTAATGTGTCTTAATCTGTTACGGACAAAGATGTTCTTTGAGTTTAACTCATCAGAGTTGATCCATGCCAAGCAGATTTGACTGTCAAGCCAAATATATGTATTTATGATGTTTACATCATGATAGACTTCATGGAGAAATCCTGTTATTTTTACAGCTAGATAACCTGCAAGTAATTCAAGCTGAGGAATAGTTTTCTTTTGTTTTAAGGGTGTTACTTTCCCCTTGGCATAGATCAAGTGGCTGCCATCCTCACCTACAAGGTAAGCACAACAGCCATACACCTTTTCACTGGCATCGCCAAATACATGCAAGGTTTGAGGTGTATCTCTGTGTCCACAAACTCTGGGAATATTTATGTTTTGTAGTTTATTGAGATCTTTAGCTAACCTTTTCCAGCTATCTTGTTGTTTATTGGTTATAGGATCATCCCAGTCTACTTTTCTGTTTCCAAAATTCTTGTAAAAGAACCCTGGATCTGATAGTAGAAGGAAGGAGTAAACCCATAGGATCAAATATTTTTGAACTTTCGGATAAGATCTTTCTTTTTGTGTTAGCTGTTGTATCTAAGGTGTAGCCTTTTGTGCAGAGTGAATCATGAACTTTAGAATCTGAGTTCAAATCCCAGATCATGCCTAATGTTTTCACCCTGTTTGTTGGTTCTGTCAATCCTTTGTCTTCTGATTTTATTTTTTGATTTAGTCTCTCATTATTTGTGATCCACTCTCTTAATTCAAAATCACCTTCTTTCATTATTTTATCTGACTATGCCCTTCTGAATTAAGTGAATATAATCAGCTCCAATTAACATTTGAACATTATCTATTGTATCATCATTTAAATTTCTATCTGCAATTTTATATTGCTTTTTAAGTTGTTGTATTACTTGTTTTAAATTTGGTATTTTAAATTTTTGTTGACCAACTTGTTCAATGACTACTGCTTCTATGTTTGTTGTTTTATTCTCTGTGGGTATATCCAGATCTAAATTGACTGTACTATATTTTTCTTTCTGTTCGTTTTCTTTGACAAATGATGTTATACACAATTCTTGTTCATTTTTATGAGTTTGTAGGCCTAATTGATTGACTAATGATTGATGTACAAATGTTTGTTGGGAACAAGAATCTATTAGACATCTTATAGGAGTTGTCCCACCTTTTTTTTTTTTTAAATCCAAGGTTATTGTAGGTGGGAGTACACTAGAATTTTTATTGACATTATTTATTGATACATGGCCATTAAATGTTTTTTCATTTTTCTTTGTGTTTTGTTTATTTGAATTTTTAAATGAATCACAAAGACAAGAGACATGATTTAAACTTCCACAATTAACACATTTGAATCTTATTTTTGTTTTGCAGTCTTTGTTAGTATGTCCTGCAGCTGTGCATTTAGTACAAAGGTTTAACTGAGAACACCTGTTTATCCAGGATTCTAAGTCTACATATTTAGTACATACATTGTGTGCTATTGTGATCATCAGCCGAACAAAATTTACACTTACGTACAAATTCTGTCGTAACATTAAAATTTTGTAGTGTAGGAGTTAGGCCTATCACTTTTTGTTCTGATTTGTCTTTTTGTTGTTGTTGTTGTTGTGGCTTTAGTTTTGTTTGAATTTTCTTTGTTTGGTTTATTTGTGAATCGATCTTTGGTTTATTTGTGAATCAATCTTTGTTTGTGAATTAATCTTTGAAGATTTGTACATTGACAAAACATTTGGAAATTCATTCCTTATTTCACCAAGGGTAGGGTATGTATTTCCCATTATTCTTTGGAAAATATCCCTAATTTGGGTAGGTAAACAATCAAATATTATGGCTTGGATAAACCATGCTGACTTCTCTAGATCTATGTCATTATTTTGTAGATGACCTAACATGCATTCATTTTCACAATAGAAATTGTACAGATCCTGATGGTTATCCTTGGCTGGTTTTATATTTTTTAATTTTATTGCTAAATCATTTACTATTTCTTTTCTATTTAGGAAATTTTTCTAGTAATTTGAGAGCTATTTTATACGAGCTGCCTATTGCCAGTAAGGCATCAACCACTTTTAGGGCTGGGCCCTTTACAATAATTAAGCAGATAACTGAATTTGTCAACATCAGATATATAATCTTTATTGCCAATTAAACTATCAAATTTTTCCAGAAAAGACTGAAATTTTGTTTGATCACCCTCAAATATTGGTACTTGTGATGTTGGTAACTTGGCTTTTAGTTGTTTATTGTCATCATTAGAACTGAAGGCCTCAATCAAACTTTGATTTGTAGCTTCTAAATTATTTGGTAGATTATCTAAAGCAGCATATAATTCATTTATGTGAGAATCTATTTCAAAAATATTCTGTTCTTGTTCACACAAAAGTGCTGTGTATGTCTCTTCACCAACATTTAACCCATCAGTTTCTGTAACAATTTCCTCATCTATAATTATTATTTCCTGTTTAATTCTATTTAAACCACCCAAAATAGTATCATAATCCCTTTTATTTGGATTTTCTTTGCTATTAAAGCTAGTTAAAAGCCTGGTAATGACTCCCTTCCTTGCTGATCTCTTCCTTTTTAATGATTTAATCTTTGCCTCAATTGCTTCATATTCAGCCATATTTTGTTTATTTTATTTTTCCAAAAATAAGTCCCCAAAATCCTAAAACCCTTTCAACTCTATAAATAAGCTTTATTTTATATTATGTATACAATAGTTAAGCTTTATTTTGGTTAAATAGGCTAGGCTTCAGATTACCCTTATTCTAGAATTTTCCCACATTTATGACCAAATGATAAGTTTTGAAGTATTTGAATTATTTCTTATTTTTATTTTTATTTTTAGTTAGGGCTTTGTAATTTATTATTATTTATATGTAGTAAATATTTGAAAAAGCCAAACATGGAATAAATTCTGTTCAGATGTCAAAATGTTTGATAAGGCATAATTTTATTTTAGTTTATTTATTTTTTTGTTTGTTTTAATTTTATTTTATTCAAGGTTAAGGTTTTCACAGCAAATAACCCTTCCCCACACGGGCCACCAATAAAGATATGGAAAAAATAGGTCCTGCTCCAACCAGAGTAGCCTAAACACAACCTAGGCTACGTTGGAGATGGAAGACCTAGGCCAAAGATGAACCAGCCTAACTATTTGTCCATAAACAGGACCTCCATACTCTTTTGTTAAACAATTACAGCTGAAATGTCAGCTTATTTAACCTAAATTTAATAACCAAAGGGAAATTTATGAACTTCTTACCTTGAAATTTTAATATACGTTTTATTTCTTGACACCAATAATGAACATTTTTATTCCGGCTTCTTTCGTCTCGCGCCTCCTCATCCTCCCTATTATTCTGCTTATTAAGCTTATCCCAATCTTTTTCTTCTTCCCAAAACCGTGTTGCCATTTCTAGCTATGGGATCTTTTTTTCTTTTCATCCTATATTTGTTTCTTCGTTGGTGTGTCTCTAATTTTTCTCAGCAAGAGTTCAAGTTCTCCTGATTTATTTTTTATTATTTTTTTTAATGTCAATATGGCTTATCCAAGATTAGGTGGGTCTTCCATTTCAGTACTCCCAAATTTTCCATAATAGGTTTCTGAATTAATTTTTTTTATTTTCTGAAATGAAATGAATTTTCATCTTCCCATTCCACGATACACCTGAATACCATGATTTTTTTGGAAAACCGACTTGTCTGGTGGTAAAGTCTCGATGGAGGAATGTTTTTTTTACGCCAACCATAAACAACATCTTTCTGGCAGTTTCAAGCAATCTTGATGGTGAAATCTTTTTCATCTGTAAAAACTATTTTTTTTAACATCATTGGACAAAAATCTATCAAGCAACTTTCTACAATGAATTTTTCTTTTAACTCTTACATTGCTGTCATATCTTGAAACATCTTTTAAATGCTTTAAGTACTACCATTGTCTGTATTCTTTGTATGGAACTTCAATTGATACCTAAATTTCTTGCAATTTTCCTCTGAGAGCAGTGTGACCAGTCGATCCTCTTGAGATAGGCTCATCATTTCGATCATTGCTATATTGTTTTGAGTGTAAACTGTTTTAGGCTGACCACTTTCGCACTTCCATGCCATCGAACCAGTTGCTTTAAGTTTTTAATTATTCTATTCACAGACATAACATTACAACTCATTCCTGGAAATTCCCTCAAAATTCTTGCCCCAGTCCATCTTTTTTCCAAGAAACACTTTTCAATCACCATTTTTTCACCATTAGTTAGAACCATAATTTGAAGGGTAAGTTTAAAAAACCATATTTAAGATGGGCATAGCCTATATCATCTGACGTTTTTCAGAGACTAACAGATTATCCATAGGTTAAGGAAACTACTACAAGTCTTAGAATAGTTGCCAGGTACAGCTATACACATTTAGGATTTAGGATATTCGTTTTTTTTACCATACCTCATTATTCCCCTCAGCTGTGGAAAAAGTATTTTATGTAGAGGTCTGAAATTTTTATGATGGCTTATCAATAGATTGAGGTAAAAATTATGGAAATTTTGGAAGTGTGAACTGCATATTTTTGAAATTATGATGATCAAATCTCGAGGCATTTTTTGGGGGCCACCCGATATATAGTAGTATATTATACAGGGTGTCCCATAAGTCTGGCATCATAAGAAAAATAATAAAAAAAGGCAAAACAAAAGCTTTTATTTACAGAACATGCTCAATATGTCCACCATTGTTTTCAATACACAAATTTAGACATCATACCCAGTCAGCAAGCACACGGTGAATGTCAGTAGTAATGGTGTTACATGCCCCAATAATGCGCTGCCGCAAATGTTCAACACTCCTAATTTTCTCTGCGTATACCAGCGCTTTCAAGTGGCCCCAGAGATAAAAATCTAGTGGTGTGAGATCTGGGCTTCTAGCTGGCCATTCCACAGGCCCTCGATGTCCTATCCAATGACCAGGGAATTGTTGGTACAGGTATTCCCTTGGGTGCTGTAATGTGCAGGAGCATCGTCTTGCTGGAACCATGTTGGGAAATTTCCTTCTTCGTTCAAGACACTGGGAAATGCTTCTTCCTTGAGCATACATAGGTAGGTGCCTCCAGTGACATGTTCATCGAAAAAGAGGGGGGCCTATGATGCAATCCTTCCAAATGCCACACCATACCATCACCCGAGATGCACCTTCTTCCTTTGAAGAGGTATACCAGTGAGGGTTGTTTTGAGACCAGTAGCAGGTGTTCTGTCGATTTACCTCACCATTTCCATAAAAAACAGCCTCGTCACTGAACAGAATGGTGGATGGGAAATTGGCATCCTGAGCATATTGTTCCATAGCCCATTCACAAAATTCCATCCGCCGGTCGGGATCATCTTCGCTTAATTTCTGTAGGATCTGAAGTTTATATGGATGCCATTTGTGAGCCTGAAGAATGCGATGGATGCTACTTTTCGACACTCCTGTCTTGGCGGACAATTGCTGAAGAGACTTATTGGGATTTCTGTTAAAATGAGCCAGGATAGCAGTCACTGTATCATCGTAAGTGGACCTCCTTGAAGGTCCACTGCGTGGTTTATCTTCTATGGATCCTGTTTCCTTAAACTTTGCAACAAGTCTGCTAACACAACTCTGTGTTATTGGCTCGCGGTCTGGATGCAATATGTTAAATTCAGCAGCGGCCTCTCTTTGACTCCAATTTCCTATGAGTAGAATTATCTGGATTCATTCTTCCTTGCTCACAGACATTATGGCCTGTACAAAGAGAAAAATATGAATTATGGTTTGTAGAAATAGAAAAATATGAATTTCTCCTATGATGCCAGACTTATGGGACACCCTGTATACTGGATGGTATATATTATATTTATTATATATATTATGATTGGTCTCATCTCGAAAACTAGACATGCTAGAGGAAAACTGAAAATAGATTTGGAATCAGCGTCACAACAGCTATCTGGCATACCTACAATTATATCTGATGAAAAATACTTGTTGGCCATTGTATTTGGCTTAGGCTTAACTTGGGCCTGCACCCCTGTCTCTAACACTAGGGCTAAGCTTAGGCTCAACCTCACATCTTACATTAGTATTTCCTGTATTAGACTCAGTTTCTGGCCTGTTACATTAATCTCACTAGCTAAACTCTCAATCATAGAGCCAACTAACGTAGGCCCACTGGACTCTGAGCTAGCAGCTTTCTTAAACCTTGCCTTGAACATGTTCCTAACCTCAGCTAAACACTTATTGCAAAACCACAAAATATTTGGTGACTTCATACCCCTGTACACTTGTTGTGTAATTATGATGCAGGCTGAGTGATACCAATCATCAAAACTCTCACATGCTACATGCATTATGCAAATGCACATAGTCTTAGGAATAAGAAAAATTAATTATTTAGCTGTATGATTAGTGAAAATTTGGATATAGTTTGCATAAGTGAGAGTTGGATTAGTGAGGCAGCATTCATTGACACTAGAGCAGAGTATGAGTTAAATAGTTATACACTATATTCATCAGAGAATGGACAGGCAAGAGGGTGGTTTGGTCTCATACATTAAGAATGATTTAACTTCAGTAATGATAGTATTGAATTAGACAATAGGGTAGAATCAGTTTGGGTTGATATTTGTTTCAGGCAAAAAATATATTCCGATAGGTGCATTTTACAGACCTCCAAACCAAACACAGGATGTTGATGACAGTATGGTTCAAGAAATAAATAAAGGTTGTAGCGCTAGAACATTAATTATGGGAAATTTGAACCTGCCTCATATTGACTGGAGCCTTTTAGAATGAAATAATAGGGAAGGTAACTTCTTCATTGATTGCTATAATGGTCATTTTCTAACACAATTTGTAGACAAACCAACTCGGGATCAAACAATCTTATATCTGGTTCTTTCCAGTGATCATGAACTTAGGAAACTTGCAGTAGGAGAGTCATTAGGAAATTGTAACCATTTGATCATATGTTTTAAGATTGAATTAAATAGGGATCCAGTCAACAATGACCATCTAGTCCCTTGCTTCTCAAAGGGTGACTATAGCAAATTTGAGGAGTTGTTAGGCTCAGTAAAGTGAGATAATGAATTTGTGGATAAAAATGCTATTGAGATGTGGTCTAGATTCAAAGAAATTTTAGAGGCTGTACAATAGGGTGGGGCAAAAATATATCAAACTCAAGTTGTCAGTATGAAACATGGCTGAAAAGGTGCTCTGGTACCCACCTATCATAAAAACATCAACTTTTATAGCCTATGAATATGTGCATTCTCACAACTTTGACCTCAATTTTGAAGAAAAGCCAAAATTTTGAAGCAAATTTAGTTTGGTTAAAAATTATAACAATGTTTCCTTTTATAAACCAAAATGTGTTTTCATCACTAAATTATATGAAGTGTAACTGCTATCCTCTTGTTGATTCACTTAAAATCTGACTTTGTTTCCCTTTTTGGATTCTCTAGCCAAGATTCTTACTGAGAATAACCATTCCATGGCAGGTATCATGTCTATAGACCAGTGGTCGGGGAACAGGGGTAAATTTAAAACTTTTGGGGGTAATGCGTGCGGTATGAGAGAGACTTTGTGCTGATATTTTTTTCGTATATTTTTATTTTATTTTGTTACATAAATGTGGCGTTATTCTAAATTTTAGAATATTACGAATTTACGTCCTGATTACGTCCTCAAATATATTTTGGGGTAATACCCAAAAAAGTTTGCTGACTACTGCTATAGACTTTTTCACTTGCAGAGGAGATTTCCTTCACATTTCTTTCAACTGCCTGGGAATGACACAGGTATGTGTCAAGAATTAGGAGTTTTTGGCAGTCATCAGTGCTACTTATAACATCAGAGAGTAAGGAAGGAACAGTAATATCTATTTCATTCCAATCAATCATATCCATGCAGGTCAAAGCTGAGAAGTTGAGCTTGATGGATTTCTTGTCAAACATTCAAATTTCACCCGGTATAACACTCCTTTTCACTTGTAGCACTTTTTTGACTGCTAGCTTCTGAATATTCTTATTTTTGTCAGCAATAGCAGATAAAAGGATATTTTCAGGATGACAAAAGTAACAGTTGTTTTGTAACACATGATGAATAATGTCTTGGTCAATTGTATGTACAGTGGGCCCTCATTGTTCGTGAGGCTCACTATTTGCGATTTCACAAATTCATGATGACCCATTTTACTACCATGTTTCAGTAAATTCGCGACTGACTCTGCAAATTTGTGATTTTGTCTGCCACGCTACCCACGCAGGTTGATGCAGGTTCAGTCACGCTCTCTTTCACTGAGTGAGGTTGTGTTATTTTGTGCTCTTCAACACCAGTGTACTATATTTAGTGTTATTTAGTTGTTTATAAAATATTATTGCTTTACATTATTGTTTATGTAATATTGCTTCATATTACATACAGTAAAAGTTTTATTTACATAAATATCATTGTTTATGTAATATTACAGTAACATTATTAGTTTTTATTAGTGTTTGATGCAAATCATTGTTTAATAATACGTATTAATAAAACTTTTTTGGCATTTTAAGGATATTTTACACTGCCATCCTTGAGCTTTTGGAACCAATTAACCATTTTACATTGAAAATGGATCTCATTGTTCATGATTTCATAATTCATGATGTTTTTCTTGGTCCCAATTAATTCCAAACAATGAGGGCCCACTGTAGTTTTTGATAGAGCTCAATCATGAAAAAAAGTTTTTGGCCCCATCCTGGCAAGACCAGTTTGCTTTGATATAGAACCATGCAGGAGTATAGAAGTTCAGTATAAAATGAGCAATCCTTTGAAGTGTCTCTGATGGTTTTTTGTGTGACATGTAATAATGTAAGAGAGAATTTGCTTTTGTCAGCCACCGTGTATTATTGAGAGACCCAGGTTGAGCAGTTTCTAACAATTTGATAGCTGGACCTCTATCATGACCATTTTGAATTGACAAACACGCCTTATGGAGGTATTGCTGGTCACTGCTGAGATCTGCTAGCACTTCTTCTGGTAAGTCCATCACTTTTCCAGTGAGAGGTGGAAATTTTGCAATTGGTCTGTTCTTTGGATCAAAGTTCAGATCCTTGCCAATTTTGCCCTGTGAACTTCTAGGTCCTGTCATTTGCCCATCTAGAACTTCCAGGTATTTTCTCAAGGGAAGCTCATTAGTGTGAAGTAAGCAAATAAACCATTGTAATGAGCTTCCCAATGTCAGCTCTAGTTTTCTAATTACTCCATTTGATTTACTTGTATTTACATTAGTTGCATCACAAACTACTGCTTTTAAAGTCAATGCAGAGTTGGGATCAGTAATTACTGATTTAATTTCTTTAGCAATATCACTTGCCCTTCCACTTTCAGGAGCAACATGGTCAGTATATTCATTTCCTGGAAATGAAACTAACACATAGTGGTCTTCATTCAAAGTCCACTGGCATTCTCCCACTTTTGAAAGAGTTTTATCAATTTTTCCATCAAATCCAAGGCAAACTATTCCTTTATTCTGTTCTTCATGTTTCTTTCTTTCTATGCTTCTCCACAAGGTTCTTTGATGACGTAGTTTACTGGGATTAGTTGTAGTATTTTCAGATAATAGATTAAGATCTTTTAAGACAGCATTAGCATTTAAACAAGCATCACGGTTGCTTATTTTGCATCGATGAACTGCCTTGCATAATTCTGGATATTGATGTCAATTTTGAGAAGTGCTAGCTTCTGTATCTAACTCATACTCACTCAATTCAAAATTTTCATTTTGATGACCTTTTTCACTTTCAGAGCTGATCTCACCAATATCACAAGGATTCAACTGCATTTCCTGAACAAAATTCTTTTGTTTATCTTTAAAGAATTGTCTTTTATGCTTTCTGTTTTCCATTTGTTGTAGTTTTGAAGTTTTCACTTTGTCCAACTTACCTATAATCATTTTTTATTCAGTATGTTCATCAATCCAGAACTCCCATTCATCATTCGGGATTTTCCCTCTGCCTTAGCACATTTACACACTTCTTTTACAAGAACCAGAGGCATAGCACTTGCAGCAACATACGTCACATAAATTTCTGAAGGAATCATATTTACTGTGATAAGTGCTGGAAGATCTTTTACTCATGGGATATTTTCTAAGTTCTTGTCCCTTCTCAATTAATCTCTACCTTAATTACTATGCTTTTGAAGTCGATTGTTGGAATGGAAGCACAGATATATATATCATTCACTTCTTCTGCGGTAATTTCAGCATATTTCTGAATGCTAAATGTTGCAGTAATGAGCTTATGTTTAAGATAAGCTTTGAATACATCCACACAAGTTGGTAGTTGGTTACCAGGAAGCGCTTCTGGCATTCTGAAAATAGAATGCTTCACTGTTTTTCTTGTTATACCAAGCTATGCTATTAATCTGAAACAAAAGAAAATAAAATGCTGAATCAGGAAACACATGATAGGTCACAAATACACATGATAGGTCAAACACACATGGGTCCTACATTTTAAAATAAGCAAAAACAATGTTTATTAATGGTTTTTTGATACACATTGGCATTAATTGAGTTTATTGTTGAGATCATCATACTTTGAGGTGAAAAATTAATTTAAGGAAACATGCAAAAAAGGAACTTTTGTGGCCTTTGTTCACAATTTATTTTTTCATAGTTGCCAGCACTGAAATTAATATTTCTAAAAGATATGACTTATTCCTTAATCAGTGACTGCTCAGGCATCTTTTTCAGCATGTTTCATTAAATTACATTTTTTCAACCCACCCTACTGTACAATGTTAGGAACATTTAGAAACTGTTAGGAAACATTTGTGGTGGAATAAGGAAATAGCTAAAATGATTAAAAATAAAAAATGGCCATTCAGGGAATTTAAAGGCAGTGATAGTATTTTGGACTTCAATAATTTTAGGCAGTTAAGAAATAAGCTAAATAGTTTGTTTAGGAAGAGCAAAAGGCATAGTGAAATAAATCTAGCTAGAAATAGCAATAAAGGTCCATAGAAATTCTTTACTTTTTATAAATATAATAATAAAAAGCATGATAGGTATGGAAAAACTACATGCCTACAATATGGTATTGTACATGTATCTCTTGGTAACCTTGTTGCTGTTCCGTGCATTGGTCTCTCTCCACATGAAGGTCAAGCTGGTGGCCCTGCCTCTAGGTCTGGCTTGGTGGAGGAGTGAGTTGCTTTCTGCACTCTCCACCATACATAGCCAGGTACACCCAACTTATCTAGTACCATCCTGAGCCAGGCATCTAGTCTTCTCTTGAAGACTTCAACTTTGACCCCTGTAATGTTTCTGAGGTCCTTTGGAAGCTGGTTAAAAAGTCTTGGCCCCCTGACAACCAAGCTATTTTCCTTCAGTGTTAAGGAAGTCCCTTGCCAAGCCTTTGATTTGGGAACCCTACACATTCTGCCTTTCCTATTGTCCAGTGTTGTTTGAATGGTAATTGGGTTTAGTTTCGTGTTTGGTACCAGTTTTTTGATCATTTTCCATATGTAGATTATGGTGTACCTCTCTTCTTCTTCTTTCCAGGGAGTACAGATTTAGTTTACGTAGTCTTTCCCTGTAGTTGAGTTCTTTGCAGCCATCAATCTTGGCTGTGAAATGTGTGTGCGTTTCTTCTAGTTCATTAGTTTCTTTTTTATATGAGGATGTCAAATCTGAGCAGTATTGAAGTTTTGGTATAAGCGGTGTTTATAGCAGGGGAATCATTACTGTCCTGTCCCTTCTTTTGAACATTCTTAGTACCTGTCCCGCAACTCTTTTTGCTTTATTTATCGCTATCTGATTTTGTGTTTTGAATTTCGCATCATTGGTCATCATTACCCGCAGATTGATCACTTTCATGCTTCTCTGAATTTCCTGTCTATCTGGAGCATAATATGATAATATGCAGTCTGTTTAAGTTCCTCTTTTCTACCATATCTCAAGAGCTGAAATTTCTCTGTGTTAAATG
This sequence comes from Bathynomus jamesi, assembly GCA_023014485.1. NCBI lineage: Eukaryota > Metazoa > Arthropoda > Malacostraca > Isopoda > Cirolanidae > Bathynomus > Bathynomus jamesi. Next base: position 311,599 of record JAJOZX010000292.1, on the reverse strand, counting down.
TCATGTTGTGGTCTTCTGACCATTTGTATATTTTGTTCATGTCCTTCTGCAAGGCCTCCACTTCATTTACATCACTGATTTTTCTGCTGATCTTTGTATCATCTGCAAAGGATGTTACTATACTGTTGCTGTTTACTTAGGCTGACCATATTTCCTTGAGACAAAAACGGGACATTGGGATGGCAAAAAAGGGACGGGGGTTATGTAATATTCTGTATTCATGAAAAAGTAAGTACATAAACATATTGAGCTTACAATTATTCTTCAGTGACAGAACCCATACAAAAATTTAGGTAGACGTAGAGGGGGACTGTATTTCACCATGATCGTACCATGAATATTTCTCCGATGAAGTAATCTTACGCAGCAAATTTCGGTCTTTCAACACCTTATCATAAAACTTCTCACACTCCATGACACAATTTTGTCTTACAACTAACATAGCCCTCATTGTCTCAACACTTAATCTAGATTTCTCCTTTGACCACATACTGTTCATAACAGAAAATATTCTCTCAACAGGTGCTGTACTTCCTGGAAGACAAAGAATAAACTCTACAATATTACAAAAGTCTTATAGGTTATGAATAATAATTTATGATTGACCAATATTAAAGTATATTTATAGTTTTTATTAAAAACGGGACAAAATTGACATTTTTATTAAAACAACGGGACGGCCAGGAAATATAAAAAAATGGTACTGTCCCGTTCAAAATGGTACGTATGGTCAGCCTATGTTTACTCCGTTGTCTATGTCTGTTAGCATGATAATGAACAGGAGTGGGGCCAGTACTGTCCCTTGTGGTACCGAGCTGCATACTTCTGATTCTGATGGTGATATACCTTGAATTTTGATGACCTGTAGACATTTTTTGAGGAAGTTGTAGGTCCATTTTCCCACTTTGCCTGGTATTCCATGTATTTCATTTTATGTGCTATTATACCATGATCACATTTGTCAAAAGCTTTAGCAAAATCTGTGTATATGACATTGTAGTTGTCATTGCCTTCCAGTGCATGTAGGATATTGTTATAATGTTTTATTAGTTGTGATAGGCATGATCTACCTGATTGGAATCCAAGCTGATTTTCATTGAATCTTTCCAGTCTCCAAGAAATCATAAGTTTTACCTCTAACTATTCTTTCAAATACTTTGGTGAGGTGGGATGTCAATGACACTGGTCTATAGTTCTTTGCTTGAGATCTGTCCCCTCCTTTATATATAGGGACAATGTTTGCTCTTTTCAAGATGCTCAGTATTTCCCCAGTGTCTAGGGATCTTCTCCATATCCAGTATAAAGGTGTAGCTATTTCATTTTTACAGTTTTTAATCAATAATGCATTCCAATTGTCCAGACCTGCAGCTGAATGTGGTTTCATTTGTCCTATAGCTCTAGCTATATCTTCTGGAATAAAATCAAAGTCTGTTATACACTCTCCTTGCAATTTTTCTTCAAAGAATGCATATGTCAGGTATTGCTTTATCACTTTTTGGGGTACTAAAAACTGATTCATACTGGGCTCTCAACATTTCAGTTATTTCTTTTGGATCATCAGTTAGTTCATTATTTCTCTTCCTCAAGGGCCCAATAGTGGTGCGCATTTTTGTTTTCCTTTTCACATAGCTATAGAAGTATTTTGGATTTTACTTTACTGCTTCTTCTGCCTTTTCCTTTTCCCTCTCTGTATGGTCCTTAATCAGGGCTTGTATTTCCCTATCGATACCCTCCAATTTTTCTTGTATTACTTTCCTGGCATTATCTCTAGGGGTGTGCCGGATAGTATTTTTTACTATCCGGCCGGATACCGGATAGCCGGATAAAAAAAAAATATCCGGCCGGATACCGGATAATATCATTCAAATAATTCATAATTTTTTATATATTATTATTTAGCTATTACTTGACTAATTGACTATACTATCAAATTTTAATCACTATTTGATGTAAATTATAGCTATCTTTCAATAACTTTACTAATTACCTATATTTTATCCTTTTCAGGATTGTTTCATTGCCTAAATCATATAGCTATATAGCTAGTTAGTATTAGTTATAGGCTTACAGCAATATTTTAACATTATTTACCCCCTAAAATGGCTAGTTTTATTTGGAAAATATTTACAATACATGAGACTAATCCAACGATAGCTATTTGCTCCCTATGTTCCAAACAGATTAAAAGGGGATCAGAGAAATTGGGTGCTAGGTGCTATAGCACAAAACCTTTGCACAATCATGCAAAGATGCTGCATTCAAAAGAATATAAAGAAGTGTCTCAACTTAACAAATCATCTGAAAATCAAAATCAACCTATAGCGACCACCTCAATGGCTCCGAAGGAGAAAAAATTAGTTGCCATGGAAAAGCAACTCACGTTAGAAGAAAGTTTTTCCTTTAAGAAATTATGGGATATAAATGACTCAAAAGCTCAAGCTTTACATAAAAAGATAGGATTAATGATGGCACTGGACAACCATCCTTTTAGTTTAGTTGAACAAGATGGCTTTATAGGACTGATGGCCCACGTACAGCCAAGGTATTTGCTACCAAATCGAACATATTTTCAGAAAAAGTCATACCCAAAATCTATGAAGAACTCAAAGAAATTGTTATGAATAAATTGAAAGAAGGGAAATACATTAGCTTCACTTCCGATATTTGGACCTGCTCTTCTTCAAATGAATCATTCATTTCCTTGTCAGGTCATTGGATCATGAATGACTACACTCATTGTAATGCAGTATTGCATTCAGCTCATTTTTCAGGATCGCATACAGGAATTAATATAGCGGACAAATTGCAATCTATGTGGCAATCATGGAATATTGACAGATCAAGGCGTAATATATTGGTCAGAGATGGAGCTTCTAACATAGCTTTGGGATGTGACCTTGCGGAAATACCTTCTGTTCAATTCATTTGCTACAGCTAGTGGTGAATGATGCATTAATGGCTCAATGATCTATAAAAGATCTTTTGGCAAAGTGTCGACGTTTAGTGACACATTTTAACCACTCCCCACTGGCTACTTCTGAATTTAAAGCTCTCCAAACACAACAGGGTCATGTTCCTCTTCTATTGGTACAAGATGTTTTAACGTGCTGGAACTCATCTTATTTGATGCTAGAACGTATGGTTAAGTTGAAAAAATCAGTTCAAATATACCTTGCTGATCATAGTGAATTACTTGTTATTTCATCTAATGAGTGGTACTTGATTGAAAATCTTTTAAAGCTTTTACAGCCATTTTTTAAACTCACCCAAGAAATGAGTACAGAATATAGTTTACTCTCTACTGTTATCCCAAACATGTGCGCGCTTGAAAGGTTTCTTTCAAAAATTGGCCAGGATGATCAAGGAGTCCAAACTACAAAAGATGAACTGTTGAAGTCATTGCGGTCACGATTTTTTGCCAATGAAAGCAATGAAAAAAGAAAGTGTCTAAATGTCTTAACAAATCGGAAGTATGCTCTAGCAACTGTCATTGATCCACGACTTAAATTTTGTTTTTCAAAGATCAACAAAAGGAAATATTAAGACATGGTTAATTGAAGAAATAAATGAAATAAACAACCTAGAGAAAATTAGAGATAAATATTTTGAAGAACAGGCTCACAGCAGCGACGATTCTAATTCTTCTTCCTCCTCAACAGGAAGAAAAAAGGCAAAGTTTGATGATGATCCACTCTCTACTTGTTTCAGGGAACTAACACAAAAATTCAGAAAAGATACCTGGTGAGAAAAAGTTTAAAAAAAGCCGTAAGATGGCTTCATTCGCAGAAATAGCAGAGGAAATTGAGCAATATGCAAAAAAAACTATATCAGACAGACGACTATCTCCACTTGAAATTTGGAAAAATGAAGAATCCTTTCCATCTCTCAAGAAAATTGCTCTAAAATGGCTAGTGACACAAGCATCTTCAGTTTTCTCAGAAAGAATGTTTTCCGAATACGGAAATATTTTTGAAGAAAAAAGAAGTACTTTGCTACCAAAGCGAGGGGAGATGCTTCTTTTTATCCATCACAATGGACGAAAATTTGATTTAAACTTGTGAATCTAGTGTCTTGAACATAGTATTAATTTTTATTGTTTAATGTGAGTTTTTACTTTTTAAGGTTTTGCTATTTTAATAATTTCACTTACCTTACTGGTATATTTGATTAGGCTATATGTTTTATTTTTATATCTCAAATCTTAATAAAAGGTTTCGCTAATTCATATTTTTTCATATTGTAATTTGCAATATATATAAAAATAAAAAATAAAAAATAAAAATAAAAATTAAAAAGTAAGGGAAGCTGGGATCTTAGCTATGCGTCACACTTTTAGCTGGACCAAACATTTTGCCTTTTTAGCAGTGTTAATATAGTTACATACTAGTAGTGGTACATGCTTATTTATCAATTATTTTAATTTTAGATTTTTGTACAACTATATTCAACTTTTGCTAGCTAAAGGCTATGCAAGCTAAGATTGGAAAGGGGCGGGCCCAGATGGTATTCCCATTACAAAAAAGACTATCATAAATATCCGGCTATCCGGCCGGATACTGACATCTATCCGGCCGGATACAGGATACCGGATAATAGCTGTTATCCGGCCGGATATCCTGCCGGATAGTGGTATCCGGCACAGCCCTAATTATCTCTACAGTTGGCTAACTTCACCTCCACTCTCTTTTGCCTCTCTAGCCAGCTCCTCTTTCCTTTTGGCTGTGATTTTGGAGCATATTTTTCTAAAATTCTCAGCATTTTTTCTTCTAAGTTTGTTAGCATTTCTTCAGTTATTTTATTCTCTAAAACTTCTCCACCCTATTTGGGCTGTGTGTGATCTGATTGCTTCCCAATTTATAGTCTTGGAAGTTTAAGTTAAAGGCCCCAAATTTGCTTCTTTCCTCAATATGTGTATTGTCTTTTAATGTTGTTGTCATATTTGTTGATATCTCAATTAAGTTGTGGTCTGAGATAATGGTTGGGGTTATTTTTATATCAGCAATCAAGTTTGTGTTATTTGTGAATACTAGATCTAGGCAGTTATTTGTGAAAGCCATCCACATTTTTGCTGGTCTTCTCTTGTGCCCCCTTTGTCCTGGTGTGTGTATATATACATATTCCTATCCACCTTTTTGTATTTTATAAATGGGAAGTTAAAGTCTCTGCAGATCATTATATTGGGGGATGGAGGGTTTATGGCCTTTCTTAGCTTTCTGATGTCATCAATGGCCTCTGAGAATTTTTTGGTTGTGGTGTTTGGAGGTCTATATATGACTATTAGTATCACATTTAGTTTTTCAATTTTCACTGCTCAGAGTTCCACAAAGATGTTTGATTTACTTATCATCATCTCTGTCATATGACCTTCATGTACATATATAGCACAGCCATCTTTACGTCTCATTGTTCTATCCACTCTTATAAGTTGAAGCCCTCTATATTTATCTCTTTCTTATCAATACAATGTTCGCAGTTTACACAATTTTCTTGGCAATCCTTAAGATGAGTTTCTGTGAGGCATGCAATGTCCACCCTTGTTTCATCCATAAATCCTTTCAGGTATGAAACTTTGTTGAGTGATTGGTTTGGTCTTATTCCTTGAATATTAGCCACAACAATATTTATGTTTTGTTTTTCGTTGCCCCTTGTGCATTTTTAGTTTGTTTTCCTTCAATTTCACTTGTTTCATTGCCTGATGATCCTCCAAGAGAGATCCATTTCCACCTACCTGTTCTGGTAACTTCTTGCTTGGAAGTGGTTTGGCTCAGGGATTTCCAGCTGTGTCAACTGCATGCAATTGGATGACACTTAGTAGCTATATTGTGTCTGTGATATTGAAAAAAAAATTTTGTTTGCTTATTGTGTTCCTATTTTTATTGTTATTCCTATTGTCATTCCTATTGTCATTTAAACTTTGTCCTTTGTTCTTTGGGTCTGTCAGGAGATGTTGAGTGTAGCATTTTTACCTGTGTTTGCAGGTTCCATATTTTGCGTAAGTCTTGCAGATGTCTGGGTGGTAGAATTTGCATCTGTCTCCAAATTTACAATGACCATTATTATAGACCATTACACTGGCCAACAAAATGAAACTTTTTTTTCTCATCACAAACATGATCACACTTTTCTTAATGCATTTTTCGCGCTGATTCCGAATCTGGTTTTTTTTTTTTCTAGCACGTATAGTTATATTGATACACTGGTTTTGATATTTTTAAGTTTTTGATATTGCTATAAGAAAATTTATGGATGTATAGATCACACTTAGGAATGCTAAACAACAAATACATCATACCTTATTCAATGTACTTATAAATAAAGAATATATACATTATTTTATTAAAAGCGCTGTGAGTGTGATTTCCTTTTGTAAATTTGGCCTGGATTGTCACGATACAGCATCCAACAATGGTCCACCATCATGCTTTCATTCCAATATCCTTGGTAGCGCTTCTCCATCATCTGAATATCTTGATGGAAGCGCTCTCCTTGCTCATCACTCACTGCACCAAGGTTTTCAGGAAAGAAATCTAAGTGGGAATGCAGGAAGTGAATTTTTAACGACATTCGACACTCCATTTCTTTGAAGGCATCAAGGAGGTTCTTGACTCCATCCTTATATGCAGGTGACTTGTTGCTTCCAAGAAAGTTTTCACATATCCATTTGAACGCCAGCCAAGCCTTCAATTCCAACGGACTTAGGACTTTTTCAAATTCAGTGTCATTCAAAACCTCCCTTATTTGTGGCCCAACAAAAATTCCTTCCTTCAATTTTGCTGCAGTAACCTTCGGAAATTTCCTTGAAAGGTATTGGAACCCTTCAGAATTGACTTTACCCATTGCTTTAACAAAATTCTTCATTAAACCAAGTTTAATGTGAAGAGGTGGCAGATAGATCTTTTGGGGATCCACTAAAGGGACAGACTGGACATTGCTTATCCCTGGGACATATGTATACCTAAGTGGCCAGTCACTTTTGGTGTAATGTTCTATAGTGGCGCGACTGTCCCACAGGCAAAGGAAACAACAAAATTTTGTGAATCCTGACTGCATACCCATAAGCATTCCTATAACTTTTAGATCTCCACAAACATTCCATTGATGACTGTCGTATTTGATTGCCTTAAGTAGTATATCCATATTGTCATATGTCTCTTTTAGATGGATGGAATGGGCAATGGGGATGGATGGCATTATATTACCATTATGCAAAAGAACTGCTTTCAGGCTTCTCTGCGACAAATCAATAAAGAGGCACCACTCAGATGCCACATACGTCTGAGATATGGCTGTAAATAGTCCATTGATGTCATGGCAATAACAGAGAGGACCGTCTACTGAAAAGAATGCTGTTAATTCAAAATTCTGCTTTCGGTAGTAACTAATACGAACATTGTTCTCAAGTAAATTGTTCTCCTTTAGTCTTGAGGTGAGAAGCTCTGATTTCTCTTTAGACAGCGATAAGTCTCTAACAAGATCATTCAACTGCCCTTGGATTAACTTTTTAGGCTCTAAATGTCTACCTTCAAAAGTGTACTCTGGTTCTGTAGATGGTCCGGAAATGCCAGTTGCACCTTCATCACTTTCCATGTCATCTATGATAGAATCTAGCCTATCACTTGGGGGAATTGGAATGGGCAATGTTTCATCATGTTTTACTGGTCTACGTGCTGAATCCAAGTTTGGATATACAATCTGGTGTTTGTTCTTGGCAGAAAACCCCATTAAGTTCACACTACAAAAATAACAGTCTTCATGATGATCTCTCAGCTCCCTCCATATCATGGGTATGGCAAATGGCATTGAAGCTTTCTTTTTGTTAAGCCAATCACGTAATCCATTTGAACAGCCAGAACAGATTTGATGTGGCACCCATGGTTTATCTTGGTCACCTAGATGGCAACCAAAGTATAGCTTGTATATTTTCTTAATGTCGGTTGTAATACTTCGTCGCTGTGTTTTAGTTGTCAACTGGCCGCATACGAAACAGAACTTGTCGGGGTCATTCTTACATTGTCGAGGCATGTTGACTGACCTGAGCAAACTATAAATTCAAAAAAAATGTACACTAACTTGACACAACAAGTTCTTGGACTGGACTGATCTTTTGACACACAAAGCACGGCGTTGTTGCCTGAATCACAATGCTGCTAGATGTAAAAGCTCACACCTGAAATACATAAGATGTATAATTAAGATAATTGAAATAAATAAGATGAATAAACTAAAAAAACACAATAAAATAAACACAATCAAATGTTGAAATATTAGTATTTTGCCTATTTAAAATGGTTAAATCTGTGTAGTTATATATATGCCTTCATCTTGAAAACTATACGTACTAGAAAAAATCTGAATGCAGTTTTGGAATCAGCGTGAAAAATGCTATCCAGCCACTACAAATTTTACTCTGATGAAAAATCTTTGTTGACCAGTGTTATTATATTGGGGGATGTTCATATATACATTGTCCTCTTTTAAATCTGTAATTATCTTTTATATAATATCTGCATATAATTCCTTCCCCATATTTACTCGTGGCCTTTGTTTTTGCTCCTTATTCGGGGGACAGTTTCACTCCATTTTCTTGATTGCCCTCTTGTCTTTATACTCTCTTTTGCCTGCATAGTTTCAGCCTCATTGTGTGATGGTATTTGATTTTTTTCTACATTGCTTTTCTTCATTTCTTCTGTTTTCCTCTGTTCTTTATTCCCACTTTCCTCTTTCATTTTCTTCTCTCAGTCTCTCTCTGCTTTAAATACTGTAAAAGAGTTTATTTCAGTCATGCAGTTTTCACAGAAAAATTTTATCCCATTAAGTTGCTTCACATTCATTATAAGGGAGATTTTTTCATCTTCCCATTCTCGGCATCTAAAATCAAAAAGCAGCTGACAAAGATCACACCTCATTGCCTTTGTCACATCTGTTGCATCATTGCAGATATCACAGAGTTGCAGGAATTTATTGACCATTTCCATGTTACTGATAGAGGGTAGAGTGTAGCTGCTGGTGCATCAAATTGACTCAAAAAGGGTATTATGGGAAGTATTGGGTGGGGGTTGACTCAAGTTGAGTGAGGAAATATTCTCCATTACTCCAGGGGATGGGGGATGTGGCACACTGTATACTTCTCACTGATTGGTACTCATGAATTAAATAACTACAAAATTGCCTCAGGGTTGGCGACATAGCCTATTGGGAATGAAAATAATTGCCATACAATAGAATCCAATATGTAGGCATTGGGTTCACATAACAACAAGAAAAACATATTATTTTGTATCAAAATTTTCCATCACTGATGCATGAAAATTACTTTGAGAGAAGAAATAATGAAAACAAAAATTAGACATCTGGGGACTTTGCGAAATAAGTGAATTTTTAAGGCAAAGAAATTTATATTAGCAACCAGAGCTGCCTAACTAATCACAAGCGTTGCTTTAGGCAAGGGAGAAGTGCTTAATCTTTCTATAAATTCTGAGTGAATACCTCATAATATAAAACTAATAACTCAAAAGGATAGGCCTATTCCTTCAGGTATTTAAGTGTAGTGAATGCCTATATAATTAAACCGAATAAACTCATTGTGTAACCCCATCACCTACATCGAAAGAGAAGCGTGGTAGACAGCTACTTGCCTTACAACCAGAAGAGAGAGCCATTGAAATAACACAGTATGGTAATTTCCTTCTTTACCATTAGGCAGTGCTAAATACTGAAGGCATATAAATTAAACATTAACCAAAAAAACACTATTTAACAAGGTCTTTTGAAGACCTCCACAAACACAACTTTTTAACCAAAAGACGTAGGGTTTTTGCTGTTCAAATGAGCAACAAGATCTGATGGAAATTTCCAATGGATGGCCCAGGGGACAGCAATCAACCATAACCCTCTATAGTTTTTTAATAATAGAATTGGCCTAGTAGAACATGATGAAAGGATGTTTGAAAAAGAACAGGATATTGTTGGTGTTTTTCATGATTATTTTAGCTGTTTTCACTGAAGAAAATTTAATTTACTTTGATTTTAATTCTTTAGAATCTGTAAACTCAGGCATTCTTGATCATATTCATATAATGAAGGATGGTGTTTGGCAAGTGATTCATTCATTGAAGTCAAATAAAGCTGCTGGACCTGATGATATATCTGCTAGGATTCTCATAGAAGGGGAGGAAAGCTTATCTGAGGCACTAACTATTTTGTTTGCTAGGTCTTTTAATTGTGTATAGGTACCAGATGAATGGAAAAAAGCAAATGTAGTACCCATTTACAAAAAGGGCATTAAGAAGGTAGGAAATTATAGGCCTGTTAGTTTAACATCATTGGTAGGAAAGATACTAGATAGAATTATAAAGAATAATACTGAAGATCATTTGGAAAACTTTAATCTTATTTCAAGTTCACAACATGGATTTAGTTCAGAAGGTCTTGTTTGTCTAATCTCTCAGACTTTTTTTACCATTTGTAACTGATCAGGTAGATAATGGAAATGATGTATGTTATTTATTTGGATTTTAGTAAAGCATTTGACAAGGTTCCACACGGAGACTTCTGTATGAATTAAAAGCTCATGGGATATTGGGGTCAGTTGTAAATTGGGTAGAGAAGTGGTTAGAAGACTGAGAACAGAGAGTAATTTTAAATGGTCATGAATCTGGGTGGCAGAAAGTGAAAAGTTGGGTACCACAGGGATCAGTTTTAGGTCCATTAATATTTATTTTATATCTAAATGACTTAGGGAAGGGAGTAGATAGTAAAATCTCTAAATTTGCAGATGATGATAAAGTAGTTGCCCCCAGGTACATATATATAAAATTCTTATAAACTGCAAAAAGATATTGATAGATTAGTTGCTTGGGAAAACAAATGGCAGATGGAATCCAATGTCCAAAAATGCAAAGTCCTCCATTTTGGTAGAAATTATGAAAATTTTAGTTATGAGAAGGGAACTGGTTAGAAGATGTTAGACAGGAAAAAGATTTTGTTATTATAGTTAGTAGTGATCTCAAATTTTCTAAGCACTGCTTAGAGGCTACAAATAAAGCAAATAAAAGGTTAGGTATTATTAAGAGGAATGTTAGCTTCAAGAGTAAGGAAGTCATCTGTGAATTATATAATTCCTGTGTTAGGCCTCACTTAGAATACTGCATTCAAGCTTGGTCCCCTCACCTTAGACATGATGTTGATATGTTTGAAGGTGTGCATCGTAGAGCAACCAAGCTTATCCCTAACCTAAGAAGATTGGAATACAGGGAAAGATTAAAGGAACAATTACAGTAAAACCTGTGCTATCCAGCAATCAACTATCTGGAAAACTTTAGAAACTGGCAAATTTCATATTAAGCAAATACAATTCACCAATCTAGAAACTGGGAAGGTTTCAGATGCCATCTGGAAAAAATCTTGAACATCCTTAATATTTTTAATAAAATAAGACTAAATTTTACTTGTTTCAGTTGTCCCATACATACTTAGCATAGTGTTTATGTTGATTACAATATAGTTTACATTGGTGTACAGTGCAGTATAGCCAAAATTTGAGTTTTACTGTTGTTGTCCATTGGTTTTTCCTAGGTTAATGGTACCCTCAGATAACCAGAAAATTTAGACAACTGGAATGGCCTAATCCCCAAGTTTGCTGGATAATGAAGGTTTTACTGTATGTTTAGTTATGAGAGACATTGTAGGGGGGGGAGATATGATACAGATATTCAAAATGTTTTCAGATTTGGATGGGTGTACCTAATTATCACACTGGACTGCACCAGGACAAAATATTAATAAGATAGGTACTCATCAAAATCAATAATAAAGCAATGTTATATGCATTAGATGTATTTTCATCTGATTATGAGTATAAATTTTGGCAAATTTTATGAGTCTACAGCAGCTATCTGATCTCCAATCCCATGTACAACTTCTTGATGGGTGTTTATAGAATACCTAATAGAGGTTGAAACAGGAGGTATACCATTTTGACAACTGGTCAATTTATCAATACTTGGATACAAATTAAAATAATAATAATAACAAACAAAAATTTTTTAAATAAACCGATGTTTGAAATTAGTTTGCAGTGAAATTGAAAATAATAATTAATTTAAAATACTTGTTGAGTTCACGTTAAAATTTAGTGGGTATAAAACAGATGAACAAACAATGCGAATGTAAAATACTGTATGCAACATTTAACATAAGCAGATATAGGTGGGATCAAACAAAAAATGGCATTACCATAAATATAGAAAATGACATTTTGCCTGCATTCGGGCCTGTAAAGTAGTAAACATCTAAAGAGCAAGTAAGTTACATGCAACAAACTTGTGAACAAATAACTCAAACTCAAATTGAGTAAACTGTGGCTTCTACTGTATTGTGCTACAATATTGTTGTCATGGCTGCAGATGTCCTGCTAGGAAGAAGAGTCTTAAGTTTGCTAGGCCACAGGAGTATCCTTGTGGAATATGTCAGGAGAACTGTGTTGTAGATGTTATTCAGTGTGTGGGATGTCAGCTTTGGATTCATAGTGCTTGTGCGCCAATGACTGCAGATCAGCTTACTGAGTGGGGGCACACCGATGCCCAGTTCTACTGCAAGAGTTGTGTCACCAAGTCAAATGGAACCTACAACTTTGAAGCAGCTCTATCCAGGTATTATAATGTTCTTTATATATTTTAGTTATATTATTTTATTAGTTATATAATTATTATTTTAGTTATTATTATTGTAATTACTATTAAGGCTGTATTTATTGGGGTGGTTCATGGGGATGTGACCCCCCCCCCCCCCCCCCCCCCCCCCCCCCAAGAAAATTTAACAATTTTTTTATTCAACTATTTCAGTCACTTTTAAGCATAGTTTAAAGTAATAAGAGTTTTAACCCTTTACCATCACATGTTGCCTCTGGTTAACTTTTCAACTACTACTACTACTACTACTACTACTACTACTACTACTTTTTCTTCTTCCTTTTCTTCTTCTTCCTTTTCTTCTTCTTCTTCTGCAGCTTAAATCCCATCTCTATATGGGGTCGCTGTTCTTGATAAGTCTCCTCCATTCTTTTCTGTCACACACCATGTCCTCATCCAAATTTTTCTCCCAGATGTCTGCTGCCACGCAATCCCTCCACCTCCACCTCTCTTCAGTCTACCTCTTCTTCTCCGTCCCAGCACCTCCATTTCCAGCACCCTATGTCCCACGTAATCCTCCTCTCTTCTCATCATGTGCCCATACCATCTCAGTCTGGCTTCTTGGACTTTTCTTGATGCCTCTATTACTTTCACCATTCCTCTAATGCGTTCGTTTCTGATTCGATCCCTTCTAGTTACACCACACATCCATTGCAACATTTTCATTTCAGCCACATCCATCTTTCTGTCATTAGTCTTCTTCATTGGCACTGTCTCCATTCCGTACAACATGGCTGGCCTAACCACTATTTTGAAGACCTTCCCTTTCAGCTTCACTGGCATCCTACGATCACAGAGAACTCCCGACATCTCTCTCCAGCTCCTCCATCCCGACTGTATCCTATGATTCACCTCTCCCTCTGCTCCCCCCTCTGCCTCGATTGTTGATCCCAAGTATTTAAAACGATCTACCCATTTGATCAGTTCACCATTTAACATCACTTTCCCTCCTTCATCTGGTTGTGCATTACATCTCACATATTCAGTCTTCTTCTGACTAACTTTCATACCTCTACTTTCCAATGCCTCTCTCCAATTTTCTAGCTGTTGTTCTACCTCCTGTCTTGTCTCTGCGCACAACACTACATCATCAGCATACATCATGCACCAAGGAGCAACCCCTCTAACCTCCTCAGTCAACATATCCAACACCACGTTGAATAGGAATAGACTCAGTGCTGACCCCTGATGCAGACCAACCCCAACTCCAAAACTCTCCATATCACCAACACTACACCTCACTTTCATCATAACCCCTCTATACTTTTCTTGGTCCCAAGTCCGGATAAATGGGGAGGGTTGGCATCAGGAAGGGCATCTGGCTGTGAAAACCTAGCCAGAACCACATGAGTCTTCAAAGTGAAAATTTGATGTTAACTTTTCAAATACACGCATTCATAACTTAACCCTACAAAAAATTCCAGCATTATAGGGTTAAGGTAAATATATACACCATCAATGCCTGGTTTGACAACCAAAAAAATGTCACCCATTATGAAATGTCAACCAAAAAAATTTGATTGTTGAAAAATCATTCATTAATGTAATTTTTATTATATTTATTAATAACAATGATTAGTGGATTAAAATAAAATTTTATAAAATATTTTTTAAAAATTGCACCACCATTTTGAACACCCCCCAAAATTGATTTCTGGATATGGCCCTGATTACTATGATTGTTAATTATCAAACAATTGCATTATTAATGTTAATTAGGGGTGTACCAGAACTCAGTTCCGGCCAAAATTGGAAATTTAGTTCTCATTCCAGTTCCAGCTGGAATGGGGGCTGGAATTATTTTCCATTTCATCTCTGCCAGGAGAATCATCAGAGGGCTTTGACATACTGAAAGTTAATTCGCATCTGGCTACCATTATATTGGTTTTTTTTTACATTTTATTCAAACAGCAAAAAACAATACATTCTGTTTACAAAAATTGAGTTTTTCATATTCTTTATAGGTCTGTACTAACATTAAAACACAATTATAAAAACTAACATTAAAACACAGTAATAAAACTACAAATTAGTTGAAATTACTAAATTACAAAACAAAACTTCTCTCTCCAGTTCAGTATTCCTGGAAATTTGGGTATGTTATGGTGGAGAAATAAAAGCTGCTCACCATTTCTTGGCAACATGCAAGATCTTTTTTCCTCAAAGACATTCCCAGCCTCAGAAAACAAACATTCAGAATAAACTGAGGAAGCAGGAGCTGCCAATAGTTTTCTTGCAATAACACTTACATGGGGATACTTCAATTTGTTCTCTTTCCACCATTTTAAGACTTCTTCCTCCTTAGCTAGCTTAGGAATTGTTTTTCCCACTCCCAGACAAGAAACTTTAAATTTCTTTTTTGAAGTTATCATCTGTCGGTCCTGCACTACTTGTAACCTTTCTTTTCCTTTTCTTTTCATTTTCACTTAGTTCAGCCTCGTAGCAAATAAGAAAATTTGCTGCAATCTCCACTCTCAAATTTGATGACTGTGATGATGTACCTGGCTTGCTAATTTTTCTGACAGGAGAGGAATGGCTAGATGATGATGATCCAGTTTCTGAACCACTATCCAATTCCATTTTGTTATTTTCTTCACTCACTCTCTTTTGACATTGAAGTGTACCTCCTTTATTTCAGATAGAACCCACCTTTTTAGATAAAATTTTCAATTCCTCATCAGAGAAAAGAGTTAATTTATACTTTGGATCCACTGCAGTGTTGATAACATGTAGGCAACTCTTATATACATTGAATGAACCCTTGACTTGGCTATTGTTCATAAATCGTTTTTCTATGGCATTTTTTAACTCATCTTTCAGAGTTTGAACTCCACTATCCTCTCCAGGAATAGAGAGAAAGGTATGTAGTGCTCGAATATGTGGAATTATGGAAGGATACCATCAATTTGGATTTGCTTATTGTCTCAGTTATCATATAAAAAGGTTGCGGGAGTCTTAATACTCTCTGTAACAATTGCCAGTCATTTGCGGTTAATATTGGGATGTTAGGATGATCAGCTATATAAAGTTGTAAACACCTTTTAAGGGTTTCTATTCTCTCCAACATCAAGTAAGTACTGTTCCATCTTGTTTGAACATCTTGGATCGGTAACAAAGGTGTTACCAACTGAGAGTCTATTTGTTTTTGTATCCATTTCAATTCATTGCAGCTCAAACTGGAATGATTGAAGTGAGTACAAATGTTTCTTGCTTTTTTTATCATGTCATTTACTGCCTGCTGAGAGAATAAAGCATCCTTGATCACTAACTGCAGCTGATGAATGAAGCATGATATACTTGAAGAACCAGTCAAGTCCATTCCAAGCTGCATGTTGTATGCTCCATCTTGAACAATTAAATGAACTCTCAGGAGAAATTTCCCACTCGCTAAACATGGATTGGAAGGATGCAGATGTGTTCAGCCCTGTATGCGAACCAGGGAAATGCTTGCAGTGGAGAACACAATCATTTTCTTCAAACTCATCCATTATCCAATGGGTTGTCAGGGAGATGAAAGACTTGAGAGTACTGATTGCTCCAAATATCTGTAGTAAAAGATAACTGATCTGCTGTGGAAAGCTTATCTGATAATGCAGATCGCAATCTTTCATATGAGGTTGGTAACATCTTTTCAACGAAATATTTTCAGCTTGGAATGAGGTACCTTGGTTGCAAATGAGCGACCATCTCAATGAAACCTTGATCTTCAGTAACTGTAAATGGCTGATTATCCATTGCAATGAAGTTCATTATTTTTTGATGGATTTGTATTGACCTGGAATCATTTATATCCCAAATTTTTTTACCTGCAAAACTTTCCTGAATGGATATTTGTTTCATAGCTTCTATTTTACGCTCCTTTGGGGTTACTGGTATCTCACCTGGACCCTCTTTTTTTTTGTGTGATTCTTCTTTGGCTTCATTATATTGTGACCTATGATAGTTATTCAAATGTTTGTGAAATGGAGTGGTACTGAACGTTTTGGGCATAGCACCACATTTCACTTTTTTATGGCATAGCTTGCACTCCGCATTTGTACCATTAACATCGTGTAATAAAAAATTTTGATACAAAGGAAGACATTATAATTATTTAATTCTAATTAAGTTGGTAATTTTAAAAAATACTGAAAACAAATTTGCCAAAAATTTGTCTGCAATACAAGTAAAATAGTCATAAAATATAGTTAAATATTTAATAAAAATAAAAATATTAATAATAATATAAAATAAAATTTTAAATATATATATATATATATATATATATATATATATATATATATATATATATATATATATATATATATGCCTATACTGGTGTATATACAGTATATATAAATAAAACATAGTATGGTAATCTCACAATTTAGTTACGGAAAAAAGTGAAACTGCCAAATTACAATATTTAGGGTATTTTATATCGCTTAATTTGATTGCAATTAAAAATAATTATAACAAAATGTAAAATAATAAATTTTAATAAATTTTGTTTTTACAGTGGCTGAATTCCGGTTCCAGCCAGAATTCCAGCTGAAAAATTTTTCCTAATTCCAGCCAGTTCCACTTCTGGCCAGAATTGAAAATCCTGGTTCCAGTACACCTCTAATGTTGATACTATCAGTTGGTGCTAATTATCAAACAATCAAACTTAATTTAGTTACTTTATTATTTGTACCATAATTTTAGAATTGCTTTAATCTACCTAAATGCTAATTAATTATTTATAATGATGACACTAACAGATTTTTTTATATTTGCAGACTGCTGGAGCCTATTAGAAGAGGTTGTATGGTTCAGAAGAAGATGCTGCTGGACCTCTATGGAGTTACTCTGCCACCACTCCTAGACAATAGGAAAACCTGAACTGTAAAGCCAAAGGTAAATGATGCAAGTTTCCTGATGACTGTGGTACCTGGATCAGTGACAGTGGGTGGAGCTGCAAAGTTCCTCACCTCACCACAGGAGATAGTGACCTCAAGCACCTGTATTTTGCCAAAGGTGCATACTGCTTTGAGAAGATGGTGAACAAGACAGTATATACCCCTTGAACCTTAACCAACCAGTGAGCATGTCTTTGAAGTATACTGGACATACGCCAAGCTGAAAGCAGACCCTAAGTACAAGAAGAGGGCAACCTGGGTCATCTCATCGCCACATAGTTTCTGCCCATGTATTCCAGTTGCTCTGGTGGAGTATGTAGGGAAGTTCCCAGGCTTGGCAGTCCATGACAATAGCAAGAACAGCAACCAACTTTATATGCGCACACCAGGACACATCCTGCAGCAAGCAGGAGAACTGGCACAGAAGACACAACCAAAGAATGTGTATAATAAACTGGTAGTGGACAATTCAGTGAATGATACTCCAAAGGATGTGAAGCAAATTCGAAACAAAAAGTACAACATGAACAAGAAGGAAGACAATGGTGCCTACAAAAGTAACTTTGCTGACCAAGTTATCTTGGTGGGAAATATGACCCACGACCACTCCTTTGCGCAGCAAGTTGTCCACAAGAAGTCCACTGTGCCTTCCTTCACCCTGTACACAACAGATCAACTGAAAGACATTAGAAGATTCTGTTGCCAGGGAAAAAGTGTGTTAGGCATAGACAAGACATTCAACTTAGGAAATGTGTTTGTGACAACCACTATATTCAAACATCGAGGTGTTGTCAGAACAAAGACTCAGAACAGTCCCATATTCTTTGAATCTATGTTCCTGCATGGAAATTCTACTCCTTTTTTTCTCATCTTGCTGGTGCTTTATCAGACACTGACACAACCAAGCTCACCCTAGGAAGTGACGATGAGAAAGCCTTAAGGAAAGCTATCAAGTGTGCATTTCCCAAAGCCAACCACATTCTGTGTGCTTGCCACCTAAAAAAAAAAAAACACACGACTATTTGCAGGACAAAGTGACAAAGTGTAATTGAATCAGAAAGCCCGTTCTAGGGTATTGAGTGACATTTTTGGAGGACTACTACTTCTGAATGTTGATGACTCAAAAGAAAGAAAGTGTGGAGACTCATTGTAGTGAACATGCTGTGGACTTTCTTCCATACTTCAACAGGAGACTGCTGCCACTCATCAAGGAACATTTAGAGAACGTCAGCAAGAGGGTGTGTACTAGCAGAATGTGAACCAATAATAATGCGGAGTCGGGGAATCACGTCCTGAAAATAACAGCCGACTGGAAAGCCCATTCATTGTCGAACTTGATTGGAAAGCTGTATGAAGTGGTAGTAGCATCCCTACAAAGACCTTCGTAGATCCCTAGTAGGCCGAGGATGCTACAGCTAGCAGAAGGTTACACCCACTGACCCACATAAAGGTGGAACCACAGAAATGGTATAGCTTGACCACAGAACAAAAGGACAGACACTTTGACAAGTTCATGTGTATGGACAAAAACCTTCACAGAGATATGCCAAATCCACAAATGAAAAACTGACTGTGCCCTTGACACCATCTGCAGGCAAAAAACCTGGACAACGTAGTTCGGAAAAAGAATGAAAAGACCACCACACCCACACCTTGCAAACGGGCAAAAAAAACTGATGATTGCGACTTATCATTGTCATTTTAAAATGAGAGCTATAAATATTTGTGCTTATAAATACATTAGATTTATGTGGACAGCTGGAAGAACTGTTGACTTGTGCTATAAACACTTGTGCTGAGAATACTGTTCATTTTTATTTTATTGCTACATATGTGTACTCTGCTCAATGTATTAATTGTGTTGACCAATATTGGTGTATAACATTTGCCCAGAAAAGTGCTTTATAGATATTCATACTCTTATCAGTTATTAATATTTATGATCTAACTAATGATTTAATTTTCACATTAAAAACTTTATTTTATAGTTCATCTGTGCTCCATTGTGCTAATATTTGATTTTTGTATTACTACTGTAGTATATTTGTAATTGTCATGTTATGTTGTTTATTCTCATCCTCTATTATTCTATAAACATCCATCAAGAAGTTGTACATGCGATCGGAGATCAGATAGCTACTCTGGACTCGTAAAATTTGCCAAAATTTATACTCTTAATCAGATGAAAATACATCGAATGCATATAACATTTTTATTATTGCTTTTGATGAATATATTATTAATATTCTGTCCCGATGAGGTCTGGTGTGGTAATTAGTCATACCGGTTTGGACAAATTAGATGTATAGTTGTTAGCATATGTAATGTTCCTCATCTCACAGGCGACTCCGTACATGTGGCAACGCCGCAAGTTAGTCAAGGTACCCCAACTGGGGGAAGGTGGGGTGGAGGGAGACAACCGAGTCCAATAATTTATAACTCAGACATATATATCTAAGGGACAATTGAATGTGCAGTCATTGACATACAGGGTAATTATAATGTGATGTCCGTGTTCGTAAAGATAAACAATTAATATGATCGTGAACAGCGTTGAACTCCATGTAGTTTACTAGTCTTATACAGGGTGTACATAAAGTCAGGATCTATTTTTGTGAAGCACTTTGAAATTATATGGAATTCAATCATAAAATGATAAAGTGGTAACATTTATTAAATAATTAAGAGTAGGATTCGACGTGACGCCCATCAGTATCCCTGCACAGCTCAAATCGTTCCGCAGCATTTCTAAACACATTCTGGAGCATTTGCGGGGTTATGTTATCTGCAGCAGTTCGTATACGTGTACGTAAGTTTTCAAGACTCGTAATCTTCGTCTGATAGACGTGCGATTTGATAAAGCCCCATACAGGTCACTCTTCCGCGAACACGCAACCCAACACCCGGACGCAATCGCCATTTACACGGATGGTTCCCGCTCGGAAGCTGGTGTGGCCTCCTCAGCGGTGATTCTGTCCCAGCCGCTCTCCCGGGGCGTCGGCCTGACCCGCGAGGCCTCCGTTTTTTCGGCGGAACTTTTCGCCATTACGGAGGCCCTCGATATTGTGCGCACCCACTCTGCCAGCTCTTTCGTCATTTATTCGGATTCCCAAAGTGCACTTCTCTCCCTAGAAAGATTTAACTCCCCTCACCCGCTCGTCTGTACCATCCAGCAAACCTTCCACTTTTTAACGACCTTCCAACACAAGACAATCGCATTCTGCTGGGTCCCGGCTCATGTCGGCATCCAGGGTAACGAGGCGGCGGACCGCACAGCAAAGACGGCCTGCTCACTGCCGGCCTCCTCCCGACCCCTCCCCTTCTCTGAGTTTTTCCCGGCTTTCCGCTCCCACTTCCGCTCCATATGGCAGCGGGAATGGGACCAGGCCACACAAAATAAACTCCACACGATCAAACCGCAAATAGGATACTGGGCCTCTTCATTCCACCGGTCCCGCCATAAAGAAGTAATCCTAGCCCGTCTCCGCATAGGTCACACCCGCATCACCCACGGATACCTTATGGCGAAATCGCCAGCCCCGCTTTGCCCTACCTGCCATACCCCTATCACTGTCTTACACCACCTGGTGTAATGCTCAAAGTTGTCCGCTCTCCGTCGCGGGTGTTTCCCTCTCTCGGCCGAAAACCCCATACCCAACTGCCTACGATCCATACTCGCCGACGGCTCCCACTTTTCAGCGGAAGCGGTTCTCCTCTTCCTTACTCACTCCCATCTGCTCCATCGCATCTGAAACCATACCCCTCCTACCCACTATCCATCGACTGACCCTTACTCATTCCCCTAGTCTACCACCCCCAGCACAGTAACATCACCCACTCTGCCTCGCCGAGATATGTACCGCCTCTTTAGGTACGAATCGGCGGTAAATCTGGGGAAAAAAAAAAAAATATATATATATAAGCGACGCCATGAGGAATTTCACAATCATCATCAAATTATTATTATTATTATTATTATTATTTTCTTCTCGTAAAGTACTTTGCAGATAATTCTGCATAAATGAAGTGTAATATCGTTTCTACCTTTCAAGATACAATAATTCCTAAATTTTTTCCCATAATTTATGAAACATCAACATCAACATCAAAATTAAATTTTCTTTATTTTGACTCGAGTGCGTATTGAATGTTTGTTATGAGTGCGGCAACGATAAAAGAAACATACTCGCCAATATCTTAGTAGCTTTCTTAGTAACATCCTTTAAAAGCCATTCACACTGTCGTTTATATTCGTCGTTATCCACTTGATGATTTTGTTGCAAGTTCATTGTTCTCTCTCTCTCTTTTAAAAAAAAAAAATCTTGCTAGTGTATTTTTTAAATAAGAATATGATACTGATATAAGATGAATAAAGAGAAAGGCGTAAGCTTTAAATACTAGTTACGCTCATTGCATCGTAATCCTAGATTACGATGCTAATTTTGGTACTGCACAATATTTCAGTCGCAAACATGACTGGCTGGCGTATGATACATCCCAGATTCAAACAATCGGTACACAATTTGTTTTGTGAGAGTGAAGGATGATGAGTTTGGGACGACGAAGAGACGATGTCACGAGTTGACGACATTGTGAATGGTCTTTTGGTGAAGGCAATTGGGTAATGTTAAAATTTACAGAGGGAGGGAATGAATTTGCAGGAATACACACTTATCGGTATTAAAGTTAGATGTTGAGGGTAGTTTTGTAATATTGTATGTGGAAATCTGATGCAAATGTGTTTGCTAGATTAATACATGAGAAATCGGATTCTGCATATTTTCAATATTTTAATTGAACAAGTTTCTGTTTCACATACCGTATATAATACATACCATATTTTAGTATTGAAACGCTGAAAATTTTGCTACCATAACATAACATAAAACATTTAAAAAATGTTTATCTGCTTTTAAACTGACCTGACATTTTTACTTTCACAGTAGCAATTATGTTTTTCCTTCACAGTTCAAAGAAGAAAATGCGTCGCAGAAAGATAACAACAGGTCACAAATCAATAATCTGAGTAATGAAGAAGCTATGATTAAACAGTATCCGAGATGCTCTCCTGAGAATAAAAGTAAAGAACAAAATGCCGTGCATGAGTCTTAAACCAAATACTTTTTGTAATTTTCATTAATGCGGTCTCGTGTGCTTTTTCATTGTCTTCAAACATTATTCCATTCAGAGATGGGTAACGTCGATAATACATTTTGTTTTATATATTTGCGATGAATACACGTTTTGTATGAATATTTTATAATGTATTTAAAAATCGGAAGTATTTTGTACCTAAAATAATACATGCATAAAAAAAAACCATTTCTGAAGTTGCTTCTTAAAATGTAATCTGATGGACTGAAAGTTTTTCATCCACTCAGGCTTAAAGTACCTTTTTCATTTCTAACACATTCATGGACAGTATATTATAGGTCTGCAGGCATGTATTATATTAATCAATGGAAAGAATTTGTAGAGCAGTTTTCATTTTTCTTCAAGGTTCATAATATTGACAGTTGTGCTTTACAGAAATCAATTTATATATATATATTTATATATATATATATATATATATATATATATATATATATATATATAAAATATAATATATAATTTTTGCTTAAAATAAAACAAATGCAATAATAATTTGTTTCTCTCATATTTCCAGTTCTTACACACACACACACACACACACACACACACACACACACACACACACACACACACACAAATATATAATTTAGTGGTGGACCGGATGTCAGTTTTTCAACATCTGCGGATGCGGATCTTTAATTTCAATATCCACGGATGCAGATATTTAGTTAATCTATCAATATAATATAGAATTAAGAATATATGACATAATTTTTCAAATTTCGTGATATTACTATTATGGCAGGCAATGCATAAGAATTAAAATTAATATTAATGTTTTCATTATGATAAAAATAATTTTCTCGAGTTTCAGCCACAGAAAATGCAATGAAACAAGTTTCATTCACTTTTCTGTGTTACCAGGTATTTATATTTTGAGGTTTATATATTTGTTTGTTCAATAATAATTAATACTTTACATGAAATGTGTATGACTGGGCCTTTTAAGCTACTTTATAAGCTAATTTAATTGTAAATTGCATAATTTATTAAGGTAATATCCGCATAACATCCGCAATCAAGTGCGGATGCGGATCTCCGGTCCACCACTAATATATATATATATACTGTATATATATATATATATATACACACAGGGTGTTTGAAAACTTTCTGTACAAATTGTAATGGGGGATAGGCAGTGTTGGGCACTAAAGCGTTAATCCGATAACAGTTAATTAACGAAGTTAACTTTTTTTAACGGACTATTAACGGAAGTTAATTTCCATTTATCGTTATCGGACCAGTTAACTTCCGATAACTCGATATTTAGTCTGTTAAAGTCCGTTAACACGTTAACTGCGAGGAGTCATTCACGGAAGATCACCGCTCCGCGAATGAATTCAAACCGCCATAACTTCAGTCTGCCAATTCCGTCCTCTGCCGCAGTGGAACGGCTCTTCTCTCTCGGCAAGGACATCCTGAGGCCCAAGAGGTCAAGACTGGCAGTTGGGCCTAACTTTGAGAAGTTGGTCTTTCTGAAGGGCAACCAGCACATTGTGTCATAGTCTTTAATAAATGTGCTTAAAATTTAATTTTACCTTTCAGTTCCCGCCATAACAATTCTCTGGTAAATTAAAATTTAGTTAATGGTTAGTGGTTACAAGGGTTTCAAAACATGTAATCAGTACATTTTTTATTAAAAATAAAAAAAGAAGTTAAGCAAAAAAGTTGCAAAACTTTATAAAAATAGTTAAATACCTATTTATTGTTGGATTTTGCATAAATAAACATTTTCTATGGGTTTTAAAGCTTTTTTCCTTGATTTTTTTAAATGTTAGTAAAGAAATAGTTATCGTTAACGGATTATCGTTAACTTCCGTTAACTTTGTAGTAAAATTATCGGATTATCGTTATCGGAGTTAAAAATTGGGGTTAACGGATTATCGTTATCGAAGTTAACTCTTTGGTTAACGGTGCCCACCACTGGGGATAGGCAACACCAAGACAAACCCTTTTCGTCTATAAGTGTATGTCCGCTGACGTCACTATTCGGCGCGAGAGGGCGCCGCTGCAATTGGCTAAAAGGTGAAGTGGGCTAGACTCGCGCTTGCCGCGGGCATTCTTAAATCGGACGTAGTACGCGTAACATGGAGCGCTTCACGACTGCTGAGATGGCTGACATGCATATGGTGTATGGGGCTGCCAATGGAAACGGAAGAGCTGCTGTGAGGTTGTACCGACAGCGCTTCCCAAACAGACGTGTGCCAAACCACCAAACGTTTGCGCATTTGCATCGGCGACTGCGAGAAACTGGAACATTCCATGCAAACATGCATGACACTGGTCAGGAGAGAAACGTGCGCACTCCTGACATGGAAGAAGAAATCCTACGGCGATTTGAGGACAATCCAAGCGCAAGCACGCGAGGTGTTGCACGTATCCTCGGTGTGAACCACGACCTGGTCTGGAGAGTGTTGCACGAGCAGCAGTTACATGCGTTTCATCGTCAGAGTGTCCAGGCATTACAACCTCGGGATTACCCTCTTCGTGTGGAATTCGCACGCTGGTTTCTGCAGCAGACAGCAGTGCAGCCTAATTTTCCGGCTTATGTGCTGTTCTCAGATGAGGCCTGTTTCACACGTGAGGGTGTGTTTAACATGCACAATTCTCACATGTGGGCGCACGCAAATCCACATGCTACACGGGTTTGTAATGCCTGGACTCTCTGACGATGAAACGGATGTAACTGCTGCTCGTGCAACACACTCCAGACCAGGTCGTGGTTCACACCGAGGATACGTGCAACACCTCGCGTGCTTGCGCTTGGATTGTCCTCAAATCGCCGTAGGATTTCTTCTTCCATGTCAGGAGTGCGCACGTTTCTCCCGACCAGTGTCATGCATGTTTGCATGGAATGTTCCAGTTTCTCGCAGTCGCCGATGCAAATGCGCAAACGTTTGGTGGTTTGGCACACGCCTGTTTGGGAAGCGCTGTCGGTACAACCTCACAGCAGCTCTTCCGTTTCCATTGGCAGCCCCATACACCATATGCATGTCAGCCATCTCAGCAGTCGTGAAGCGCTCCATGTTACGCGTACTACGTTCGATTTAAGAATGCCCGCGGCAAGCGCGAGTCTAGCCCACTTCACCTTTTAGCCAATTGCAGCGGCGCCCTCTCGCGCCGAATGGTGATGTCAGCGGACATACACTTATAGACGAAAAGGGTTTGTCTTGGTGTTGCCTATCCCCCATTACAATTTGTACAGAAAGTTTTCAAACACCCTGTGTATATATATATATATATATATGTGTGTGTGTGTGTACAGGGTGTCCTGAAATGAATATACCAGAAACAAATCTTAATTATATATTTATTAGTTGAAATAGCAGCAAAATCCAAATGACATTATGTTCTGAAGGGTTATGAGTTTTATTTAATTAACTTCAAAATGTCTCTCGTCATTAACTATAATTAATCTTATTCCGCCTTCAAATTCTTAAAACACGTTTTCCAACACAGTTGCAGGGCTGCACATGACAGCATCACGGATACGATGTTTTACCTCCTGAAGATCCCTTGGTTTGTTACGGTAGAATTTTTTCAAAACGCGCCAAAGATAGAAGCCTAAAGGGAATAAATCGGGGGAGCGAGCGGGTCATTTTGTAGGTCCTTCACTACCAATCCAACACCATGAAAATGTTTTGAGCAAAATGTGGTGGTGCTTCATTTTGTTTTTTCTTTTTATAAAGGAAGGAGGGGCCAAGGCCGATTACCCGCAAAAATGTCCCCACCCCGATAGAGGGAGAAGAAAGCCAGAATTAAGGTCCAGGGTTTTCGAGATGGCTGGACACGCTGCGTTTGAAATATTAAAGGTTATAAACGAGGGAAAAGATAGATTGAGAAAGATTGTTCCAAAGTTGACCGGTTGAATAGATGAAAGATTGAAAATACCGATTAACCTTGGGTTAGGTAGTTGGATAGAAAAGGAATGAGAATGTGTTGAAAGTCTGGTAATGCGTGCTCTCCTTGAAGGAGTAGGCATGCAGTTAAAGTGCTCAGAAGAGCAGTGTCCATGACAGTAGCCATAGTAAAGACAGAGTGAGGCAACATTGTGGCAAAGAGAGAGAAGGATTGAAGACAGCCACCCTACACGTAAGAAGCGTACTCCATACAGGGGTAGACAAGACCCTTGTACAGAGACAGCAACTGAGTGGATGTGAAGAAACTGCGCATCCGTTACAGCACACCTAATCTCTTAGAAGCTGCTTTAAAAAGCGTATATGTGATCTTTCCAGGAAAGATCACGAGAAAAGGGAACGCCAAGAATGTTAAAAGAAGAGGAAGGATTGAGTTGTGTATTGTTGAAGGTCAGGGGATAGTCGTGTGAAAGATTGTAGCAGACAGACAGGTGAAGGGAATGAGTATTTGAGGCACTGAAAGCCATAAGGTTTTCTCTGCCACAATCAGAAATAGTAGAAAGATCAGAGGTCAAGCGTATCATTTCGTAGCCGTCCTACGCGAAGCATGGAGTGACTGTTGACAGGGACGCTTTGAGAAGCGGGTGAAGAAGTGAAAAGTAGAATCATCGGCATAGGAGTGGATAGGACAAGAAGTGCCATCACAGCCACAGTTATAAGTCATCCAGAAAGGAAATTACAGGTGAAGGCACAGAGAGAGAGAGACATACCGAAGGAGGGCACTTTGAAAATTAAAGTTTTGTGCCAGACTCTGTCAAAAGCTTTTGATATGTCTAGCGCAATAGAAAAAATTTCACCTAAATCCTGAAAGGAGGATGACCAAGAGCCAGAGAGATATGCAAGAAGATGGCCAGTTGAGTGTGCCTTGCGGAATCCATACTGACGATCTGAAAGAAGATTGTGAGAAGAGAGGTGTTTAAGAATTTTCCTATTAAGGATACATTCAAAAACTAGGAAGGCAAGAAATCAAAGCAATTGGATGATAGTTGGAGAGTTGAGAGCGGTTACCCTTCTTTGGGATGCAGTGAATGAAAGCAAACTTCCAGCAAGAAGAAAAGGGACCATTTGAGAGAGAAAGACGAAAGAATTTGCCTTGGCAGGGTTTCAGCTCAGAAGCACAGTTCTTGAGAACAACTGGAGGGATGCCATCAGGACCGTACGCCTTCCAAGAGTTGAGTCCAGATAGGGCAGAAAGAACATCTTTGGAGATTCTAATTTCAGACATAATAAAGTTAGAGGGAGGAGATGCTCTGTTCACGGAAGCAGTAGTCATTCCATGGGAAATCGGAGAAGTACTGCCTAAGGGCCTCCCAGTAAGCGGCGCCAAAGTGTCAAAGGCCGAACTGGAATGATAGGACAGGAAACTGATATAAGATTGCGGTCGAAGGAGCCCAACGGAAAAAAAGTTTGACAGAATAAGGAGGATGAGAGGTGGTAAATAAATACGGAATGTTGGGTCTATCTCCAGTGGGATCGGGGTTACAAGTAGGGTGCTGTACAACCTCCTCTGAGTCATTTAGGATAGAAAAGTTGTAAGCTAGTTCACCGGGGGTGTTAGTGAAATGGGAGGGAAGCCGAAGGTGGTGGTGAACATTGAAATCATCCAAAATGGAGATTTCAGCAAAAGGAGAATACGGTAGAATGTATTCCACTTTGGAAGTAAGGTGGTCGAAGAATTTTGGATGGTCAGTAGAATTAGGAGAAAGGGTTATATAGCGCAGTTGTGATTAGTTTGAGATTGGCATGGAAGCCGTAGCCAGAGGGTATAGAATTCGGAGGATTCAAGTTCCGAATACGAGAGCAAGTTTGGTTATTTCATACATACACGCAACATCCACCTTTGGAGTGAAATTGAGTATAGAGAAAGTAGGAGTGTACAGAAAAAGTGGTTGCTGTCAGTCATTCCAGACATCTGAGTTTCGGTGAGGAAGAGGTGGAGGTGGTGATGTTCAACAGATTGAAAATTTGAGGGAAGGCCATGAATGTTGCAGAAGTTTATCGAAAGTGCGTTCCCGGTATCGGCAGAGGGATAGCCGAAAGTGGGGATATTTATGGTTGGGGGGTTGTTCTTTGTAGCACGCTAGTAGTCCCTTGCAATTGTGGAATAAAAGACTTTTCTAGTGTCTTTAGATACTGAAATATAGCCTCGTCACTAAAAATGAGAATTGGTTAAAAGTGTTTTTCTGAGTCTATCCTTTCGATTAAATTATTGCATCTGTTTATCCTGGTTTCATCCAATATACTATTGAGCTGAAATGTGTGTGTGTGTGTGTCCACTTTCTTCGGAACCGTGCACAGACTAAACGGCACATCGGAAAATTCTGCAACCACCACCAACTGATAGCCCATGAGCTGCCGATGTGCTCCGTCAAGTTTCCCGGTCCTAGGTCACTCCGCGGCCGAGCACGAGCTATTTAATGTCTGTTACAAGTGAATGTAAGTACTTCGAAAAAGATACCCAGGTTGAAGAGCACTGTATAATTACACAATCTTCGAAGGTAGTATATGACCGCAAAATGTTCGAGTGCATATATGCAATTGCAGTGTTCATCAATTGTTGCAAGGTGCCAGCCCCCTTCCCCTGTGGGTAATGGGGGGGAGCAGTTTGGTAGTCCCGATATACAGCTAGCTGTGACGTATACTGCTACCTGCCCGGAGGACGATAGCGAACGATAGCGAGCTATCGCTTGTAATCTTCCTATAAAGGTTGCTGGAGCACATACACTTTGTAAACTTTAAAATGCAATGTTTTATGAAAGAAGATTCTATGGACAGAGGAGCGCAGTGTATTTAACTCAGCCTTTCCTCTTATAACTGACTTCTTTGGGCTTCTGTTAATGGTTCACAAACTGCATTCATTCTTTCAAGAGATGTGTTAGGACTTCCGGAGATTTCCCTTTCAGTACAGTTCCAGTTTTCTCAAATCGATCAACCTATTTTCATATGTATGCTGTGTCTTTCAGGTGGTGGCTTGTTCATTTCACGTCGAAAGCGATTTGATTGAACCACTTTCATGCACAAATTTAACAATTTTTCCCTTCTCTGTAGTTGTCATCTTAATCAATTTCAGAAACAAGGTAGTTAACAAAAATGAAATTTAGAATGTGGAGTGCAATAACCTATTAAACCTTAATTAAAAATGACCCCCATATGGGACGTAGACTACATCCTTAACAGTCTACGATTGCGATATTTTAATACAGTACAGTATAGTAGCTACGCAAGTCTTAGTTATGTGCACATTAGCTTCATTTTTACATTTTTATCCTTAATCACACTTCATATGAAAAATTTTCATTACAATTTTTTTACATATTAAATGTAAACAATCGTTAAATTTTGTTTTTGGTATATTCATTTTGGGACAATCTGTATATACTGTACATATGTACACGGGGCCGGTCCTAGAGAGGTGCGGGGCCCCCTAAAAAATATCAACTAATTGAGATGTCTAGATAAAAGAGAAATTTAATACATACATAATTTTATTTTCATGTTTACTTGGTGTCAATATTTAGACCTATACAGCATTATCTTAACACAGCATTACTTAATACTCTTAACATTGATTTAGGTCTCATGAGTATCTTTAAAATACCATACAGAAGGTTTACAATCCAAAACATCAAAATGTCAGAAGGTTTAAAATCCAAAATATATTTAATCCAAAATACTATCCTAAATATCAGAAGGTTTACAATCCAAAATACATATTCAACAATGCTATGCAGTCTGTTACTGTATTATATAATTTATATTCAACTCATTTTCTAAAATTCACCTTCCTCGGGCTTCCTTACAGCAAACTCTACTATCATATCGTGATAATCCAAATTTGATGCAATTTCTCTCTCGATAGAAAGTATAGCAAGTCCACTCAACCTGTCCTCAGACATACCAGTCCTGAGAGTTTTTTATTATTTTAAGCTTTGAAAAAGCTTTTTCTCTCCTGATGCAACTATATTTGATATCAGGGCCGCCGCTTCCATTAGGCGAGGTTAGTAAATGCTAAGGGCGCCAAAGATCTGGGGGGCGCCAGCGCCTCCCGCCCTGTGCACGTCTGATAGTATTATGTAAGAACAACATGAAAAAAATAATGAAGGAATGAGAAGCATAGACAAATGATGAAAGGTTGTACGTCGTATGTACACCAGTTTAGCTTGACTGATATTTACATAATTAACTTATTCATCTTATTGGGTCATTATAGAACTTTCACTCTCACGACCTTTAACCCTTTAGGGACGGGAGTCGTAAATAAGCGATTTAAAAATGTTGCGCTCACAGACGGGAGTCGTCAATAAGCGACTCGGCTTATTTACGGCTTAATATGAGTTCCGGAGTCGTCAATAAGCAAATAACTGTTTTTATGTGACATATGCCCTTCTTGCTTGGAAAAAACGGTAGATATGTCCTTTTTGCACGCATATTTTAGCACTTTTGAGTGTTCTGATTTGTTACTACATATGCCTCGCTTTACTCGCTGTTTTGATTGGTCATGACACTTTCTTGAACTGTGAAATGATTTTATAATTTTATAATAAATGTATGTATTAGCAAATTAAAATAGATCAGTGTAAGGCAAATAGTTTCTTCAATATGGTACCTTGATTACTTTGTGGGCAAACCCAATCGTGAAGTGGGAGGCGGGTGGGGGCGCCAGCTGCAGTCCTGCTAAGGGCGCCAAATAGGCTGGCGCCGGACCTGTTTGATATTGTCAACAAAATTCTATATGCTATTTCTGCATTTGGGAAGGATCCATCTAATGACTTTATAAAGTGAAGAGCTTCAAGTGCACTTTGTTCCTTGGAGAATGAGTTTGAGAGTACACGTACCTCTGAGAAAAGGTTTTTACCATCAATGTCCTGAGAATCTCCATCACTCAATATGTTCCCCAAATTTATTTACTTCTTATTCATATCGTCTTCTGTTATTTCTGTAAGTTTCATGACATTGTACAGGAAACTGAAATTGCTGGCGTACTTTTGCATTTGCTTGAATCGGGTTGTCAGTGACATATTATATATATATATATATATATATATATATATATATATATATATATATATATATATATATATGATGCAAACCCACAAGGAAAAAGAAAAATGATTTCAAGTTTTCGTGTATTTAGAAGTACACCTCGTCAGAGAATGACGAGGTGTACTTCTGAATACACGAAAGGCCTTGGGATCATTTTTTTCGTTGTGTGGTTTGCATCATTCATTCATTTCATGTTTAATTGTGAAAATCATCCCATATACCTTACCTTATAACCTTACAAAGGTTTCACGCGATGATTCCTCATTTCGCGAAGGTCAAGCTTGTCGCCCCTCCTCTCGAGTTGGCCTGGTGAAGTAGTGAATTGGTTTCTTGTGCTCTCCACCTCACATAGCCAGGTACGCCCGGCTCATCGGGGATTGTTCTGAGCCAGGCGTCTAGTCTTCTTTTGAAGATGTCCACTGCAATTCCCTTCGTGTTTCTTAGGTCTTTGGGCAACTGTTTGAACAGTTTTGGTCCTCTCACTACAAAACTATTTTCTTTCAGGGTTAAGGATGTTCCCTGTCTCGCCTTCAATTTGGGAATACGACACAGTCTACCGTTTCTACCTTCCACCGTTGTTTTCCAAGTGTAAATAATGGTGTATCCCTCTCTTCTCCTTTCCACTGAATATAGGTCTACTTCGCGTAACCTTTCCCAGTAATTTAGTTCTTTGCACCCATTGATCTTGGCTGTGAAGCTTCTCTGGATCCCTTCCTGCTGTCTTATGTCTTCTTTTTTATATGGGGATGTTAGGACCGAGTAGTATTCCAATTTGGGTATGATCAGGGTTTTCAGTAGAGGAATCATTACATTCCTATCCTTTCGTTTAAAGGTTCTCAATATCTGCCCCGTTATTCTCTTTGCTCTGTTTACTGCTATCTTATTTTGTGTTTCAAATTTCGCATCATCTGTCATTACAACCCCTAAATCTTTTGCTCTGGAATTTCTCTGAATTTCCTGTCCATTTGGGGTATAATATTCCATGAATTTTAGGTCTCTTTTTCCGTACCGTAATAGCTGAAATTTCTCGGTGTTAAACTTCATATTATTGTCTTCCGTCCACTTGTAGATTCTGTTTATGTCGGTTTGCAGAGATCCTATATCTTCTGGGTTTCTTATTTTTCTACTGATCTTTGTGTCATCTGCAAAGGATGTTACTGTGCTGTCTCTGGTAACGTCCTCATCTATGTCAGTTAGTATGATTATGAAGAGTAGTGGAGCTAATACTGTTCCTTGTGGTACTGAGCTGAGGACCTCTGATGAAGATACTCCTTGTACTGTAACGACTTGCTGCCGCTCACTAAGGAAATTATATATCCATTTCCGTACTTTCCTGTTATTCCCATATATTTCAGTTTATGTATTATGATTCCATGGTCACACTTGTCGAACGCTTTAGCAAAGTCTGTGTATAGTACATCATAGTTTTCATTACTTTCCAGCGCATCAATAATGTTGTTGTAGTGTTCCATTAGTTGTGATAGGCATGATCTGCCTGACCGAAACCCGTGTTGGTTATAATTGAATTTTTTCCGAGTTTCCAAAAAGTCATAGATTTTCTGTCTAACTATTCTTTCAAATATTTTAGTGAGATGAGATGTAAGCGACACTGGCATATAGTTTTTGGCCTCAGATCGATCTCCTTTATATATTGGGACTATGTTTGCTCTCTTCAGGATGCCCGGTATTTCTCCCGTGTCTAGTGATCGTCTCCATATCCAGTATAGGGGCTCAGCGATTGCATTCTTGCAGTTTTTGATCAGTGTGGCATTCCATTTATCCGGTCCTGCCGCTGAGTGTGTTTTTAGTTTTCCTATGGCTTGTGTAATATTATCCGTCGTAAAGTCGAAATCCGTTATACTTCCCCTTGTGGTTCTTCTTGAAAGAACGCGTTCCTATCGCATATCAATTTGTCAGTGTGATAGCGTGGGGTAGACACCCCAGTTAGGTTACTTAGGTTCTAGCAAACAATCAAAAGCACTTACCGGTGCGTTGAATTAGGTATTCCTTGAAGCCTACCGTTTTATTCCTGTGTCCCACAACAGCCTACCTAACTCTCTCTTACATTACCAATTTAGAAGCTATAGACATTACCCCTAACTATACTTAAGTACGAACCACTTCCTACCCGATTTGTTACCTTAGATTCATCACCTAATTTTACTCAGCACCAAAGATTAGGTCAGATAGGAAAAAACATGTCTAGGCCAGACCGAAGCAATACGAACAGCCCGTTGGTTGTTTATGGCTTCGTCTTGCCATTCCGCTTAGATTTAGTGATATTTACTCTTTAGTGACTTTTAGACTATATACATATATATACATACACGTCACCTCACTCCTCCCCTACAAGTTTAGTCTGTCAGGGGGATGAGGGACCCTAGACGACCTGCGGAGCGGGGTTGATGTAGTAGGATCAGGTGCAACCTGTATAGGCGGGCAAGTTGAACCATTTTCCGGAGGATCAGTTCTCTCTTCCGGAAGACTCTGGTCCTTCTGCACTTCCCGTTCCCATATCTGGTCCTGATGGCGTTTAATAGAACGACCATCTTCTAGTTGGCACTTGAAGGAAACAGGGCCCGTTCTCTCCTGCACAGTTGCAGGAACCCATTTTGGTCCAGCCCCATAGTTGCGAATCACAACTGGATCATTAGGTTTCGCTTCTAGAACTCTCCCTCTTTTAGTGTCGTGGTACAACTTCTGTTTTTCCTGATGGCGTAAAACTCGTTGTTGTAACATTTCGTTTGGACGTAACAAATCAAAAACTGAACGAATTCCCCGGCCAATCAGAAGTTTAGAGGGAGACACCCCTGTCGTGGTGTGTGGTGTTATTCGATATTTAAACAAAATTTATCCAACACCACTTGCATTTCCTCCCCACGAGAATGACGCAAGGCCGACTTGAAAGTACGGACCATGTTTTCCGCGAGACCGTTAGTAGATGGGTGGAAAACACTAGACCGGACATGTCTAATGCCATTTAGGTGGACGAAGGAACGAAATTCCTCACTGGTAAAACAAGTACCATTGTCGGAAACCAGGACTACGGGTAAACCCCATCGAGCGAAAACTGAACGGAGTAAGCGAATCGTTACACCCGAAGTCGTGGAAGTGGTTGGAAAAATTTCCACCCACTTAGAGTAGGCGTCCACCATGACTAGGAAATAAATATTATTTATAGGACCTGCATAGTCAACATGGATCCTATGCCACGGTATAGTAGGCCATTCCCAAGGATGAAGTGGACTTTTCCTTGGGAGATCTCTGTTCTCTAGGCAGCTTTGACAGGAACGAACCAATGATTCGAGTTCTCCATCTAAACCAGGCCACCAGAAATAAGCTCTCGCCAGCTCTTTCATTTTTGTTGCGCCCATGTGTTCAGCGTGAAGTTCCTTCACTAAATTCGACCTGCCTTTATTTGGAATAATCACTCTGTGGCCCCATAAGAGACAGCCATTTTGAATAGAGAGGCCAGACTGACGCTGAATAAAAGGCTGTAATTCACTCTCAACCTTAGTAGGCCAACCAACTGAGCAGAAATGGATGACCCTAGACAGAATAGGGTCTGATTTTGTCCACTGCTCTATTTGTACTGCAGATACTGGAGTGGATTCCAAAAACTCCACCAAGTGAACCCATTCTGTAGGTATAGGTACACAATCATTTGGATTTTCTAAGGGCAACCTACTTAGCGCATCAGCCGTACCTAGAAGTTTACCTGACCGATGTACTAAGTCAAATTTATAGGCTTGTAGAATCAGTGCCCATCGTTGAATCCTACCTGAGGCCATAACTGGAATATTTTTATTAGGTGAAAATAAACCTAAAAGAGGCTTATGGTCAGTAATTAGTTTAAATTCATGACCCCATAGATAGAAATGAAATTTTTTTACTGCAAATACTAAGGCTAATGCTTCACGTTCCACTTGTGCATATCGTCTTTCCGTCTCAGTTAGTGTTCTAGAAGCAAAACAGATAGGCCTATCTACACCATCAATGTGGTGAGATAACACTGCCCCAATTCCATAAGAACTGCTGTCTGCTGAAACTACGAGAGGAAGTTTAGGATCATAATGCACTAGGAGAGTGGACTTTAGTAGTACGTCCTTGGAAGCCTCAAATGCTTCCTTTTGAGTTTTCTCCCATCTCCACTGTTCCCCAGATCGTAATAGCTTATTTAGGGGTTCAAGGAAAGTCGATGCATTAGGCAAAAATTTCCTATAAAAATTTAGGAGACCTAAATAAGCTTGTAACTGTGTGATGTTTTGTGGAGGTGGTGCCTTTTCTATTGCTTCTAGTTTATCCACCGTTGGATGAATGCCTGAGGCATCTATGCGGAACCCTAAATATGAAACCTCATTAGTGACCCATGAACACTTTTCTCTCTTTAGCTTAAGTCCAGCATCCCGGAGTCTTTTTAGAACCGTGGTTAATCTAGTTAGGTGTTCTTTTTTAGTCGAACCTGAAATGAGGACATCATCTAGAAAGCAAAGTACCCCTGGAATGTGACCTAGAACTTGGTCCATTGTCCTCTGAAAAATACCTGGAGCCGATGCTATTCCATAGCATAGCCTATTGTACTTATATAGGCCTCGGTGCGTATTTATGATAGTTAATTCTTTAGAGTTTTCATCTAAACTTAGTTGAGCATAGGCTTGGGACATATCGAGTTTTGTGAAATATTTTCCCCCAGCAAGAGAGCTAAATAATTCATCAGGCTTGGGTATAGGATAGCAATCTAGAAGGACGGCTCTATTTGCTGTTAAACGGTAATCCCCGCATAACCGCACGGACTTGTCCGGTTTTAGTACAGGAACTACTGGGGCAGCCCACTTAGCGTGTGTGACTGGTTCAATAATTAATCTTTTAGCAGCCTGTCAATTTCTAAATCTACCTTCTCCCGCAGTGCATGCGCAATTGAACGAGCCTTACAAAATTTCGGAGTTACATTAGGATCTACTTCTATGCAGACCTGATGGCCTTTTAGGTTGCCTACTTCAGGCCCAAAAATAGAAGAAAACTCCCTTAACAATGAGTCTATGTCAGATGGATATGAAAGTGTATGCACATCTGCCTGACCCCTTGGCAAGATTTTGTCAATTGGCATTTCCAAAGCATCAATCCAATCACGGCCTAGTAGAGTAGGCCCTTGCTCATCCACCACTAAAAGGGTTAAGGGATGAGACAAAGTTTTCTGGTTAAGTGTAACTGTGACGTATGCTTCTCCACAAATAGGTATTTGTATGTCACCGTACTTCTTCAAAATCGTTTTAGATGCATGTAGTTTAGGTGTGTTTTTGAAAATCTTATCAAAAACTACCTTGGACATGACCGTCCGGGCAGCACCCGTATCCAATTCTAGAGGAACTGTAATTCCATTTAGGCCTACCTCTACAATATATGGGCCTGTATTTTCCCCACTTTGCTGCTCATAGAATAGGTACTCCACTCCAATGTTCGAAGTATTTCCCTTTTGAGGATTTATACTAGAAATGTTAAAATTAGAATTTTCACCCTTTGTTTTCTTTGAAAAACACACTTTAGCTATGTGGCCTATTTTACTACAGTTTCGGCAAACTGCTTCTTTAAAAGGGCAATCTTTCTTCCAATGGTGTTTTCCACACCCTGTACATGGCTTGGAAGGCTTAGTAGAATTAGTAGGCTTAGTCGTATTCGCCTCATACCTTTTATTTGCCTGTCTAGTAGGCTCGTTAGGTCTGCCAGGCCTAGAAGATTTAAAGCTATTTACGTGTTGGGCTTTACTACTATGATTTCCAAAAGCTCTAACATCTTTAGCAGCTGCTTCTCTAGCCGTAGCTATTTCTACAGCCTGACTAAAAGTTAGGTCCTGTATGGCTAATAGGGCTCTCTGGGTAGACTCCTCTTTGAGACCCATTACAAACCTATCTCTTAGCATTTCATCTAATTTGTCCCCAAATTTACACGTACGGCTATGGCTTTTTATTCCTGCAACAAACTCTGCAATGCTTTCATTTCCCGTCTGATGCCTTGAATAAAATTTGAAACGTTCATAGATGAGAACTACTCGGGGTTTGTAGTGATCGGTTAGGGCCTGTACCAATTCATTATAGGTGCAAGTTTCCGGTGCTTTAGGAGAAACTAGGTCCATAACTAAACCAAACGTTTTAGGGCCTATTATAGTTAAAAAGGTAGGTACTTTCTTAGCATCCGGAATGGAATTTGCCTCGAAAAACAACCTCACCCTAGTGGCATAAGCTTCGAAGTCCTCCCCATTGTCTTCGTAGGGGCTTATATGGCCAATCACCGACATGCTAGAGCAAAACCGAATTAGACCAACTCACGTGAAGTAGGTTAGGTTAGGTTTAAATTTGGTCTAGTTACTGAATAGTGAATTTTATTAGAGCTAGGGCTGAATAGTGAATTGTATTAGAGTTAGGGCTGAGTAAGAATTAGTTTTAGAGTTAGGGCTGAGTAGGAATTAGTTTTAGAGTTAGGGCTGAGTAGGAATTAGTTTTAGAATTTGGGCGGCGGGACCTACGCTATAGTACGGTAGCTTCCCCACACAAACAAACCAAATCGGACGACCCACTAGTCTGCATCCAATTTTCCAAACAACCACTTGAACCCAATAAGCCAAATTAACCCAATAAGCCAAATTAACCCAATGAGCCAAATTTAACCCAATGAACAAAATTTAACCAAATGAGCCAAATCCCATCCTCGTCGCCAAATGTGATAGCGTGGGGTAGACACCCCAGTTAGGTTACTTAGGTTCTAGCAAACAATCAAAAGCACTTACCGGTGCGTTGAATTAGGTATTCCTTGAAGCCTACCGTTTTATTCCTGTGTCCCACAACAGCCTACCTAACTCTCTCTTACATTACCAATTTAGAAGCTATAGACATTACCCCTAACTATACTTAAGTACGAACCACTTCCTACCCGATTTGTTACCTTAGATTCATCACCTAATTTTACTCAGCACCAAAGATTAGGTCAGATAGGAAAAAACATGTCTAGGCCAGACCGAAGCAATACGAACAGCCCGTTGGTTGTTTATGGCTTCGTCTTGCCATTCCGCTTAGATTTAGTGATATTTACTCTTTAGTGACTTTTAGACTATATACATATATATACATACACGTCACCTCAGTCAGTTTTTGAGATACTGAAAGATGATTCGTACTGAGCTCTTAATATTTCAGATACTTCTGTTAGATCATCAGATAAAGCACTGTTCTCGTTTTTTAAAGGTCCGATAGTCGCATGGTTTTTCGACTTTCTTTTTGCGAAATTATAGAAGTACTTTGAGTTAGCCTTTATCGCTTCTATAGCGTCGTCTTCTTTTTCTGTATGCTTCTCGATTAGTTCCTGTATGACGACATCGATACTTTGCAGTTTATCATTTAATATTTTTCTGATGTTGTTATCTTTACAATTACTTAATTTTGCAGTCACTCTTTTTCTCTTTCGAAATAATGACCTCTTTTGTCTCTCGAACCTGCTTCTCTTTCCTCTTTGTTGTATCTTTGGGACATGTTTTTCCAGAATTTCTAACGTCTTCTCCTCTAACGTCATTAGCATCTCCTCCGTTGTCTTGGCCTCAAAAATGGTTTTCCAATCTATTACTTCCATGCTGGATGTCACATCTTCCCAGTTTATTGCTTTGGAGTGAAAATTAAAAATTTCGAATTTGCTTCTTTCTGTTGTGCATGTTCTTTCCTTTCCTGTTGCCTTTATATTAGTTATTTCAGTGATGTTGTAGTCCGATATCATAGTTGGGGATATTTCTACATTATCAATTAGATTACTGTTGTTTGTGAATACTAAATCTAGGCAGCTGTTTTTTCTTGTGTTTTCCGTTATTTCTTGCGTTAACATAAATTCATCAGCTAGAGCTAGTAGCATTTTTACCTGCTCCTGGTCTTCTCGTGTGCCCCTCTTGTCCTGGTGTATACATATATGTTTTCCTATCCTTTTATATTTCATGAATGGGAAATTAAAATCATCACAGAGAAAAATATTTGGTGTTGGAGAGTAGATCTTTTACCAAGTTTCTTACCTCTGTAATGAAATCTGAAAATTTTGAGGTTGGCGTGTTTCGGGGTCTGTACATTACAATTAATACCACATTTAATTTTTCAATTTTTGCTGCTACACATTCTACGTAGCTGTTTGAGGTACTTATATCCACTTCTGCTATGTGCCTTTCGCGTGTGTAAATAGCACATCCTCCTTTACGTCTCACTGTTCTGTCGGCTCGGAGGATGTTATAGTTGTCAATTTGTATTTCTTTTTTGTCAATACAGAACTCACAATTTTCACAGTTCGCCCAGCAGCCCTTTAGATGAGTTTCCGTGAGGCATGCAAAGTCTGCTCCGGCTTCTTGCACGAGTCCTTTCAGGTTTTAAACTTTGTTCGTGAAATGGTTTGATTTAAGGCCCTGAATGTTGGCTAGGATTATTTTTATTTTTTCTCTTTCGTTTTCGTATACAGGTGATTCCGATTTGTTTTCCAATGGGGTGCCGGTTTCGTTGCCTTGTGATCCTCCGAGAATTTACCTCTTTTTATCTTTGTCGGTACCTGTTGTCCCGCTAACGCATGAAGTGCCTTTGTTCGTACCTTCTGTCCGGCTCTCGGATTCCTATATTTGTCAGCTGGTTTTGTAATTGCTGGATAGTATTTAGCAGCTGAAATGTGTTGGCTGCGTCTAAAAAATGGGCACTCTTCTTTGATGTTCGTTTTTCTGTTCACTCGTTGCGTTCCTTTGAGGATGGTGGTACCGGCATTTTTTTCCATATTTGCAACTCCCATATTTTGCATAAGTGTTGCAGACCGTAAGATCGTGGAACTTGCATTTCTTATCAAATTTGCAGTATCCACTTGTGTAATGCGTGTTGCATAATGTGCATATATGCATTGCCCATCCCGATATCTGCAGTTCCCTTTCGCGTAGTATTACATACGATATTTTCTACGCTTCTACTTCTTTTCTTATTATTTTCAAAGTTCTTAATTTTGGCATTATCATTATTTTTCTTTGGCTGTTTATTTTCTACTTTTTTAGTTATCTTTTTATCATTTCGCTCGTTGGACCGTTTGACTACTTCGCAACTTTTACTTATTTCTTTTCTTTCATCTATGTCTTCCTTCCGTATTATATTGTTTGTATTGTTATTCGTTATTAAATTGTTGTTTGTTATTATGCTGTTATTCGTTATTTCGTCTTCTCTCTCATCCACCCGGTTTTTCGTTGGGACCATTCCGGACCCATGTGTCCCCATTATTTCATTCTTTTTTGTAACTTTCGAGTCTGCTATCTCCATTTCTTTAAAGACCGCGAAAGAATTTACGGTCTGTGTACATGCGCCACATTAAATTTGATCCCCACAACGTGTATATATAATATGTGTGTGTGTGTGTGTGTGTGTATTTAAAAAAGTGACTAACAAAAATTTGAAAGAAATTAAAATTAGTATTTTATATATATATACACACTGTATAATGTATATGTGTATATATGTCCCGGTTCGCCCTATCCTAAGACCGGCTCTGCATGTACATACTGTACGTATGAGACAATTAATGCCTTCCTACACATACATTGTATGGAACCGCCATTTCCAAACAAATTTTATGCTTTATTAACAGAAGATTATTTGACAAATCTTATTAGATACTGCAGAGAAGTAAGGTTATTTACATTCATTTTAAAGATATAGGAACAAAGAGAAATAAATAATTAGAGATTATCTGTAGTAAGTTTTAGATATAAATTTACATATACATATAGATATTTAGCTACAGTGAAATTGCACATTCTTATTTGTTGGGATATGAGAAATTAAATATTAAAAACCCTTGCTAATTTATTATCTTAACAAACTTAGATACCTTGACGTTGCACATATTTACGTTCATCTTTTCATGTATTATTTTCGTTTTCTATATAGGAATCAGGCATGGGGACGAGGCCTAGGCGGAGGACATAGATTTTTCAAAGGCCTCGAGGCCGAGGCCTTTTTAGGGGAGGCCTCACGAGGCCTTAAGATTGTTAGGCTGAAGGTATTTGCACTCAGAGGTGTGATATTCGGATGCAAATAACGAATGCGGTATTTGCACCTCTGAGTGCAGATTCTTAGACTTACTTACTTACTTAGTTCCCATCTGGAATCTACCATAGCCTCACACTAGCCTGTATCTCTTCTTTTTTTGAAATCCATAAAGAAAAGCAAGACTCTACTCAGAATTAATAAACAAAGACATAGCTCACTTCACTTACCTAATAAAAGGGAATTATTAAGCACTAAGCACGTTCATCTATCACACGCAGCCACACCACAACACTGACATAGTGACATACTGTGTGTTTACACTTGTCAAGTCACACAGTGAGACATAGTTGCCAGAACAAGATTTCCTGGGCAGCATACATTAGTCCAATAACTTTTTATTTCTCATTTTATGCAGTTCTTATTTCTCATTTTAATATACCCGCAATATTTCAAGTATTTATGATAACATGGAAAGTTATGATGTGAAGATGATCTATCAAAGTATTTCAAAGTTGTACTAACTCACTGATTGTCGATCGTATAATTTCTGAATGGCTACAATTACACTGTACAACAAATTTTCGGTTCAGAAAAAAAATGGGAATAACATTCGGTCATTCTTAATATTTCGAGTGTGCTGATTCCAAATCTGAAAATAGTTTTTTCTATCACGTCACGTTTTTTTTTTAATGACTGCTTAAAATCTTCATACCAAAAAATAAGAATATATTGATAAACAGATAGACTTTATCATATGGAACAGTTTAATTATTGCTATACTTCAACATACAGTATACTCTCATATTATACTGTTTTCAACTCATTATTTGTATTTATGCTGGCGTTTGTGTGATGCTTCTGGTTCGTCACACTTTAAATTCCAGCAGAAATCGGCCAGCATAGCAGGACTCCACTTCCCTTTGTATCGGCTCTCCGTTGTGGCTATATCCTGGTGAAATCTCTCCCCGTGTTCGTTGCTAACAGCAGATGCGTTTTCCGGAAAGAATGAGAGATATGAATGCGAAAAATGAATTTTCAATGACATCTTACATCCGAGACGTTGGTATGAGTTGATAAGTTGATCCACAAGTGCAGCATAGTTGTCGTATTTAGTCTTTCCTAGTAGACCGCTGCACACGTTTTTGAATGCACGCCAGGCTGCCAACTCAACCTCATCCATCACCGCTTCAAAGTGTTCGTCTAGCATGACGAATATGCCTTCTTTAATCTTGGCATCACTTATTTTTGGGAATTTTTCCTTTAGATATTTGAAGACAGGCTTATCCTGTTTCAACGCCTTTGCAAATTGTTTCATCAGCCCTAGTTTTATGTGAAGTGGCGGCAAGATAACCTTT
The DNA here is from genome assembly GCA_023014485.1 of Bathynomus jamesi. NCBI lineage: Eukaryota > Metazoa > Arthropoda > Malacostraca > Isopoda > Cirolanidae > Bathynomus > Bathynomus jamesi. The sequence goes on along the minus strand of JAJOZX010000292.1, from coordinate 268,521 downwards.
TCCTTTCGTACTAGTGGTTCGTGAATAACATTGTGAGATCCAGGTGAGGAATTGTCTCGCGGCGGCCATACTGAGCGTGTGTAGTGTTCAGACCTTGCTCGGCTATCCCACTTGCATAGGAAACACATGTATTTCGTATAGCCAGTTTGCAATCCATTGAGAATAGCCACAACCTTCAAATCTGCGCAAATAAGCCATTCATGTTCATTGTATTTTATACAGTCCAGAATAAAAGCAACATTGTCATATGTTTCTCTCAAGACGACTGAATGAGCGATCGGAACAGAAGGCATTGTGTTCCCATTGTGTAGCAGTACACCCTTAACACTGTACAGCGATGCATCAATGAACAATCTCCACTGATTCGGTTCATAGCACAAACCCAGAGCATCGAACAGACCATTTATATCAATGCAATAACAAAGATTGTTCTTCATTGTGAAATATTCCTGCAAATCCAATGAGCGCTTTCGGAATGCTGTAATTCGTACGTCTTCCGCCAGCAGATTCCATTCTTGTAGACGTGAGGCCAGCAGTTCACTTTGTTGCTTGGTAAGTATTAAATCACGGACGGACCAAATCATTGAGTTCAGGCTGCGTGATGAGATGTTCTTCCTTCTTGGATTCGACTTCAGCTTCATAACATTCGCCGTCTGATTCCGATTTGTCAGAGTCTGTGTTATCGGTCGGCATTTCAGCTGGAGGACGAGGGATGGGTATATCTGTAGAATGTTCCACAGGACGCATAACAGAACGAAGATTTGGGTAGACTATAGCCTTTTTCCCTTTTCTGTTGCAACCTGTAATATGAGACAATAGACATTGTTGACTACCTAAGATAGCATAGTTGTGCAATACATTATGCAGAGCAGGATATGCTAAAATGTGCTAAAAACACCAAATTTGACGTATATTCAGAAAAATAAAAGATTCAAACCTGTGATGTTCGTTAAGCAGAAATAGCAATCACTTGAATGGTCCAGCGGCTCTCTCCATACCATTGGGACACCAAATCCCAGACCAGGACCGGTGCCTTTGAATCATGCAGATAACGAGCTTGTACATCTCACACAGCAGGATATGAGGCGCCCAATGCTTGTCTTGATCACCAACTTTGCATGCGAAGTATAATTCATAAAGCTTTTTCACATGAGAAGTTAACTAACTTCCTTTTATACTGTTTTAACGTTAATGTCCTACAAATATAACAAAAACTGTCTGGCGAATTTTTGCACTCTCTAGGCATTGTAGCATAACATCAATAAAAACCTGTAAAATAAGAAAATGATAGATCAATTTGCAATTTCACACAATATAGACGTTGTCGGTGAAATATACATAATTTGATAGCTGTTATTCAATAATACTCACTTATAGCACCGATTTATGATAAAATATGGCTGACAATTTTGTTTTAAATGATTAATGAAAGAAATTTTTCATAAAATCAAAGTGGAAACACAGAGCCGAACACCACCACCACAGCATATGCATGACTGAACAAAATGTAAAAGATGCATTCAGAGAACCAGTGGTTCTCAAAATGATACAATGAAATAGGGTCATTTTCATAAAATCGGTGGGTGATACAAATAAATGAGTGTTATTTTCGCAATCTACACATATAACACCAGTACGCATTTGAAAACTTGTCGATCGATTTTTACAAACTAGTTGATGATTCTATATAATTTGAGTGCGCTGATCTCAAAAATATAGTTAGTTTTTCCCTATCACGTATGGTTTTCTTACTACAGGGTGTGTCATAAATCCTCCATTTATCCCCAAATGTGAACCATCTTATCGAGACCAACATTGGATTGCACATGCTAAACCATAAATTTTGTTGTTATAGACTACAGTAACGCTTACATAATAATGTAGGGTAAATATATATAACAACCAGTCCCGTTCCCAGCAAAATACTCTCTCCCCTCTCATCAATGGGTGGTTAACATTTGGGGACAGATGAGGTATTACAACACCCCTTGTAGCACGAAATCTTTAGGTGATAGAGTAAAACCTAATTAAAGCAGAATTAAATAGCTCCTAGCTCTTGGACAAGCATATTGCTTGTTTATGAAAGAATTAAAAAATAACTGAAAGAAACAAAATATATTTACCTTCTTTACTTGCAAACATTTCAGGACTTATTCCAAAGACTTAAGACTACGAAGGTAGATCTGACTAATGACGACTAAACCGGTGCTTCTTTGATGTTTTCTTATGCTGTGCGTTAGGCTGATCTCGTTGCAGACACCAGCAGTAATCCGCCATCATATTTGTATGCCATCTTCCTTGATATCTTCTTTCCATGGTTTTGATGTCCTGGTGAAATCGTTCCCCTTGCTCCTCACTGACATCTCCGAGATTTTCGGGAAAACGGTCAAGATGCGAAAATAAGAAGTGAACTTTCAGGCTCATGTTGCAGCCTAAGGCGCAAAACTTTTTAAGCATATTTTCCACCAGTCTTTCATAATTTTGGCTTTTGTAGTTTCCCAAGAAGTTTTCAACAACATCTTTGAAACCAAGCCATGCTTCTTTTTCTTTAGTGGTCATTGTGTTCAGGAAATGATCGTCTGTCAATAACTTTCTAATCTGAGGACCTATAAAAACACCTTCCTTTATTTTCTCGTAGCTAATCTTTGGATATTTTGAACAAATGTACTTGAAACACTCACCTTCTCTATTCAATGCTTTGACATACTGCTTCATCAAACCTAACTTAATGTGCAAGGGTGGTAGGAGGATTTTATTTGGTTCAACTAGATGTTCATGTAAAATGTTCTTTGATCCTAGGGTAAGATTCTCTCTAGGAGGCCAAGTTTTCTTCTTCCAGTGCTGGTCACGTGCTCGACTATCCCATTCGCAGATGAAACATGGCATCTTAGTGTATCCTGATTGCTGCCCAAGTAACATGCAAAGGACTTTAAGATCCCCACACAATATCCATCTGTGATTTTGATACTGAATTTTTTTCAGAAGCAGTTTCATGTTATCATAGGTCTCTTTTAAATGAGTAGAATGGGCCACTGGGATTGATGCATATTTGTTACCGTTGTGCAGTAACACTCCTTTTAGACTGGTTTTAGAGGAATCTATAAACAACCTCCAGTCACTGGTTTGGTATTCGATGCCTAGCTTGCACACTAATCCTGTGATGTCCTTGCAAAATACCAAGGGACCATCTTCTTCGAAAAAAGGCACGAAGTCTTTTTCACGATTTCTGTACCAAGCGAAGTATGTGTCGGATGCCAATAAATTGTTCTCCTGCAATCTAGACCCCAAAAGTTCTGCAGAGTCCTTAGGCAGATTCAAATCCCTGACTAAGTCATTTAGTTCGGCTTGGGTTAATGGTTTAGGATCTCGGTCAGCTGTTGGCTGTTTATAAACATCATCATTGTCTGGATTTGGAGCTGAATCAGAATCTGAATTGTATTGATCCAGACTCTCGGGTGGGTGGGGAATAGGAACTTCTGGACCATGGGATACCGGCCTTATTGCAGATGGAAGACTTGGGTATTGAAGGCTCTCTTTATTCTTTGCATTATAACCTTTAACATTGCAAGAACAGAAGTAGCAGTTGTCGGTATGGTTTCTAGGCTCGCGCCATACCATAGGGATCCCAAATGGCAAACTTTTCTTTTTACCTTTGCTCCAATTCCTTAGTGCCGCAACACACGTAAGACAAACCTTGTGTGGAGCCCAACTGTTGTCTTGATCTCCTAATTTAATTCCAAAATAAGCATGATAAGCTCTCTTAATGAAGGTCGTTACATTTGTCCTTTGTTTTACAACAACATACCGACCACAAATATAACAAAATATGTCTGGACTATGGCTACATCCTCTAGAAGCCATTATTAAAATTTTAAAGACGTAATGTTAGAATTATCTATCTGAAAAATGTGAAAAAACGAAATTAATTAAAGATAAAAAAGGTAAAAAATTACAAAACGACCCAAAATTGTTTTGCTAATAATTTTAAAACTGTGGGTGATAGAAAAAAACGTAGCATTTTTTTAATTCAGCGCAGCGAACTGCTTCAGAATCACAACTCAAAATAAAGAAATCGATTTTCATGCAGACCGGTGTAATTAGCCATAAAAATGACGATCTCATTTCCGTTTTTTTTCGCTGTTGTACAGTGTTATTAGTAGAGACCGGAAGTTCAGGCAAAATGCCATAAATGCCTTTTTTTGCCTATTTTACTCATTTTTGGGTGAAAATGCTTTTTTTCGATATGAAGAGCCTAATTTGCCTATTCCACCTGTTTTGAATGAAGAGTTTCGTTTTTTTTTTACCAAATTATCACATTTAGCAACTTCTAATGATTAATTGGCAACTCCACTTCTCCAGATGTCGTACATATGGCAGCACTGCATATTTGTTTTCAGTCACTGTTTGTTTGCATGAGTGAGCACGTGTGATAATGTATAAAGTTAAAGCATCTTCTTCTAAGAAACTAAATGATTATGTTCAGCAATTTGGGAGCAGTGTGTTCTCCACTGACGGCTCTATATTATTCTGTAAAGCTTGTGAAAAGGCAGTAAATTCAGAGAAGAAATACTTCGTGATCCAACATATAGAGACAGCTAAACACAAAAGTGCCGCTGACAAACGGAAGCTTGGAGGAGAGCAGTCATGCCTACTTACTAACTACGTTGCTGGCTCCAGCCGTAAGTCACAATTTTCAATGGACTTGTGCAAAGCATTTGTTGATGCTGGCAGTCCCTTGTGGAAACTAGAAAATCCGTCTCTGAGAAAATTCTTGGAGAAGTACACAAATGAACGCATTCCTAGCGAGTCGTCATTAAGAAAGACCTATGTAGAAGATATCTATCGGATTGTTATTCAAAATATTAGAGATGGAGTTAAGAACAAGTACATTTGAGTATCAATAGAGGAGACAACCGATTCTGTTGGAAGGTTTGTTGCCAATGTAATAGTTGGAACTATGAAGAGTGACCAACCCTCAAAAATCTATTTGTTGGCATCAGAGCTACTTGATAAAACAAACAGCTCAACTATTGCTCAGACTTTTACCAAATCACTTGCATTACTATGGCCTGAAGGAATAAAGCACAATAATGTTCTTCTCTTCATAACTGATGCAGCTCCATACATGAAAAAAGCAGCTGGGGCTTTAAAAATTCTTTTCCCCAGAATGCTACATCTCACGTGCTTAGTTCATGCACTCCACCGAGTTTCTGAAAAGGTACGAAGATTATTCTCTGATGTTGACAAGATGATTTCAAATGGAAAGAAGGTATTTCTCAAAGCTCCTTCACGAGTCCAGGTTTTCAAAGAAAAGGCACCGGGATTAGCACTGCCACCTCAGCCAGTACTGACAAGATGGGGAACTTGGATAAATGCCGCACTTTACTATTGTTAAAATTACAACACAGTACAGAGCATTGTAGAAAGTTTTGATGAAGAGGATGCATCTTCTATCAAGATTATAAAATCTCTCATGCAGAAGTCATTGCAAAATGATCTTGCATTCATTAATGCCAACTTTTCAAATTTACCACTTGCAATAACTTCACTGGAAGAAAGAAACCAAACCTTAGTAAATGCATTGGGCATTTTTATAAACGTAGTTGAGGAAATTAATCAAGTTTCGGTGCCACAGGTAAAATTGTCCAGCAGAAGTGTGAAAAAGTAATTTCAGGTAATGCTGACCTAGCTCAAATCAAGAACATTGCAAAAGTCCTTGAAGGAGATGGTGATGTAGACGTTTCAAATCTAAACTCAGAAATTATAGCATGTTTTAAGTATGCACCCAGGGCCGGATTAACCATTAAGCAAAATAAGCCCGTGCTTAAGGCATCAAGGGAAGGGGGGCACCACAGAAATTTTCCATTGTCGGATTTACCATGGATTTATTATACTATTATAATCGCGGCTTATAGCCTATAAGCTGTTGAAAACTGAATTATATATATTCATATATAGTATTTATTTTTTTTCATTGTTTGAATTTTAGTGAACAACACCCTTTTGAGAGAATAAATATATTTCGTTGTAATCACACACTACGCTTTGCGTTATTATTTTGTTTATATCAAATCTTTGAGCGCCATATTAAAAATACATATAGATCAAATATTTTCGTGTGCTATAGTAAATGTAAAAACAAGATTCAGTCATGCTGAACTTTATAAAATAATTGTAGAAGACAATATTGAGTGTACTTCCCAAATGTAAAATTGCCTTTCGTATATTTTTAACATTAATGGTCACAAATTGCTCAGCTGAGCGTTCATTTTCTCAGTTGAAGTATATTAAAATACCAACAGAACACTATGCAACAAGGCAGGCTGGATGCCTTATCTCTACTAAGTATAGAAGCAGATGTGTTACGTAAGATTAGTTTTGAGGATCTGATCAAAGACTTTGCAATTAAAAAAAGTAGGAGAAAACTTTTCAAATATAAATGAAGTGGAAGTATACAAAAATAAACATTATTTTCCATCTTACTGTAAGTTTTGTTTCATTTCAAAAAATAAAATTTTATTTTATGGTTTATTTTTGTTTATATTTTGAATTACATATATATGGGGCACCAAAATCTTTTAAGTGCTTAGGGCCTCTAAAGGTCTTAATCCGGCCCTGTATGCACCAATCACATCAGTTGTTGTTGAAAGATCATTTTCCCTTTTTAAACACTTGCTAACTGATCGTAGACATAATCTAACGTTTGAAAATTTGGAAAAAATGCTTGTTGTAATGTGTAACCAATCAAATGAATAAAGCTATACTTCATAGATTTATTTAGCATTATTTTATTAATGTATGGAGATGTCTTACCTATAGTTTTAGCTCATGTTATTTAATGAATTTCGATTTAAAAATAAATGCCTTTTTTTGCCTCTTTCCATGTTTTATTCTGCCTTTTTGCCTGCCTATTTCACTGTTTTTTAGTGCCTGAACTTCCGGTCTTTAGTTATTAGTAGGGCAGTCAAAAGTTGACCGAAAAAATTAAGAAAGTTGACCTTACGAATTGAAAAAATTGACTTATAAAGTTGCCTTTACTTTCAATAATAAAAACGATACTTTAATTACTTATTCTTGCTCTTCTACATCAGTTGACCGATTGTGGTAAATTATGAAGTATTTGCCGACATTTTCTGGCAAAAAATTGCGATCCTTACTTAATAATTTATTAAGCATGGAGAAAGATCTCTCTACAGCGACAGTTGTTAGTTGACATTGCAAAAGCTGACCATAAACTGTTGGTGAGATTTCAGGTCTACTGAGGTTAATTATTTCACAAATACCATTTGTCTTGAGTCTTGTTTCAATGTATTGTTTGACTGAACACATATCTTCGCCAAGGTTGATAGAAGAAATGGTTTCATATGCCTCTCTAATGGTGCAATCAGATGCTTCCATCCTAGTCACTAAGCTAGCAATCAAACTATAATTCATTTTGATTGACATTAGTTGCTTTGGCAGTCTTTCATTAGCAACACTCTCTTTAGCCTTCTGAACAATGATTCCTTCATCTTCAAAATTTTCCACAATTGTCTTCACATTTGGAAAATTGTCTGCATAATAAAAAGCAGCGTTCAGCCAGCTTGCCCAACGTGTTACAATCGGTTCTGGAGGAGTTCCTATTTCAGCAAACAATTCCTTCCTTCCAATTTTTAGTTATTTTAATTATTTATTCCAAAAAATTGACTTTATTACCTCATTGCTATTTTTTGACCTAACAGGTAAAAGTTGACTTTTGGTTGACCTATTAACTTTGGTAATATACCCCCTACAGGTGTTTTTATTGCATTTTCAGTCGTTTCAGCGAAAAGTGCCCCATAGGAAACAATTTGACTTTATTGACTTTTGACCGCCCTAGTTATTAGCGACTCTAGCGAGCATTGCAAACAGAGCTACATTTGGAGATGCCTTATTTTTTTTAAGTTTTGCATTTTTATGTATTTTGACAATAAAAAATTGTGGTCCTAAAGTATACCAAAGATCATTAATGTAATTGTAGCTTGTACTTTATGTGAAAAATGTTTCTGATGTACGGTAGGCCTATAGGTATGAAGTTTATATCATGCTATTACTATATAATTATATATATGATAATAATATAATAACGATAATATTAAGAATATATTTGCACCTGATATTTCAACATGTAATTTAATTCAAGAATATATTTGTACCTGATATTATCCATTATCAGACATTTTTAAAGTTATATGTATAATACTTTATATTATTAAAGTAAATGAAAAGACCGAAAAAAAATTATTTGCAAACAATACAGTATAACAATTTACATCTCGGTTATAATGCCGATATTAGTAAAATTATTGTTTGTATCCCATATTATACAGGGTATACACAAATTATCTTTACAACTTCTCTCTCAAATAAAAATATTAGAAAACGAGGTACACATACCGTTTTTGCGCCATCTGTGACAGAAAGTAATAAAACTTCACGTGGTAGTTGTCAGATGTCAGATTATTGTACAAGTACATGGTGTATACAAATTACGAAATTGGTACGAAATTCCCTTAACATGCATTTCCCAAATCGGTGGATTGGCCGTGGGGGGGCCCATCTCTTTGCCGGCCAGATCACCAAACATAACATCCTGTGACTTTTTCTATGGGGTTATGTAAAAGACTGCGTGCACACAACTCCAGTGGCCAACATCGACGATTTAAAGACCAGAATTGCTGCTGCTGTTGCAAGAGTTGACGTTGAAATGTTGCAGCGTACATGGATGGAGATAGAATACCGTTTGGACGTCTTACGTGTGATAAATGGTGCCCCTGTTGAATGTGTTTGAGGTTATGTGAAACTTTATTACTTTCTCTCACAGATTGCGCAAAAACGGTATGTGCACCTCGTTTCCTAATACTTTTATTTGAGAGAGAAGTTGTAAAGATAATTTGTGTACACCCTGTATATTCATTTCAAATCATATTATTTAGAAGTTTATATGTTACAATTTACGACGGGCAAAAAACAAAATTATCGACGATAGTAGCTATTTATCAGTATACCAGGTGGTATTCTTCTCTAGTTTGGCCTATTTTTTGTTATAGAAATAGATACAGTACAATAGTTTATACACATAAATAACACAAACACTATATGAGCTCAGTTCAACTGATGACCAACTGATAGATTGCTTTCCCACACTAGTTTTGCTACATTAAGTGAATTGGTCTACTGCTGACTGACTGAATCATATTTATATACCGCGACATATAATATTTATGTACCTAACGTCACAGTGACCTGTCACTAATCCCTTGTTCACCCAACTGAATAGTATTTATCAAAGACTGCCGCCTGACTAGTTACCTGTCTGAATAATATTTATAAAAGTTTTCCGCCACATACCTGTCAGGTCACGGTCCTCACCTGAAGAATATCTACCCCGAGCGCGCCCACCTGAAAAATTTCCACCCCAATGTTACCTGGGATTGAAAATTACGGAACAAAACAAATCAGGATTCCCTAAGGCCTCACGAAAGTCATGAGACCTTTCCACTTTTCAGCTGACCTCGAGGCCAAGGCCACTTTTAAGGTCCGAGGACGAGGCCGAAGCCAGGCCTCAGCTCCATGTCTGATAGGAATATAGATTAATTTATTATTATGGGAATAAGAAAGGAGATACAGTGTTATGGTTTGTATGATTTGATGAATGTTTCTTTCAATTTTCTCTGGAAGGCTTTTAACGTTCCTGATTGTTTTATCTCCTGATCGAGGGTGTTCCAGAGGTTTGGTCCTGTGAAGCATAAGGATCTAGTCGCAAAATCTAGTGTAATTTGATGTTCTGATGTACGTGTTCGATTGTTTTGTGTTAAAGTGGTGCCGAGTTTTTTTAACTAATATTTTATTTTGGATGATTTCTAATGCAGTGTTATGGACGATTTTATGCATATATGAGACAGTGTTTAGTTTGTAGATTTCTACCAATTTGAGAATTTTTAACTGGGGGAACATTTTGGTTGTTTGCAGTGATAATATTATCCAACGTCAGCGTCCTTGCAATAGTCTACAAACGGGCGAGGTTTTCACTGGCTTCAGTGATTTCATTGTAATCCATTCAATTCAGTTTACAGAAAAACAAACCAATTAACCACTTCATTGTATGCTTTAGCTCGTTTAGATAGCCTTGAATAAGTGAATCAGTAAGTAGTATGAAAGTTTCAACTTTAAACATCTGGCTACCTTTCAGAATGGTACCTTCTGCATCACCTATGGAAAGTCGAAAACACTGGCTCGTCGGTCTGACACGAATTTCAGTCACTAGTAGTATGGTCATCAAGTGTGCGTGAGAAAAGGGGGGAATAGGGTGGCACTGGTACTGAAAAGGGTGAGGATGGCACTCAAAAGTGAACTTTTCTTTAATCCTTTTTAATTTCAGAAAGATCTTATAATCTTAGAAAAAGGCGAATTATATATATATATTATATATATATATATACACACACACACAAACTCAGAATGGTCCCCTGAGAAACTTATATGTTAAACACAGACCGTGCATGGAACAAGGAACTCTTCTGGGAAATTACATTCACTATAGTTCGAATAAGTAATGATAAATGACAAATAATATAGTTTTTTCTTTTTCATGATGGAAAGCCCAACGTGGGCACCGAGTTACTCGCAAAGAGGCCCCAAAATATAACTTCCCTCACCAGCTATCTGCAAAGCAGATAGGATCCAGCTTTGGGACAGGATTTAGGGTTTACAGCTTACACCTAGCCTACTACATTCAGAACCTCAATATACGCAAGAAACTCGTTGCATTCACGTCGGAGTGAATACATCAAAGAAAAAGGGGTAACTATTGTATTTTTAGCCAAAAAACAAAACTTAAACCTCAACCGGGACATCGAGCGTCCACTTTTGAAGGCACATAACACGTCCGTTTAATATACACAAATTCAGAATGGTCCCCTGAGAAATTTATATGTTAAACACAGACCGTGCGAGTAACCCGGTGCCCACGTTGGGCTTTCCATCATGAAAAAGAAAAGCTATAGTATTCGTCATATATCATTACTTATTCGAACTATAGTGGATGTAATTTCCCAGAAGAGTTCCTTGTTCCATGCAAGGTCTGTGTTTAACATGTAAGTTTCTCAGGGGACCATTCTGAGTTTGTGTATATTAAACGGACGTGTTATGTGCCTTGAAAAGTGGACGCTCAATGTCCCGGTTGAGGTTTAAGTTTTGTTTTTTGGCTAAAAATACGATAGTTACCCCCTTTTCCTTTGATGTATTCAATCCGACGTGAATGCAACGAGTTTCTTGCGTATATTGAGGTTCTGAATGTAGTAGACTAGGTGTAAGCTGTAAACCCTAGATCCTGTCCCAAAGCTGGATCCCATCTGTTTTGCAGATAGCTGGTGAGGGAAGCTATATTTTGGGGCCTCTTTCCGAGTAACCCGGTGCCCACGTTGGGCTTTCCATCATGAAAAAGAAAAAAACTATATTATTTGTCATTTATCATTACTTATTCGAACTATAGTGGATGTAATTTCCCAGAAGAGTTCCTTTTTCCATGCACGTTAGTAGTGTGGGCGCAAAATGGACGAGTGCAAGAATGTTGCAGAGATGATGATCAATGTTGCAAAGAGGGGTGGGGCTATGCTGCAAAGGGGGTGGGGTACGCAATGAAGGGGGAGGGGGTTATGCAACAACTCAATGCTGCCAAGGGGGGAGAGGGGAGGGAGCTTCTGGGGGAGAAGGGAGGATGACCTCCCCCCAAAGGGGTAGCCTTAACCTAAGAGAAAGGAGAGACGGAGGAGGTCTTTGGGAGAGAAGGTGGGATGTCCTCACCCCCCAAAAGGAAACCTAACCTAAGTCTTAACCTAAGAAGGAAGGAGAGAGAGTTCTTTATTCCACCGGAGTCCGCAGCATTATGAGCGTCCAGGGGCCAAGCAGGTCTTATATAGAGGATGGTGAGTTGCCAGATATTACTTATTTATATATGGAGGGGGTTACCAGATACCACCATTTATTTTAATTGTTCAGGTATAACCTGGGTGAGTTGCTAGATACCACTATTTATTTTAATTCACACGAGTTGCCAAATGATGTTTTTATTTATTAAAAGCAAGAGCGACTTTCTCCTTAAAGCTATTCAACAAGAGAGCTAATTATTAAAACGAAACCCAATATTAACAATAAAAGAAATACATTTAAACCGAAATAAATAAAACACCATTACATCATTCTGTTTATTCAGACGATTTATTGGAAATATATAGAAGATAAATATAGACTCCTATACATACGATGGAATGATCAAAAAATAAAATAAAAAATAATATAAGAAATACGAAACGTATAATCATCAAAATAATAGTTCAGGCGAAATATATACACACAATTGTATTAAATAATGACCGACTTTCTCCTTACCTTATATATATATATATATATATATATATATATATATATAAGAAAAACAGTGAACAGCAAAAGAAGTAATTTATTTAAACGTCGTTCTGTCTATTTACTTTTGACAATCCTTTCTATATAATGTGTCTTCATTTTCGTACAATTTTTTTCGTTGTGGTGAGCAATCAGTAATATATATATATATATATAAAGATAAACAATAAACAGCAAAAGAAATAATTATTTTAACTAACTTCACCTAAAGTGTTTATTGTCATATGGACTATAGTCTGCCCATAAACCTTTTCATTTCATTTCATTTTCATTTCATTTAATTTAATTTCATTCCTTCTTTGAAAGCGTCTCTGGAAAAAATGTATAAATTCTGAGCCTTCGAGCTGACCGCAAACTGGCTACATTGGAATGTGGGTCAAACCACATCCCTCTCTCCAGATTTTCCTCCACTGACTGCATATATTATAATTGCCATGCTTATTACTATAATGCCTTCTTGCACAATTTTTGAAAAGGAAAAGGCATCAATTTTTCATACGTATATTGGAACTCATTTACTGAGTTGGTTTATGATGGCAGGAAGTAGTCCAGCAAAATTTAAAAAAAATATAAAATAAGAAATGAAAAGAAAAAAATTCATTTTATTAAATTTCTTTATTAAAAAATCCTCTCGATAAGATCGTAAAAGGAAAATTCATTTTATTAAACTGTAAAACATTCCTTGTGCAGAGTTTGGCTATGAGCCTCTGGTTCGCTCCAGCAGGCTGGCACCTGAACCTAACCTAACCTATGATTGAGAACATAGATTCTCTGGAAGATAATGGAGAATATATTTAATACACAGATTTTCAAAAGACCTTTTAGAGAGAGAAGAAAAATATATACGTAAGAGGAATATATGCAATAAATTCAGGTCATAGATTTTCTTTGTAACTGGTACCTAACCGTGGTGTAAATTACATTAGTAATAATAATAGCTAACTCCGTTTTCCTTCTCACCGAATTGTTCATTTTGACAAAGATCAAACTTTTCACTCCGCCTTATACCTACAGTTTAACGTTGAAACCGAACTAAGCTGCAGCACGAGCAGGCTGAAATTACAATGTCATCGCCCGGACTCTCAACCAGCACCCCAACGTCTTAACAACTAGGATACCTAGGGCGCCCATTTATCTACCAATCCAAACAGACATTCATTTTTATGACGACCTGAATGCAGTATAATCACAAACCTACTCGAGAATTGGCAAGTAGAAAGTCAAACCGAATACATTAATCAAAGTTGGGGTCGAACAGTATGACTGCAGACATATATTTTGCAAATATTTGAAACCATCGTGGCAGAAACTATAAAAGGCAATTAACACACACACACACACACACACACACCTCAAAAAAAAAAAATGCACAAAAACAATCTAGATTTCTTATTTCCTAATGATATTTGTGTCATCGGATGTTACTGTGCTGTTTCTGGTAATGTCAGGATTATGAAGAGTAGCGGCGGTAATTTTGTTTCCTGTGGTGGTACTGAGCTGAGCGGCTCTGATGAAGATATTCCTATAACGACCTGCATCCGAACTGGGAAAAATTGAGGATCAAATAATATGACCGCAAAAAATAATAATGCAAAATATTGTTGTGATAGAGATGGTTGATCAATGTTGCAAGGGATATTGCATAAAGGGATGGGTTCTAAAATGAGAAAACCGAGAAAAGTATGGGCGCAAATGCAAATATTGTCATGGTATAGACTGCAAGGGGTAATACACGATGTGTGCATTAAATTTACGGTGAGAATATAAAGACACCATTAGTCGACCAATGTCTGAAGCATGGACCCATAATATAGGTGTTAAGATTGGTTCGCAATTTTATCATAGACCCGCCCAGTTACACTGACAACCAATCATTAAACTTACGAACCGCCTTTTAGTCTTTTGGGGCGGTCCTTGGGATCATGCGTATAAAAGGAAATATTTTCAGCTGGGAGTCAGAGTAGTTATTTTCACCAGTGAATAAACATTCCCACCGCCATGAATCAAGAACTTTACAGTTTACCGGATTTATATCAAGATGGTGACATTGTAGCGTTGTCCACAATTAATCTTTTTAACGCTGCTCACCGGGGTGGATTATTTCCAACGCAAACCGTTGATAATATTTGCAATGACGCTCCTTACGATCCGACGCAAGGGACTGCCTAGAAATGTAAGTGCATGTAATTTTATTTTTTGTAGCCAATTATTCGTGAACTTGTGCGTGCCAGAAAGAGCACTGTTCTGGATTATTTCATCATATATATGGAGGGTTGTAGTAATTCACCTCATTACATTAAAAATACTTCATTTAGGTAACAGCAATTATAGATTAGTTTGCAATTATGCTAAAATCCTGTTTTGATTCATTGAATTTTTTTATAGCAATTTTTTGCTTGTTTTTTATATAAATTCAAATGTTATTCGGAATTATCTCTTAAAGGAACTTCTCTGAGCGGTTCAAAGATATCTTCACATTGTAATACTCTTATTATATGTATACTCTGTGTATGTTTTTATTAAAAAAGATTCAGTATGAACTAATGAATTATTCTTTCTCCTTTAAGGTCCGATGAGAATCTGACACGTGTTATACAATCTTTTCGTTTTGAAGAATCCCATGTCATGAACCTGAATACGGAGGTAGAAGATTTACCGAGCAGTCAGCCCAACGATTGTCACATCATTAACGAAATAATGTGTGTTTTTTTTTCGATCTTTTTTGGGGGGAAGAAGACACAATGTATTTTCATCAATTTATTAAATGAAAGAAATCATGTTTTTAGTACAATAACCATCTTAAACTACAGAATATACAACTAACATTATTGGTATATATATATATATATATATATATATATACACGAACAAAACATTATACTATACAATGAGTACGCACAATCGGAAAACGGCTTTTTATCTGTCTGCATACCATTTCATCGTTTCGTTGAGTGTGACACGGGTCGAATAATTTTTAAAAATTTATAAATTCTTTACCACGTGACAAATGCATGAGAAATGAAAGGCAGTACATTCCACACGTATTACTAAAATATCCTTGTAGCCTGAATGGGTTCCATACAACTTCGGGGATATGCAACTGAGCGAGAAATTTTACAATAACAGGGTCACTCCAGGGTTGAGTCCCGAGTGAATCAAAATAGTACAGGCGGTCCCTATTTTTAAAATAGATTGCAAACCAATGAATCCCTTCATTACCAATGACATCTGTGTTCACAATAAGACTACCGCAATCTCGCGTAGTTGGCAAATTCAATGTTCATTCTTCGCAAACACACCGATAAATTTGGAACGTGTGATTCGTTCACTATTCATTACTCTCTGAAGTGTATTCGCATCCATTTTAAAAGTCAGTGATAACGCCCCTAAATCTGTCTACTTCTATTAGGGCTTGTGACTCGAGGTATACTAGTACACTAATAGGCGCGTCTATAGGTTTGGTGAATTCCAACCTGACTGAGATGTTTCCACTCTGTTGTGGACTTAAATGTGTATTTACGCTAGCAGATAAGTCAGGTGTGATGTCAAACGGATAAAGGTTAAATTGATCAATGAATTCTTTCTGCGTTACCCCATTCCCGAGCTCATCACAATCACCTGCAATATGGGCCAGATTACTATATGGTCTCGCGCAAAGAGGTAACACAGTATCTGATGAATAGTCCGTATCCAATGTTCCTCCCAACGCAATGCCATTAACGTATACAGTTATATTTTTAAGTCCGAAATTCTCGAATTTAAAGGCACTCTTTTTATATTTTCCATTCACCGAAGCATGGTTCTGCATTCCAATTAATATCCTTTTAGGAAGATTTCCCAGGGCGATGTTTTCTATCTGTTTCGATAGAAACCCTGCTGGCACCGTGTATAGTTTGATTTGTACTCTGTTAATAGGGTATTTTACTGTGGCGTTTAGTAAATTTGTCTCAATTTCTAGTTGTTTTGGTGAACTTAATTTCACTCGTCGTACGCGGAGGTATGTCTCCATAATGTGAACCACAACGGGTTTTGCTCCCTCTTCTTGATCAGCATCCAGATTTAAGCAGATCTCTGGATTCGTGCGGGTGAGCTTTATTTTCATATCCACCCCATTCACAAACAACTTCTCCTGGAATGTGAAATCTGTATGCAGGCGTCCAAAACACTCGTATATCTTCTTTTTAGAATTTTTAAATTTGTCCTTTATACTACTTTCGTCTTTAGTTTGATAATATCCCTCGGCACTTAAAAAGGTATCCTTCGCTTCTTTGGAAAAGTTCAGCACATTTTCCAGATAGGCTCGTAGGTGATACTACCCCGTCCCTGCCGATATGTTGACCTGATTTAAATATACGTCACACTGGTTGAATATGGAGTGCAGAAAGTTTGTTTCAGGGTATACAGCATATTTGTCATCGTAGTCCGTTCCATCAGAATGGGCTATACGTAGTTTAGCGTACATGTGCACACAGCTTGGATCAAAGAAGTAAGGGCCTGAGCTGAGTATTACGAATTCTATAGGGGCACTCGGGGAACTAATTGTGCTTAAAGGGTTAATTGTAATAAAGTCACTGTGTTCAATAGAGACTTGAGTTGGGGGCATGTCAAAGAGGGACAGCTCCGATTTACAGCATTGTGAACTACACGGATGGATGAAGCGTGCCATGACGAGTTAGAAATAGTGTCTCCTCTCTCGACAAGTAGTAAACAAACTATGATTCATGAGATCAATGTCCTTAGCTTATATCAGTCAAAACAATGATCAACCATAGGTTTCATTCGCTTAGAACACTTCTTTTTTGATATCCTTTTACGTTTAATGCCACGTGGTGGTAATCCCTTCTTTCGGCCAGTCCTCTTCTTCCCACCACCACGCATTTTTCTCTTTGCATTTTTGATGATTTCGTCCCGTGTACGTTTTAAGTGTCTTTTTAGAGCTTCTTTAGGTTTAGTCCCAGCCAATATGTCTTCTGCAGTGTTAAGACCTGATTGTAGCGCTTTCCTTCTGAGGTATCTGGCACCCCTCTTCAGCAAAGGAACAGCCGTACGTAGTATGGTTGAAAAAATGGGCCCAAGTCCACTACCACGCTGGTATCACACCCCTCGATAGATGGTGAAAGGCTTTCTGTCCATTATAACTCAGTGCGTCGAAAGTGCAGCTCCACTGTTAAGCTCCCGTCACCGAATGGGAAATTTTTACCCTAAATCGTTCTTATATATATTGAGATATTGGTTATTAGATTAGTTGCGACATTCACATAATGGGGTCTGTCATATGTAATACTCAAACTCTTTCCTCTATGGTTGGGGATGTGGGCAATGCGCAGCAGGCGTGCGTGGGTATCCCCAACAAACTGGTGCTCCACTAAGGGGTTCCAGAAAACCTTAGCCCCCCCCCATTTGCAGCTTACATGTTTACTTATATCGAAATAGTTTTTAGTGATTATAAAAATATATAAAATTATTTATTTATTGCAGGTATTAAAATTACTCTAGCTGATAAAGTGATAATATAATGGCTTCTCAATTAATTGGTGATTCGGAGAGGCAACGTGTGATAGATCGCATACGAGCAATAGCATTTCGGGAAGCTCGTGATGCTAGAGCCACCTTTATAACACGTTCATGGGTTGCCAAAAAGTTGCGAAGAAGTGAGGACTTCGTCAAAAGAAATTGGAATAAAACCTTGGATGAATGTGAAATGGATACAACCAAATCTGGGCGCCCAAATTTGCCACTCTCTCAGGAAACAAAGGACATCATTGAAAGCGGTACGCGTAAGTGGAAAAACAGCTGTGCTAAACTTTCTAGAGAGATCGAAGTGTTGAGAGGAAAGATCGTTAGTGGTGAGATCATTCGACTGTACCGTCATAGGCAAGGTTTAAAGCCTTGGCATGAACTTCCAAAGCCAAGAAAAACTCAACTTAACATCGATGACAGAATGTGGTTTGCCCATTATCTTGAAGATTGGGATGTGGATGATTTCATGCATTTAGCTGTCTCCGATGAATTTTTGTTTACGTAACACGTCGGCCTAACTACCAAAATGATCGAGTGTGGGCCACAACACCAGATGAAATCGATGACAATGAACATTATCGCGAATTATTAAAAAGTCAAGACTGTGCTGGTGTGTTTGTTTTGTTCACTGCAAAGCATGTCATTCCTTTTCTAAGAAACCCAAACAATGTTATGGATGTCGATCAGGTCACACTTCTGCACGATAAGGCCCCCTGCTTTAAGACATTAGCCACTCAACAGTTGTTGCGGAACCATGAGATCGATTTCTTTGGAAATGAAGAATGGCCAGGAAATTTCCTGACCTGAACGTCTGTGAACACATTGGATCAGTTATAAAGGACATGGTTGAATGTCTCTTGTTTCAAGAACCTGCAGCAAATCGATTTTCGAAGGATACAATGACGCAACACATTGAAACTGTTTTAGCAAATTTGCGTAACGATCAAGATCTATTCACGTCACTTTTGGCAAGCTACCCAAAGCGAATTCAGGCTGTCTTGGAAGCCAATGGCGGGAACACCAAGTTTTAATTGTTTCTCATTAAATGCAGGATTAAATTCTCTTTTGTAAAGTATGTTTAGTTTTACTGTACCTCTAATGGTTTAGGCCATGGGCTGGGGGCTAAGGTTTATTGGAGCCCCGTATATTGCTGTAAATATAGCACATGTCTGGGGGCTGAGAGCTTTCGCCCAATTTCTCCATCTTCATTTGATACATCAGGCTGGACAAGTAATGTTGTACCTAGTGAAATGTGTCTCTTTGGAAGGCTGATCGATATCGCCCCTCGGTCATAATTTTGAACACTTTTTGGTCTTTAATATTTCTGTTAGCCTTTGATTTTAGGATTAGAGTATGTGCAGGGTTTCCTTTGTTTACGATTTCGTATACTAAATCAGTCGGAAGATTTGAGTTTTTTAAACTTACGTTTAAGTCTCTCACAACATCCTCAGCCGAACCATAACAGCCAGGACCTAGTGTTACTACTGTACTGTAATACCGTGCAACCTCAGTCCGGGCGATACGTATAGTTTCATCCCGAGTTACCCCAGCTTTTTCACACTCATCAATGTCTCTAAGAATCGTAAAAACGGTAACTTTATAATCAATATTTAAAAAGAGGGTGTCCAGCTGAATTTCACATATCCCCACCTCATACGAATCACGACCCAATTCAATGGGTCCATGGAGATCTGTTACAAAGTTGGCTAGTGTGTTGTTAGGGTGTACAGACAGGGACGAGGAGGACGGGAGTGTGACGTAGAAATGGTTAGGAGCCATGTTGCATACTATTTAAGCTTCATTATTGCATCAGCTTTTATATAGGTGTTGAAGCTTTCTGGGTACCCTAGCCATTTCTCCAGGTACATTTCTCTCTTTCCTGAACCTTTGCTTCCTATAATTTTCTCAATTTTAAACACATTTTTTCCTAAATTAAATGCCATTTTCTGCAACTCCTCGCGGTAAAAGCCTCCTGCGATTTCTTCCCCATTCAAATCTTCAACGAAATACATCATTGTCTCACCTTTAGGTCTCATAGCCCTAACTTTAAAAATCTCACGTATCCATCCTTGCTCAAATCCCTTCGCGAATTTATTTCCCGAACGCGACATTGATTTTGAAACGCGCAGAGTGTGGTGGTGGTGGTCCATCTCTTCTCACCTCTGGGCGCGTACCTCTTTCTAAAACCTCGTTAGGTGTTGTCCCAATCGTGCGATGGTGTGAGCGGTTGTAGGATGAGGCCAATGATTCCAGAATGTCTAGAAATCTGTGTGTTTTTATGTGTAAAATAGCGGTGCATGCGTTCCTTTATGGTACATTGAACTCTTTCAGCTAAAGAAGCCTTATGTATAGAATTGGTTGTGTAATAGCTGATATTAAACTCTATCAACATGTTCTGAAAAGCACGACCTATAAATTCCTTCCCATATCCGTACAAGAATACCCAGGAACCCTGTTTTCTTTTAACATTAGCGTTTTGGTGGCTTTAGCAACTGTTTCAGGTGATTTATTTTTCGGAGGAATTAGCCACAGATATCTAGAGAATACATCTATTATGAATAGAATGTAGCGGTAACCATCGTTACACACAGAATGTCTTTGCATATCTGTTAAATCTGCTTGCCAAATAGAGTCAATCGAAGCAGCTGTTGTCTTGGCTGTTTTAAATCTTTTTCTCACAGGCTTATGAAGTGTATAAGCGTCCTGCTCCCGCAAAAATCTCTCAACATCTTTTTTTCCTACTCCGTAAACACTTCTGTACAATCTATCTACGCCTCCGTAGGAGGCTGGGTTAGAAATGTCATAATAACGTCTTCTTAATATGTTAGCCATTTGCGTATTTTAGAAGCACGTGGGTAGGGTTGACTGTTGTTTAACCTCTTCTTTCTCCTCTTCAGAGGTGTTACCGCCGAGGGTGATGGCGTCTTCAATTGTGTCACGTGCGACGCATGTTCCAAGTCTTTTAACCTGTTCAGATTTCCTATCATTGTTTCGGTGACATTTATTTGTTGTAGTCTTGCTTTAATATGCTTCCATCCTGATGGTGGGGGCCTATCCCACTTTCTCACCAGATCATGCACGATGTCTACGATATTCGATCCCTGTACCTTTGCTCCTTCCGCAATGATCTCATCTGTATCGGTCCACTGTATGGCGGGGTCCTCATTCAATAGATTATAAAGACAAACCTTTATTCCTCAATGTATGTGGGAGGGTGCTTTTTAATACATGTTCGATATGTTGTGTGGCCGGTCCATTAATCTTTGGTTGGTCAGCTCTATCGTCGGACACAGGTCCTATGTCACCATATCCATCGTTCCCCGTGCTGTGCCTAATAACCACGGGAATCTCTGTCGGGTTCTTATAATTTTCGTAATCGTGAAGAAATTTCTGCAGAGCTTCTTGGTATAAGATTCTTTTCTCATCAGGTGTTTTTTCAGTTTAATAGGGTTAGCAATTCGCTTTCCATTCTTTTAAGTCTGCTTTCACGGGGATCTAGATCCGTGTCTGGATTCTTTGAACTTTGCAGTGAAGCATACACCTCGTGTGGAATCACTACCACTTTCTTCATTATATTAATCTAGTCAGTAAAGGACCAGTGGCGGCTCGTGACTAAAAATTCTAGGGGTGCTGTCTCTAAGAATGGGTTGAAATAATTACTGAAATAAAAGGATGAGCATTGAGCAATGATTAAAAGTTTCAAAAGTTATTGAAAAAGTTATTCAGTGAGCTCATCCTTATATTGTTCTTGATTATTTCAATTGTAAATAAAAATTTTAGGGGTACTGCAGTTCCGCAGTGCCTACCGACGAGCCGCCACTCTAAAGGACCCAAAACTGAAAATAAGATGGGTAGGAATGACCCTCCTCTTTGTAAATAATTCGTTTTTTCTTCGCTACAGTTTGACTTTTACGAGCGAGTGCACGTATTATGTTCTTGTAACGGCGTAGGCGAGCCTTCTGAGGTGGAATCATTGATACATTGCAATTTATAACGTTAAGACAGATTTCACAGATGCATTTTAAAAAGTCGGAGTCGATATTTTTAATAAACATCTGCTGCATTGCCAGGGGCAGTCGATGATAGATTTTTATAGCCTCTTTGTCATTCTGGAATATACACCGTTTCAGGTTCGTTTGGAAATATATTCGTTCTTAGAAGCACCCTAAACGTGTTTCGCGGATGAAGGTCGCAAAGCAAATATCCGTAACGCGTGTTTGTAGCTTCTTTATAAACTTCCAAAAACTCCTTACGCTGATTCGGGAACATTTGATTGGCTAGTACCCTAATTTGTGATACATCTCTACGTTGCGCGAATAAGACTAGATATTGTGTATTTAACGACACATCGCGCATGTATCTATTTTTGAAAAATAGATTCTGATTGATGAAGAAGACGCTTATGTTAAGATGGTGGGAGAATACTGTAAATGTCTCAGCAAACGTTTTATCCATCTCCAACATGAGATCGTCAATTACAATGACTGTATGTTCATTTCCCTTTAACGAATTAACATCATATACACCTTTGTGGAACAAAATATCATCTTGGTACTCGTTGAACACTGATTGATACGTTGAATAGCACCATATAACGTTATGCACAAATTTTGAGAACATCTCTCCCTTTTCTTTAATGATTTTAAGCATAAACACAGTTTTACCACATCCTGTAGGGCCAGATATAATACATGTGGATGGGCTCGTGAACCTGAATTTTTCTACAGAAGCCATTTCTAACACGTCACACTCCTAAGTGGGTCACTTACAAAATATTACAAATTTTGAGTGCTGCTCCTTATATTCTACAGTCTTGCTTTTCGCTTCTCCCACAGCCCATCATCGATACTACAGATGACCCCGACGACTTTGGATACCATAATCTTTGATGTGTCTATTGTTAACTTATTTATTACACGTATTTGTAAATATATATACACCTTGAATATTTCGTTTATTAAATAAATCGTGTCTCAATTAGCGTTTCAATTTCTCCATGTGTGTGTGTGTGTGTGTGTGTGTGTGCAGTAGAAAATTCTAAGCTCTGCCCAGCGTGTGTACAGGAGAAAGTTCTAAGCTCCGCCCACCTGTATGATTGATCACGAGACTCCTGCTACTACCTGGGCTTCCCTGCGTGCTCAGCTGATCGGAGTAAGCCATGGACCTCAGACGTGTATTCTCCCGCGTAGACATAAAATAGTAATGGCTACTTTTAATATTGCGTGTTCGACGTTTATGAAATGGTATTCTCCAAAGTGTCAAGATGTGGTGGATACTGAAAAACTCCCTATTCCACCCTCCTTTGATGCTTTTAAGGCTACATTGAATCGTGCGAAGGAACAAGAGGTACAAATACGCTATGGCTATTCTAGTGAGAGCATTGTAGGATTTCGTTGGACAAGTGATGTCTTGAACTATGTTGTAGGACTAAACTTTATAAAAGCTTACATATACCATGAAGTAAAAGAAACAACATGTGCAGAAGAGAAGCAACGGATATGGATAGTGAGTCTCGTTGATGAGTGGTGTGACAAGCGATATTATGTCATGTTGCATCATGCCGAGTACTCGTACCCTGCGACTGAGAATGTAAATCTTGTCATCATGGAGAATCTTAAGTAGTTTTATCATTATTTAATATATATCATGACGAAGTTTGTAATGAGGTTGTGGCTAATGACCTGTGAGTTTTTAACAGACTTTAGAGACGAGTATCGCTTGTTAAACAAAAAAGAAAAATATGGGCATAGGTTCCTCTCAAATAGTGCGCCGGATTGTGAAGATGTTTAGTTTGTGGAAATGAACGTGTGGTGAGTGGTAAAACATTAAAACCGTTATAAAATGTGTTTAGTTCGTGAAAATCCCCCTATGCAAAAATGTCTGGTGCATATTCTGGGGAGTGGGAGTGATAAAACATTAAAACCGTTATTACTTCATGTATCGGAAAATTTCTCAAAACACCTACCCAATATAATGGGATACAACTATTCGTTTTCGAACAGCGCCGTACACGTTTCATTAGATTATGGTGTGACTCACTCCTCCCGTCGAGCCGATCCGTTGCATGTGGCTCATAGTCATCTCAGAGCTTGAACTGAGTGGACGTGCGATCCTCGAATACGATGGAACTTCCTTTGAGCAGCATTCTCAACGCCGTGTACGATGTGTCCGTGACGAAGTCGTTGCGCGTGTTCAGGCGTAAATCCGGTGCCGTTAACTATGTACTGGAAACGGGATGTAGACAAACAAACAAACGGAATGTTGTTTATTTAAGTGTTGAGGAGATGAATAGAATCTTCGTGATAGTTGAGAAGTGGAGTGAGGATCGTTATAAAATTCCTGCTACCCCGACTTATGAGCGCAGGACAAATGAGCGCCGACAATTGAGCGCCAAGATAAATATGCACAAGACAAATAAGCGCAAGACAAATAAGCGCAAGACAAATGAGCGCAAGACAATAGAGCGCAAGACAATAACCTTACCTAACCTAACCTAACCTAACCTAACTACATTATTTTTAACATCCTTAATAAATATTGTTTTTTTTAACATCCTTAATAAATATTTGTTCAAGCTTATTTTGTTTCTTTTATCCAGTTTTTATTTGCTTGCTCTCGCTCAATTGTTTTGCGCTCTTTTGTTTTTGCGCTCTTTGGTCTTGCGCTCTTTTGTCTTGGCGCTCAATTGTCGGCTCTCATTTGTCGGCGCTCATTTGTCGTGTCACGAAAATTCCTACAGGTGTAGGTACAAGAAGAGAGCAGATTAGTGACACCCCCTCATATGCCGTTGTTTGTACGTTGTGTATAAATAACGATCGGCCATGCATTGATATACGGCTGATGTGGAAGAATGCTTCTGATAATAACGCTCTTGTCCCTATGCGAAACCGTTTCATCCTAGACAGAATGTTTGAAATCGTCGGATTCCGCAAGCTGAAGCCTATATTAGACGGGCGTGTTATGGCTATGCTTTATTTAGATATGGTTCTTGAATACGCATACACCGCTCTGCTCGATGGGTTTACCGAGTGTAGGACTGAACAAGGTGAGAATGGTCTAGAGCTGGATACTTATTTAAAAAGTTTAGACTCTTTGAAATATCATGAACTTTGGTACAAAACACTTGAGCGGTACAGGGCTAAGCTCACCTACACCGTTCACCCTGAAGAACTATTTCTTTATATAATGAGCAGCTGTCGTAACGATTTAGAAGATTATTTCAACTGTCGCTATGCAGTGTGAAGAAGAGTTCACGATTGAAAAGCTCAGGTCGGTAGAAATAAACCCTCGATTGGAAAGGCGTGTTTATAAACTTGTATTTGACGTTGTGGCTAACGATGACCTCTTGTGCGTGCTTTTGATTGTATTCTAACCGTATTTAAAGGTAACTTGCCAACCGGATGTAAAGTGGGCACAAAAATAGTACTGAACGATATGAAGGCCATTTATATAGAGTACAGATTTCCCTATATCTTGAGCGGTGAAATAATATTAAACCACGTATACTGCGTAATGCAAAGCAATAACGATGTGATTGTAGACTCGATTACGTGTAAGTTTAGTGTATTGCGCAGTAAAACAAAGTGAATGTATTTATTTTCAATATATTTAACATAAGTGTGTGTACATATATATATATATATATATATATATTTCGCCTGTACTGTTATATTGATGGCTATACGTTTTGTATTTCTTATTTTTTATTTTTTTGGATTTTGTGCAGTAGAAGATAAAGTATGTATTTATTTTCAGATATATTTAATTATTTAATATAATTGTGTGTGTATATATATTTCTCCTGTACTGTTATATTGTTATATTTATGGTTATATTTTTTTAGTATATACATATTCCTCGTTCATATTTCTTATACTATTATTATTTTTTAACTTTTTTTTTATCATTCCAAAGTAAAGGGTGATCCAGATAAATGGGACCCATAAAAAAAAGCCAAATATTCTTAATATTTAATTCCTTTCATAAAAACTATATATCATTCGAAAGAGTAGAGTTACAAGTTTATTATGAAATATTTATTTTTTTTAAATGACTCCTTTCAAATGTGCTCCATTAGTTGCCAAGCATTCCAGTGTTCTCGCTTGTAAGTTCTGCATCACTTTTGCAAGAGTGTGCGGTGGTATGGCCTGTATCTCATTTGTGATGGCGGCCTTCAATTCTTGCAAGGTCGTTGGGTTATTTCTGTAGACCCTACTCTTTAAATATCCCCAGAGATAATAATCTAAGGGAGAAAAATCCGGAGACCTTGCAGGCCATTCAACGTCTCCAAATCTTGAGATTAACTCGCCTGGAAACGTTTGAAGCAAAACTGCCATGCTTTTATTTTGTTTTGTATCTTATCTTGTCTTGTATTGTCAAAACCTATACAATCTTGTACAAACTTGTAACTATCCTCTTTCGAATGATGCGTATGATTTTATAAAAGGACTTATACTTTAAAAGCTCCAGGGGTTTCTTTTGGGTCCCATTTCTCTGGATCACCCTTTATATTTATTTTCTATATATTTACAATATTTCGTCTGAATAAACAGAATGATGTAATCAGGGCCGTTTCTAGCCATTAGGGGGCCCTAAGCAGTATACCCATTTGAGGCCACACCCCTCCATCCACCAACTCACGCCTTAGCCTTACTACATCACCTCAGCACACATACAAAAAATGGCTGTGTTAATAAAAAACAATTATGAAACAATTTTAATGAAACATTTATGTCCAAAACAACACATATGTACTTTCAGAAGACAAACAGAAAAAATATTCTTCATGAAATTCCTGAAAATTAGCTTATACATTATTTAGAATAAATGACACAGAACTGTATACAAAAATAATGCAATTATCAACTACCAAACAATTACTAACTCTACGATACAATCGTGTAATAGCTAACAGTTATACAGAACAGTTTGTATCTTCAAAATTTTTGCTTCCTAGATTTTTTCTGGGCGAAATCATCAATAACATCATCATATGAAATCTCCCTGCCAACGTCCTGGTTGATGCTTATGATGCCAAGGCCACTGAGGCGATCCTGCCCCATTGATAATCTGAGGTAGTTCTTGATTAGTTTCATGTTTGAGAAGCTCCTCTCGGCTGACGCCACTGTCACAGGTAGAGTGCAGACAATTCTTAGTGCAACCCAGAGATTGGGGTATAGTTCCTCCAGTTGCTTCTGATGAGTGAAGGAGAGAAGCGCCAATGCGGTCATGTTGTGTGAAGGTAAAGTCGGCAAGTTCTTAATTTCGAGGGCCAGTTCTCGTCCATCAATGTCAGAGTCAGCTCCAGAGCTCAGTATCTTAGAGAGCTTTTCACACTTGCAGGACAAGTCTTCCTTGTTCATTGTGGTGAAGTTTAGAAGAACCTCAAATATGTCCCTCACATCATCTAATGTTTTGAATCTCTCATTTATTGACCCGATGGCACAATCCACCACCACATTGAAAATTTTGACTTCCAGCCTCTTTAAGGCTTCTGTAAATGGTTCGTCAGGAGCTTCGTAAACAAAGTGCTTTTATAGTAATGTCTAATTAAGAATTTAATGTTTGTTTATAAATTAATGTTCAAATATATTAAACTTATAAAATACGAGTTGGGAGTGCAAATTAAAATATAATAATATTTAATGGATGTAATTACAATAAATTATGGTTGAGTATAGTAATGTCTAATTAAGAATTTTAATAATGTTTGATTAATGAAGATAATAATATTTAATATGTAAAAATTAAGATAAATGATGGTTTGTTTATTAAAATTATTAAATACGAATGGGCAACACAAGGAGTCGGCCGCGAAGGCTGGGTTTCTAAAAATACCCTGCAGTGACTAGGCGGCCTTTGTGCCTCTTGCGTGTAGGATGTAATTGTGTAAATTTAAGATTATTCTTTTGTGTCTCTCTCCGACTTAAGAATAAAAATTAACTCCCACTCGCATTACCCTTTTACCTAAGTGATTTTGGCCATAAATAAAAGTTAGAAAAAATGGAAATTAGAGTATACTTCAACCCTCCTTCCCCCTTTGTATTGTAACGGCTTTCTGGTCGGCCACGTCTACCATATTTATAAAGTATATATAGCGGAAAGCGAGTGAAAAGCGTGTAAAGAGAATGATTAATGGTAGAAAAGAAATTGCATAATGATAGTAAAGAGGAAAGTAAGTAATTATAGCAAAATAAGAAATTATAAGAATGAATAAAGGGTAATCACGACATTTTTTGGTGGCTAGCGGTGGCCCTTTAAACGACGGGCATTCCCACGTCTTCTGTACGTGCATTATGTTTCGGCAATATTACATTCCTAACCGTTTTATAGTAGTTATAAAATTGATAGCTATTCTATTTCGATTAATTAAATAGTAAAATGCATTGTGTTAACCCGGTTGCAAACAAATTTCGATTTCCATCCCTTAGAAAAGTCATTGTAAATGGAATTCAAAATGGCGTCTCACTTTCACAACCCTAAGCGTCGCTTCGAAATCTTCGCGGGCAAAATTTTGTTTTTTTCTTTCCTCGTCTCGCGGAAGAGGCTCGATTTTCAAATCGTCGACTCAGAAATTACTCTAGTCGTTTTCTCGAGTCAGTTGTAAATATGGAGTCAAAAATTTCAGAGTCGTTTGTTTCCTATTTAGATTTTGTTCGGCGGTCGAAGAGAGATATTTCAAAATGGTTCATGTTTGCCCGGTGACTCATTATTTTCATTTTGTTTCGTCCTTTCACTGTTCTTCCTGTCTTCAAGCCTGCCTATTTTCTTTGTGGTTAAAGTCCTTTTTTGTGTTTACATTTTCTGAGTTAGTAATTATTTTGATGAAAATAATAATAATAATGATTAAGAAATAAGATTTACACTTAATTTGTACGAATTCAATTATTTTAGTGTTTAAATACATTGTGGCATGCAATTTTTTATACGGTAGGGGTTCAAAAATGGTTGGCGTGTAGTAACGCATTTGGTAAATTTATAGTTTCAACCACAACTCGTTTTGAAAAACAAAAATTAGGTTTTCCGGTGGTTTCTGATGTGATTCATCCGAAAATGACATTCATTTCCGTCGCAAATTACTCGTTTTTGTGATTCCCCCCCCCCCACAATATGGGGGAATGCGTGGGAAATCGGGGTTTTTGGGTGGGGGGATGAAAAACGAGTGATTTGCGAAGGAAATGAATGTCATTTTCAGATGAATCACATCAGAAACCAACGGAAAACTTAGGAACCCTATACAGATCAATTTGTGATGCGTGATCTTTACGGGGGCGGAGCCCCCGTACCCCCGAGACGCCCGAGACCTAAATTATACAAATGATAATGTAATAACATGTTAAGTTATGCAGTTTTTTAGTCTTCATCTAGGGCACATGACGAATCAAGTTCTCAAAGTCGAAACCACACGAACAGCACGTCATAATTCTATCACAAACACGACCAAACTGAATCAAATTAGAAAAAAAAATAGCCAGAACAAAAACCAAACAACTAATTAAGTCGCAGAGTAGCGAAAAAATAGTCCAATCAGGAAAAATAATTATGAAAAAAAGTCGCATTTGACGTGACGTCACGTCAAATGGGTATCGTTAATTAAAACTTCAGAAGCAAATATCTCCATAAATATGATTAAAGGAAAGGTTTTATTTATTATTTTCTACGCATTGTAATAATTTTTATTAGAAACTGAGGTGAGGGGGTCATTTCCGTCGCAAATCACTCGTTTTTTATTCCCCCGACCCAAAAACCCCGATTTCACAAAAACGAGTAATTTGCGACGGAAATGAATGTCATTTTCGGATGAATCACATCAGAAACCACCGGAAAACCTAATTTTTATTTTTCAAAACGAGTTGTGGTTGAAACTATAATAATACCACGCATTTTTAGGCAATCAATATATATATTTATTTGTGTATATATATATATATATAATAGAGCATTCTAAGAGATTCGATGAACATGTAAAAAATATTTCCAGAATTTATTAGTAGAGTTTTTGAGATTATTTTTCGTTTGAATGTATATAATGGTAGGCTGAATCAATTTAACTTTAAGAGCTTTTGGGGCGAGGTCGAAAGTTCAAATGCTATATTTACTAGTGATGTAGCGGATGTCATTTTTTTCACATCCGCGGATGCGGATGAGGATGTTTGCTTTCAACATCCGCGGATGCGGACGCGGATGTCTACATTTTCGTTATTTTTTAGGATATATTCGAGATTTGTTGTGTTTAACGTATATAATAAGTTATTATATAGAGAGCTGTAGCTATAATGTAGTATAATTGATTAATTGTACAATAATTGCTGTACTTTTCTCTGAACATATAAAATAATATCAAGCATCTAACTAATATAGAAATCAATTAGTGAATTCGTCTGCAAATAAATTCGTTATATTTTGTTGAGTTTCAGCCACAATTAGAAACCATAATTGTGTTACCAGGATGCGGGACGTGAACCCAACTCAAATGCACCCCACCGACCTCTTTCCCCAACCTCCACCCTTATAGAAAGAGATCTTTAATTAGCTTGATAACTATTTATATTACGTTTAAAGTTTTATTAGGCATATTTATAAATGAGTAATTAAAATAAAGTAAACTAAGATGTTCATCGTTTAATGTTCAAACTTAATTATAGGAAGGTTATGCTTAAGGAACATTAATTTTTCTGCCTTTTCTGCTGCCAGTCTGTTTCTCTCTTCATCATATATTAATCCAGCACTGCTAAATAATCTCTCGCTTGGTACGTTTGTTGGAGGACAGGCTAAATGTTTCCTTGCAAGTTTACTCAAGTATGGATAGATATTCTGCGTATTTTTCCACCAACTAATAGGATTGTCACATGCAGCCAGGCGTTTTTCTTGGTGATAGCTCTCGATCATTTTTACTACATCTTTTGACATCGCGTAGGTCTCGTCATTGCTGCTTGACTCAAGAAACTGAGAGACAGATTCTGTGATAGATTTGCTTGCTGAAGGTGTTGGTTCTGTCACTGAAACTTTTATTCTTTTGGTGGGTGGCGAAGCGACAGATTCAAAAGATTGAAGCTCTTCAACTGCTTTGCCAAGTGATGATTTAACTCGTTCTAATGTACTAGGTGAAAATAACTTAGCTTTGTAACGTGAATCTAAGTAGGTTGCAAGAGAGTAACTTCATACAAGAACAGCCTCTCGTCTTGTCGCTTGCATCACTTTTGCGCACAATGAACTAGTTCTATTAATATAGTAGAATTTGATAATTTCCGCTTATTAATGACGTTTTATCTCAACGGTCCACATCCGCACGACATCCGCAGTCCAAAGTGCGGATGCGGACGCGGATGCGGATGCGAGAAAATGTGCGGATGTTCCGCGGATGCGGATGTGACCTACATCACTAATATTTACCATCACCAAATCACCACACTCGCCCCGATTGCACGACACATTAATAACATCCAATGTGTATAATCTTAAGTTCGCTTCGCTTTATAGATTAAGGTTATTTTAAGGGACAGTCGAAAAATAATCTTAAACATACTGATTCATACTGGGTTAATTCGGAAGTTGTCAGATTATATGCTTGCCGTATAAGATTGTGTAAATTAAGCTAAATTGGTTTAATTGAAATAGAGAAATTGTCTCGTAAAATTTTCGATAAATTCATGTTTTTTTAATTTTTTGATATACTCATTAATTATATACTTATATATAAACTTATACTTATATAGTAATTATATATATATAATTATATATATTTATATACTCATAAATTTTTTTAGATAGGCTGATTTGTCTATTTTTCCGTTCCTTCATTTTCAAGATAATTCCGACTGATATTTTGTAAGATGGTTGTTGTATTGTACTAAAGAAAGATTTCTTGTAGGCCTATCGTAAAATATTGTTCGAATATTGATCATCACTACGGTATATGTCTATTGAGTATTAAATTACAGTACCTTTTAAATTTATTAGTTGTATTTTCTTAGAGAGTTATTTAACAAAATTTTAATTGATTCAACATGAATAATCATAGGATTTTTCTTTAATAAGCACAAATGTTATGAATTAAATTCTTAATTGTTCTTTCCACGCGTAACGTTAAATTTATGAATTATAGGCTTATAACTGTGGCAGAAAATTTTTATTTTTACTTTGTGGGCCTATATAAGTGTCGGTTACGTTTGCATGTCCCAAGTTTTAGAACGTATATTTTGCGACATCTGCAAATTATTATAAATTTTTTATTTTTTTGAATTACAGAAATTGGTGTAGAAAATTCTTTTGATATATTAATTTCTGGTTTTTACTTGTTTATAGATTCATTCATTTTTATTTTTCTAGGTGGGCCGATTTTTATTTATTTGTCTTTCTTCCAGTTCGATGACAATGGTTAAATTTTTATTTGGAATTTAGATTGTATTGCAAAAAGAATGTTTTGATTTGACATTTTAAGTTGGGTATTAAAAATGAAAAATGTCCGTTTTTTTCGTTCGCGCGTTTGCATAGAAATTATTACAAAATTATGTCAGGATGTAATGCAGTTTCATTCGGTTAGGAATATTTGTATAGAGGTTCGCTTACAAACAAAGCGACTACTCTCATTATGCAATGTTTTGTTTTGTTTTTGTTTGTGTTTACATATTAGGTTGCGTGTATTTTTTGGTTCATAATATCTGTTCTTATTTAGAATAACGATGAAAATTTGTAGTTTCACTTGGAAACGATAAATTACTGGAATTTTTGTGATTTGCAAACCATTCTGGGTTTTCTGTTGCAGGAGAGAGTTGTCTCTCAGATGTAATTTGTGAATTACGAGTTGGATTCATATGAAATTTAGCGTTTCAAGTTGGAATTACTGTATTAAAATAATTTCCGGTAGTAATATTTACATTTTTTTTTACTTTTTAATAACTGTTTTGGAAAATTGTTATTTTTTAAACTTCAGTTGGGATTTACCGAGGCAATTGAAACTTTAGGTTGAGTGTTTACCCGGAAATGGTGCCTTCTTAGATAGCCAGTAACGTTTTTGTGGCGTCTATAGTGTGCCTCCCCCCACCAAAGTGTAAGAGGGGTTTGTGAGTTTCAAAGAATTGATGACATGAAGTTTCTGGGGTTAATTTTTGTCTTTTGTATTTAAATGTAGCAATGTGATTTCTGACGGTAGTTTGAACAATAATATTTCTTAAATTATAATAGCAGTTACTATGTATGGGCACTTTTATATTTATACTGTACAGTTTTGTTTCGTTCGTTTCATGAATTTTTTATCATCTTCGCCGATGAAACTGCCATAAGTGATCTTATTGGTAGTTAGGCTTA
Source organism: Bathynomus jamesi (assembly GCA_023014485.1). Lineage (NCBI taxonomy): Eukaryota > Metazoa > Arthropoda > Malacostraca > Isopoda > Cirolanidae > Bathynomus > Bathynomus jamesi. The sequence goes on along the minus strand of JAJOZX010000292.1, from coordinate 235,254 downwards.
TTAAAATTTTGTAAATTCTGTAAAATTTGAAATAGTTGTTTTCCGTGAATTTGGCCAGAGCAAATTTGTAGTTATTGTTTCGAAGTGAACTGTCGAAAAAATTTGGTAAATTAAATATGAAATGATAAGCAGTACAGAAAAATGTTTCGAAAAACTTCTTTTATTAAATTTCGAGAGGCTCGGTTTGGAGGCAACCAAGTTGGATCCGAATTCCATCCATTGAGTTTAGTCGACCCGATAGGTGATCGATCACCAATGAGAGAGAGAAGATGAGAAGAGAAACCGAAATGTGCATGGACTTGGCGCAGGACGATTTCGGAAGAGTAGAGAAGAGAAGAGAAACTGAAATGTGCAGAGATTTGGCACAGGACAATTTCGATGGTCTACTGGTATTTTTCGGGCAGTAGCTGGTCACGCTGCTCGAATGCTTCGCTAAATATGTGTTTTAGCACGCAGTAGGCAAGCCACGAGAGCTTGAACGGGTGTCTAAGGCTGTACTGTCCATACAGACATAAAGTAGGTTCGTTGCGAAACGGCCTACGGCGAAGTGATCGTTTGATTGTTGCCTGTGGAAGAGTCTTTCAGCCGGACGTAGGAAGGGCAGCGTTCACCGACAAAAGTTGAGAAGAGAGAGGCGAGTTGATTCGTAGACTTCTAGAATTGCAAATTCCGTCCAATTCCGGCGCGTGGTCCCGCTTTCAGTATATCTCCCCCACTGATCCCTTTTAGAATTGGACGTCTCTCTTGTGTTTTTTTTTCGCCATTTGGAGAGAGAGCGGAACCATTACAGCGTGCTGACCTGTTGCATGTTGATGTAATCCCTTGCATTCTAGCGAAGTGAGCAGGAGAGCTGCGATTGAAAATTGAAGTCCGTTGTTACCTGCAGATTGTGATCTAAACAACGTCCAGCAAAATTGATGTACTGATTATTATGTAATGAAATTAGAAGTGAAAGGGTGCGATTATTGCCCATATTTGTGTTGTTTTGTGAAATAGTATGTGCGCTCTGGTCGGTATTTTATGTAAACTTTTTCTTATTTTTTTTTCTATGTTGCCCTGATAATAACTGTATAACTATACAAATAATTGTTTCAAATGTAAAGCGACCTTTGATGAAGAATCGCTGGAATAGATTGTGAACTTGAAATTTGTGTAGCCACTGTAAGAAAATTTTCCGTTATTTTTTTTTGGCATGTATAGATTTGTTACAGGTTATAAATTTGATTATTAGTGTGAAATGTTATTTTATGCGAATGTTGTGAAAATTATAAAGTTGTTTTCAATTTTATAAAAATGACACAAAATATCTGATCCGTGGAATTTGTCATTCTAATGATTTCTTGTCTATCTCCACTTGAATTTGTTAAAGAAAAAAAAATTGAAAAGTATATTGTTGAATGAATAAATAAATTTGTTATATTAATAAGTTTTCCTATTGAAAAACTTATTTTCAAGGGGGTGATGCGAGTATAGTAATGTCTAATTAAGAATTTAATGTTTGTTTATAAATTAATGTTCAAATATATTAAACTTATAAAATACGAGTTGGGAGTGCAAATTAAAAGAATATAATAATATTCAATGGATGTAATTACAATAAATTATGGTTGAATATAGTAATGTCTAATTAAGAATTTTAATAATGTTTGATTAATGAAGAAGATAATAATATTTAATATATAAAAATTAAAATAAATGATGGTTTGTTTATTAAAATTATTAAATACGAATGGGCAACACAAGGAGTCGGCCGCGAAGGCTGGGTTTCTAAAAATACCCTGCAGTGACTGGGCGGCCTTTGTGTCTCTTGCGTGTAGGATGTAATTGTGTGAAATTAGAATAGGATTTCGGATCTCTCTGACTAAAATGTTTACGTAAATTTGCCCCTCGTATTCCCTCGTTTAACTAAAATCATTTGCGGCTAAATAAAGTAGTAAAAAGTGTAAATCCGACTGTATTTAACCCCCCCTTCACCCACGCATGGGTTTGAAATGATAACGGTTCACTCGGCTACCTACCACGCGTGATAAAGTATTGTGAAAACGAGTAAAGAGAGTGTAAAGAGAAATGCAATAAAGAGCAGAAAGTAAAGTAAATAATGAAGTATAATAAATAATAAAGCGTATTCACTACACTTTTTTGTGGATCTGAGCCTCTTCTCCTTCAGCACAGCCTCCACATTCATTTCCTCACGTATGTCCCTTGCTACGACTTGTGCTGCAACAAAACCTGTGTTTCTGTAGCTGGTGAGTGAGTCTTTTGTTTTTGTGAGGAGGTTGACTGCCACATCAAACTGCATTGTAGGAGACTGCAGAAGTTTGTTCACATGGTTAACTGCATGAAGAATGTCATACCATACTACTGTGCAAATCTGAAAGCGATAATACCCTCTGCAAGTGCTTGTGCTTCAGTCCTGGCTATGGCATCTGTGGCATTGTTTCTGACTTCCAACAGGGTCTCTCTGATGTTGTGGCTCTGGTATCGCACAGCCTCAATGCTCTTAAGCCGGCTCTCCCACCTGGTTTCACTCCAAGACTTGAGTGTTATGTCCATCTCTGTGTAGCTGCTGCAAAAAGGTTGTACAATTTTTGTACGTTGCCAAAGAAGCTGATGGCATCTGTGGAAGCTTTAGCTGCATCAGCCACTACAAGATTCAGAGTGTGAGCCCCACATGGAACATAGAGTGCACGACAGTTCTTCCAATAACCTTGCCTGAACACCTTTGTTCTTGCCCTTCATGTTCGCTCCGTTGTCATATGACTGTCCTCTGCAGTCATCAAAGTGAATATTCAGTTCATCTAGTCTCTTCAGAATCAGAACTGATAAACCCAGGCCTGTACTTTCTGAAGCCTCAAGAAAGCCCAAGAAGTATTCTTTTATTTCTGGTACTTCACCCATTTTAATAGTTCTGATAATAATCGACATCTGTTCTTAGTGGCTTATATCTGGAGTGCAGTCTAAAATGAGTGAGTAATATTTAGTTCGTTTTATTTCTACAACAATGGCATCCAAGATCTTCCCACTAATGGACCCAATGAGCTCATTTTGAATGATGCTTCCTAGGTAACTTGAATGACTATATTGGCCAAAACGACCAAAACGTTTCGTTTGTCTCCGTTTTATCACATTTGTCTCACAAAAACTTTAATTAATACGACAATAATAATAATAATAATAATAATAATGATAATAATAATAATAATAACAATAATATTAATAATAACTTCAGCTATATTCCTATTCTTGCCCACTGAGCTATGACCTGGGAGCCTGCCTTGGGGCCCCTAGTAGCAGCGGGGCCCTAAGCGGCCGCTTAGTCTGCTTATCAGTGGCGGCTCGTGACTAAAAATTCTAGGGGTGCTGTCTCTAAGAATGGGTTGAAATAATTACTGAAATAAAAGGATGAGCATTGAGCAATGAATAAAAGTTTCAAAAGTTATTGAAAAAGTTGTTCAGTGAGCTCATCCTTATATTGTTCTTGATTATTTCAATTGTAAATAAAAAAATTTAGGGGTGCTGCAGTTCCGCAGTGTCTACCGACGAGCCGCCACTGCTGCTTATGCCAGGAAACGGCCCTGGATGTAATGGTGTTTTATTTAATTCTTTTGGTTGTAAACGATAATTAATTATACCAAATGGCTGGTTACGCCTTCTAAACCGACTGACGGATTTCTAAGCCAACTGTCAAGAATATATGCTTTAATTAAATAAATACTACAATCTGCAAATCAACCTGAACAAGCCATTTACGCCTTCTAAGCCAACAGTCAATAATATATGCTTTAATTAAAAAAATAACACAACCTGGCAACTCAACCTGTACAAGCCATTTACGCCTTCTAAGCCAACTGTCGGATTAAGCCAATTGGCGGATTAAGCCAACTGGCGGATTTACAACTAATAAAACAGCGGTCGGTCGCTCTGCTGAAGTCTTAATATGCACTTGGCTCCTGCCAGGTGAACATCTTTCCTCCTCTCTCACCTTCTCTCTTTCTCTTGGGGCATAACTCCGCCTCCAAGTTTCATAACCCCTTGTTGCACCTGCAACATTCCCCCCCTTTGCTTAAACCCCCCTCCCTCCTTCATTGCATAACCCCTCTCCCCTTCATTGCATACCTCTCTCCCCCTTTGCGACATACCCCCCCCCTTTGCAACATTGATCATTATCTCTGCAACATTATTGCGCTTGTCCATTTTGCGCCCATGCTACTCACGGTCTGTATTTAACACATATATATATATATATATATATATATTATATATATATATATTATATAATATATATATATATATATACAGGGATGGACAGTATCGATGATAGTGTATCTTGTTTGGAGTGACATATTGAAAAAAATATAAAAGGATCATATGTTGTCTCTTTGATACAAATTTATCTGTATCTCGTATCTTAAATGATATACTGTATTTGATAGAAGATACATTTCAGGAATCCCAATCTCAGCCGACTTGACTTTTGAAATAAAAATTATACATCTTCCAATTAATAGGAGTTCAAATGTATGATAGCTAATCTCGAGACTAAACTATTGCACAAGCACAATAATTTTTGTGTCGAGGTCGATGTGACCAAGAAAGAAGATAGTGAAGAGAAACTGGAACAGACGAAGAAATGGGAAAGAAATAGAGAAAGAGTGGAACAGAAACGAGAGCGTGAGTAGAAGAAGACAGGCGCCCGGGTTCAACCAGGCACGCGCAGGCGTTAAGAGCAGGCTCTTTTGTAGATTTGGGGATCCGAACCCCGAGGCCTACTAACCTCACAAGGAGGAAGCAGGCCCCCTAAAAAAGTGACAACAGATGCCGATAGCAGAACCACCGACACCTTCTCGGAGGATGGAAGAGAAAAGATCTCTACCTCCAGCGAGGCCACACGACAATCGACCAATCGACCCCAATTATTGTGTGAACCGCAGTGGCGTAGGCAGGATTACCAGAAATCTTGCTGTGGTCAAAACAATCCGGATTTTCGCGTGTATATTTTACTCTAAAAGACTGGAGAAAGGTATCTGGTTCTTTTACCGCTTCGACCTTTATCTAGAGTTAATAATTAATCAATGCAGTGGTATAGCCAAGGTGGATATGGAAGGGCAATTGCCGCCCCAAATTTCTATCTTGGGACCCCTCCCCAAGAAAAATTGCCAGTATCAAACTAAAAATGAAAGAATTGTAAAAATAGGATACTCCTAAAACTAGATGTAATAATAAATCATTACATACAGAACTATAAGTTCTTTACATTTATTACATTTACAATATTCATATTTTACGTCAGTATTGCCCCTTTCCCAAAGATAATTTTCTTACCCCTCAAAATTCAAAAGTCAGCTACGCGATTGAAATTAAAAATAGTGAATAAAATTCGCATAAAATTTTCCCTATTATTATTAGGAAATCTAGAAGAGGAAGAGCCATTGTTGTCCCAAGGCGATATGATGACTAAGCTGATTGCTGCAGCATTGCTTGTATATCGTAACTTAAGATGTGTATATATCCATCTCATAATTGTAAGGTTAATGAAAAATTCACTTAATTTAGAGCTAGCATTTTTGGGCTCTTGTCGGAGGGGGCACTGGCACGTCTTTTCTACTCGTTTGTTGAATGCGGCACTTACAGGGCCTGGTCTTACAGAGAGCTCTCTTGTAATTCAGTTTGGTTGTTTAGATACAAGATTGTTGTATCGTGCAATGGTGTAGGTTGTGTTGTTGTTGCAAGGTTTAGAAAGAAGACCATAAATAGTGCCCATTTTGTTTTTTTTCTTAATTTTATGCAACTGAGGTCGAAAGTAGACCCACATCGAGTCAGCAACCCTGAGGTAGGACCTAATAGGACCTCCAAGTCCGTAAGTTTGTTTTAGTCTAGCTTAACTTAGGTTATAAGTTAAACTAGCCCCTCAGAGCTTGGCCGTTCAAGGCTCAGCTGGGATTCTGAATCCAATCAAAATAAAATAGAACATGTGAACATGTGAACATGTGAAAATAGAACATGTGAACATGTACATGAAGCCAAACTTTGAGTGATGTTCTCTCAGTTGTTCGAAGCGTCGTTCCAGGGACGATATGGCAGTGTCTAAAATTGTGTTAAAAACAGAAATTTAAAATTTTTCTTCAGCATCTTCAATTGGCTGGTCTTGACCTTCATAGGAAAACATGATCTTCTTTCGTCTGACCTGTGTTGTCTTGAATTCTGGCTCAATTTCAAGCTGCTCTGCAATCTCTTTGGCATCTGTTACAGCACTTTGAAATCCACTCTCCCGATATTCTTTCATCCACTTACATGTTCTTTCCAAACTCTCGATGGCACTTGTCAGATGCTTTGAATCACTCTGAAGATCTTTACTCACGTAGTTGACTTGAAAGAGGAGGTCATACCAGAATATGACAGCAACAATGAATTTAAAATTCTTTATCTCTTTGGAAAGTGATTCTGCTTCGCTTCTTCCTTGAGAATATTTTGCTTTTTCAGCAATTTCGACAAATGCATCATAGATCTCGACAGCTTGATATCGTACCGCTTTGACACTTTGCACACGGCATTCCGATCTTGTCTCGCTCAAGGGCTTCACTGAGAACTCTTTCACTCTTTGAGAATGATTTGAACGCCTGATGAGTGTCCCTTCATGTTCGCACCATTATCATATCCTTCCTTGTCCACGAATATCACTCATTTTCAGTCCAAGTTCGTGAAGTTCTCTCATCAATACCTCTAGTAGGTTTTCTCCTGTGGTCTTCTTCACCTCAATGAACTTCATGAAGTGTTCAAAAATTCCACTTTCAATACCTGATGATCCAGCAGAGACATATCGCAAAGTAAGGGACATCTGCTCCTTGTGACTAATGTCGGGTGTGCAATCAAGGATCACAGAGAAATACTTTGCCATTTTAATTCTGTGTACAATGGTTGCTCGAACTTTGTTGCCCATGAGTGAGATGAGTTCATTCTGGATTCGTTTTCCCAGGTAATGATCATGAATTTCGTTATTGACTATTCTTCTAAGATGGTCTTGCATGACGAGATCAAATCTTGAGATAAGCTCAACCAGTCCAAGGAAGTTTCCATTATTCCGTCTGAAGATTGTATCTACTGATCCTCGGAATGCCATGTTGTGTTCAGCGAGGTACTGTACAATGGCGAGGAGGCGCTCAAACACATTTTTCCACCTAAGCTTCTCCGTATTGATTCGTTCCTGACCAGTGCTAAACCTAAGGATTTTTTAGTGGGTGAGTGATTTCACAAACTCGTCATTGTGATGTTGCATTAAAATACACCTTTTCTGTATTGTTTGTACAATACAGAAAACTTTCCAAACTAACAAGTTTATAGTCCAAAATTTTAAGACTACACAAGTATCCACATAAGTACAAACGTCGGTACTGAATATCTTTGTAACCAGTAACAGCACTCCCAGTAGGCGATTGCAGAATTGGCTCAGCATTTAATTTGAAGCAATTTTAAAATCTTGTCTTCTTGACATCATCAGACTGCATGTAAATTTTGAGAAGAGAAATGCATATTACATATTGATGAAAACAATATCTGCAAAATTAAAACACAGCTGTTCAGTAAAACAATGGGTATCGTATAAGAAAATGTGGTTATTATTCGTTTTTTGACCCAGTCACACCCAGCTATAACAGCAATATATATTGAATAACCAATCAAAACTGAATAAGAAAATATATATTATCTTGTGCAAATTTGTATAAAATGTGTTTTTTATAAAATATATTTCCTATTTTTGGTGTTTTTTCAATATGTTATATATATATATATATATATATATATATATATATATTATCGACTATTTGGTGAATATTTCTTATTTTTGGTGATTCTGGCTACTTCTGCGTAATTCAATTTGTCCTGTTTTACAAATAAATCATTTTTAGCAATTGTTCGTCTGTTGAACTCTGTTCAGTATGGTTTTTTTGTGACGAAGTATGACGTGTCAGTTATGCATATTTGATTTTGAAGACGTGATCTGCCATATTGCCCTAAATGCAATAGTGCTTGTATTTTAAGAAAAGACCAGAAGGTCTTTAGGTGCCGTAAAAAAAATCCTAAAAATAAATGTGTGTCGTTTCAGTTTAAGGGCAGGCGAAATTTAGCGGACTACCCATGCAAGGTTGGCACATGTTATTACATTATCATTTGTATAATTTAGGTATCGGGGGTACGGAGATGGAGCCCCCGTAAAGATCACGCATCACAAATTGATCGGTCCTAATGTTTTGCGGACAGTTCAGTACGTGACAGCGGTTAGGTCAACTGTACGCCCTTGATGATTGGTTAGGTTAAGTCATGATATTTTCGTTTAAATTCGTTAGTTTAAACGAAAATGACGAGTGCAAACTTTTCTGGTTAATTTTGGTGTTTTGTACGAAACTGCCATCCGTTTCCTGTACAAATGCGTAGTTTTCAAGATGACGATATCTCGAAAACTACGCATTTGCACAGGAAACGGATGGCAGATTCGTGCAGAGCACCTCAAAATTGACCAGAAAAGTTTGTTCTCATTATAAAGAGACTGGGTCAAAAAACGAATAATTACCGAAAATGTAATCAATTAGTAAACTGTATTTGTAAGACTAAGGAAGTTTTTCCAACATATATACCTACATTTTCATTTATAATTATATTCATATTGTCTCCACAGTGACAAGTGAATAATAAGTCATTCAATGAAAAATAATGGCAGTTAAAAATAAGCACAAAAATACAAAAAAATTGCGAAATTATTCATTACATACATGCATATAACGTATGTAATACATCATTAATTTATCATCTGTCAGTAATTATTACAGTTAGCTATTGCTTAACGCGAATTCATATTTCACAATTTCGGAAAAAAACGAGATACAGTGTAATCATAAGCGATAAATTTTACAAGAAGACAATCTCTCAGTAAAGAGAAAAACATTCCTAATTTTCTTGCCTTGTTTAATACGATTTTAAGTTACACGGTGGTTTTCAAGAGTGCTCGTGTTACGCGAGAGCTCCCTAGTATGTGAGCTCAATTAGATATTTCGCCATTACTACGGAAAAACCTTTTTACAGCTGGATTGTTTTTATAGGTTGATGTTTGTGGCTCTTTGTATCGTCGACGCTTAGCCTGAAGAAATTTTGCTACTGCTGGACGTGGATCAAAATGACCTGCACCAACACCATTTAATGCAATAAGCAATCTGTTGTTGGCACCCTGCAATGACATCGCAAGCCTTCTGTCACTACGGAAAATATTATAATGCGATACCACTCTTTCTACTGCCATTGAATGTGGAGCTGCAGTGAGAACAAGATTCACGAGTGCTGTAAGTGGAGAGTCAGGATTTTTGGTCACAGCTTCAGAAATACGTTTGAATTTCGTGTTGATGTCTTCATGTTCGTTCAACCTCGGATTGTTGATAAAAATATCAATACAATCGTCAGTAAGTTTCATAGAGTCAAAATGTCTGTTCATTTTCCGAAGAAGAATGTTAGCCTTTCTGGCCATAACTTCAGGAGATGTCGAATTAAAAACCTCTGAAATTTCTTTTAACGACGCATTTGCTCCTTCGTCCATTCTCTTTTGCAAGAAATTCTTAATTGACTCAAGTGTCTCATGCCTAATAGCACTGAAAGAATGATTTGATAACGTGACGAACTGATTAGAAATTGCTCTTGCTCTCCTTTTAACTGCACCTGTATCTTCTCTTGCCTCCTTATGTTGATCGCCATCCGTTGTCGGTTTACTTGTTCCTGTACCTTCGTCTACATCTCCCAATTTCTCCTCCCAACCACCGATATATGGTTTGTCCACCATCGTCGTGATACGCTCGATGTATCGAGTTTGGATTGCCGGAATATCGAACAGTATTAGGTCTGTTTTTTGGAATTCCTTTTGTAGACAGGCAAGGTGATGAATGTCAGCCATTAAACCAGTCAGTCTATATTGCTGACCTCCTGCCTCCCACATACGCAAAAAACCAGACGCCTGTTGCTTAGTGATTCTATCGTCAGTGGTGGAGATGCTTTCCCAGAAAGCAACACATGCTGGCAGATTGTTAAGTAGACTGACGCACATTGCTTGGACATGTTGGGCAAATCGTACTTCTGGTGGATTTAATAAACTGTTTGAACGTCAACCCTAGTTTTTTGCATTCAATTTTCACACGCTTGGTACGGACAGAAGACACATGAAAATATTTAACAGTATCTTTCACCTGGGAATACCATCGCTTCAATTCAGGAACAGTTGTGATTAACTCGTGAAACACCAAATCAGTTCTATGGCACACACACCATATGCAAGGAACCAGCCGTTGTAGTTCATCATTCAGTTTCTTCCACAACCCAGAATTGATACCGGTGTTGGCTGCTTCACCATCAGTTGTAAGGGATAACAGCTTGTCGAAAACAGGTGCATTGAAGTTAATTTCATTCATGTTGTCGCTCTCGGTGTCGTCATCATCGCTTGAATCTTGGCCTTCTGGCGCTAGATTATTATACTGAAATGATACATCGCCAGGCCTCTCTAAGCTTCTACCGAGAGCCTCCAGTAAGCCATTAGCTCCTCCTTCAACAGGCTCCACAGCTGCAAGAAAACGTGTAGTAATAACGCCATCTTTCACCAATCTTGCAGTCACAAACTTAATGCCTAGTTGTTGACGATCACATGATCCATCAATTTGTATTCCTAAAGCATCGCATTGATTTATTTCTTCAATGAGATTCTCCTTAAATACATCACCAATGCATGACAACATTTCAGAGTAAATATTTGTCGTGCGATAGTGCATATCTGAACCTGTGAATCTAAGTGGTTCCATGTTGCAATCCCAGTCTTGGGAAAACTTCTGTACAAGTTGGTCGGAAAATATATTGGTGAGACACCTTGATGGTCAGGAATATCCTAATACGGTTTCACACTGAGTGTCATTGTAGCAGTCCATTGCCAGGCGAAGTAGTTGTGAAACTTCCTGGATTCTATATCTCTTGAGGAGATTCAGCCAAGGATGTTTGTCGCTCTGCTTTTGAAACTGATCATGTAATTTGCTTGCCTCGAGTGCAGCTGCATGTGGTTTACCCTGAAGATGCTCAATTAAGCGCTGTGCTCCAAGCTTACCTTCTGTTCGTGCTCCCGTACTGGATGCATAAGGTACACTTCTGTTCAATGAAACCTTCTCAGCATCATCTATGAAACTGCAACAAACATTACACTTAACAAACAATCGAGTTTGTCTTTTATCTTGTTTTTAATTCTTGTAAGAACCGAATCCGATGAATACATGTTCAACAATCTGTTAATATTAAGAGGTAAGCCCATATAGTACGATGTGGAACCAGTAGAAGTGGAAGATGAATTGGCCACATCCACATCTCGACCAATATTGAAGCTGAGGTCTCTGGGTATGGACACTGAGAAGAGGATGTATTTGAACAGTCAAATGGTATAATTGAAGAACCTGTCAACCCTGTATCACTGGCCGTTGTAGATGTCAATGGTCGTTCATTAGCTGTAATTCCAACAGACTGAGGTTCTTTACTATGTGTTTTATTGTTCGACTTGAAAAAACTAGATATGTCCATTGAACCAACAGAATCATCTTTTTTTAATTTTTTACGACTAGACATTTTAGTATTCAAATACAATCTGTAATAGACAACCAATATTATTGATGTATAAATTTAATTTAGCATAATAAAGTGAATTGGTTACTAAAACATAGTAAAAATATTTTTAGTAGAAATAAAATAAACAACAATAAAGTAAATTTATAGCTAATTGAAAGAGCAATGAATATCAATAAAAAATCTGATTGGTTTCAATAATCTGATATGCCTATATAAACTATAAATATAACCTATATAAACTATAAATATAACCTATATAAACCCCCACTATTATTTAATAACAAATATTAATAGTGTATTAGTCTTGTGTATTAGTAATTGTGTATTATTAATAGTGTATTAGTAGTAAATATTAGTCTTGTAGGTTATCTCCCCCCGACTATTAATAACAAATATTAATAGTGTGGGGGGGTGAGATAACTTACAAGAAGAACCTACAAGAAGCATAAATAAAGTATTCAACAATTTTTAACGAAAAAATAATATACATTTGTAGGTAATACCATGTAATATTGTTTATATATAGTCTCATTATGTATGAAAATAAAAATATTGTGATAAATATTATGGATAATAAAACAACCAATTATTATATTTTGAACTAGGTAAATAGAATAAAATAGGATAAACAGTATGCAAATATACAATTATGCAATATAAAAAATTGTCACTGTAAAAGACCCAAACACTCATTCATGTGTCACTTGCTCAAGATTGGCATAATTAGGCCCTGTAACTGTAGCTATGCCTACCTGCTACCTGCATATCAACCATTATGTAAGAGAGTCATGCAAATGAATACATAAATCCATAATTGCATTAGAATAAATGGTTTCAATCACATAAACATAGGAAATAGGTTGTTTCATATTTGCTTCAATAGTCAAAGTTAGGCCGCCATCCATGATTCCATCACATTACAATTATATACCAAAGCAGCATTAACAAGTCAATATCTTAATACTGCAATATAATATGAGTAAAATTAAACTATGTAATAGAACTTATAGAAAACAAAGTTATTTATTTACCTCTATCCCCTTTAAAATCACTTAAATTAAAAGCAACAGAAATGAACAGATCAAGCTGGCTATTACACTCATTGCTTTAGTATTAGGGCCAGCATGGGTCTTGTTTACAATGGATTTTATGGCAAATGCCAAACTACCAATTAGATTTATAGCCAAGTTGGCGACTTTGGTTGTATTCTTTTGGCTTCTTTATCCATGGATTTGACAGAGTTTTTTTTTAGATGATTGAATATAGTATTATTTTGGTTTTTTAACTGGGTGGGTGAAATCTATTTAGTGGGTGGGTGAAATCCTTTACTGGGTGGGTGATCACCCACCCAGTTAACATGTTAGATTTAGGCCTGTTCCTGACTGAGTTGATCCACAGTGCAACTTTTGATCAAACGTTGTTCGAGTTCCATCCATTGGAGAGTCGCCTTCAGATGGCCCTGTGATCTTTCGTGCTCAGACAGTCTGGAACTAGTATTCACCCAGTCACAGAATCTTCCACACCGCAAGGCATTGTTGGAGTTTCCAAATAATTTGCAACAGAAACAAAATATCCGATTCTTAGAGATTGAATAAATCAGCCATTTCCGTATACCAACTTCTCCATTTTCCATCCGTCTCTTGCAATGACTTTTTGAAAACTTGCGGCCATTGTCATCTCTGGGAATGTTATACTCTTCCTCTCACTGTGCTGGACCTTTACTCACTAGTAAATCTCTGACTTTTGTGCTGACAGTTTCCGGCCATTGACCTGGATATTTGGATGCATCCAGAGGCTGATTTTGCAGAATTGGAGTCTGATCCATGGATTCTTCTTCCCTCTGGATATCACTTTCATCTATCAAAGCTGGTGATGATGCATGTGACGGCGCAGGTACTTCTAGTTCACTTTCATCTATCAAAGCTGATGATGATGTATGTGACGGCGCAGGCACATCTTGTTCAGTTTCTGCCTGTGGATCGCGTTTCTCTAGAAATTTTTAAAATGACCCATACATACGCTCAAGTTCTGATTTCCGCTTTGCTTCACGCTGTCTCTTCTGGCGACCGCTGAGATATTTCCTAGCAGTATCTCGCAATCTCTTTGGAGGTATCACTATCAGTCGATATCTGAAATATAACAAAATATATAATTAATACGGAATACTATTGTATAACCTATTGTATATGAAGAGTTATTATGACAAGCCGTATTTAATTTACCACTCAAAACCAAAATATTTTTTTATACTGTACTCATATATTTGCGGGGCCCCTAATAGCGCGGGGCCCAAAGGAACCGCTTTGCTTGCTTTCCCCAAAGGCCGGCAGTGGGTAGAAAGCTTGGTTGCCCCATTGCGAAACTTGGGCGCTAGGTAATCTTTGGCCGCTAGTTTGTGGTTGTTCTGGGCCTACATTTGGTTTTATTGTTCGTGTGCGGAGGTTGCAGACTTCAGTGTGCCAGTTACTTAGGTGGAAAATTTGGCATTCCAGACTGGCGCTTGGTCAATACCCGAACCAGACAATTTGGTTTATTTGAAAAAAGACAAATTTTGAGTTTGGTCAATTTGGTTAAATATTTTGGCCAATTCAATTTATTTGGCATTGAGCTCAATTGTTTGTTTGTATTGAAGATGAGTGCAGCTGAACTGAACAAGTTTAGAAAAAAGAGAAGGGCTTACAAAGGTCTAATTACAAAGGTCATTACCACTATAGATTCTGGTATAGAGCAAGAGGATTTAAGCTTAATGACTGCGCAACTTTCCTTATTAGAAACTAAAAAGATTGCTCTAAGCGAAGTAAATGTTAAAATTGAGGCTCTGATAGAAGAGGATGAAATGGAAAATGAAATAATTTACTTTGAAGAGATTATTGATGACATAATTAAAGCGTGCCACACAGCAAAAGAGTTTAGCAGCTCAGTACAGTTAGAGATCAGGTCTAATAATGAAACAGCCCTCAACAAACAATGTGTAATGCCGGAAAAGGAGAGACTCAATTCCGGCTTTATTTCACTAACAACTGAACACTGTAAATACAATGAGAAATATAATAACAGATAATTAATACAAATAGACATAACAATACTTACATTTTAGCGTTAAAGTATAGTATTAAACAAGTTAGTATTAGGTAACAAGTGCGCATAATTCAAAATTAAGGTACGTATAACATAGCAGATAAGTATAATCAAGATTACATATAAGGCAACAGAAATACAAAACCGGCCATGACAAGGCAATGTAGAACAGCATATAATTATAAGTAATAAGTAGTACTAGCTACGTAATTACTACTATACCCATAGGCGCAACGCAAGCTTAATAACACAACACAACCATGAATGAATAACACCATCACGAATGATTCAGATTATAACCTGGGGCAGAATGACCTGAAAGAAAAGCAATTATGTCACAATGTTTGTGAGGTTAAGCTTAACAGATCTGCAGTTCAATTACCGAGGCTTATACTCAAAACATTTTCTGAGAGTATACAGGAATGGCATGGATGGGCAGACAGTTTTCAGTCAGCAGTTCATTCTAGTCAAGTGTTAAGTGCTGTGGAGAAGTTTAATTATTTGCAGTCCCTCTTGGAAGGGGAGGCAGCAAAGACAATAGCAGGAGGAGCATTAACAGAGGCTAATTATAATATGGCTTGGGATATATCAAAGAAACGATTTGGTAATCCAGAGATCTTAATTAAAAGCTACCTCCGTGAACTTTTAGCTATACCTCCTGTTAATAATCCCAATAGTGTCAAGGAGTTACCGCAGTTATATGATGAATTTGAAGTTAGAACTAGGTCCCTGGGCAACTTGGGTGTAGGAATGGAAAGGTATGGTG
Organism: Bathynomus jamesi; assembly: GCA_023014485.1. Classification (NCBI taxonomy): domain Eukaryota; kingdom Metazoa; phylum Arthropoda; class Malacostraca; order Isopoda; family Cirolanidae; genus Bathynomus; species Bathynomus jamesi. The sequence goes on along the minus strand of JAJOZX010000292.1, from coordinate 219,779 downwards.
TAATGTTGGTCACTATACTGGAGTCTAAATTGCCTAGCTCAGTTTTGCTTGAATTAAGTAGGGGACACTACAGAACATGTGTACAACCCTCTTCAGCAGATGTTATGCCTCTTAGACACAGAATTAACAAGACGAGAGGGAAATGAGTTTGCACAGTTCGATGTTAAACAAGGGGACAAAGGCAGGCAAAGCACCAAAGTTTCTACAAAAAGAAGTAGCCCAGGTACAGTGTCAGTTTTACATGCATCCTCTGAGAATAGATTAAAGGGAATCAAGGAATGTATATTTTGCGAAGGCAACCACAAGTCATATAAATGTGAAATGGCTGAGCTTTACCTGTTGAGGAAAGAAAGAACAGGGTAACTAAGTCCACAGCATGTTTTAAATATTTTTTGAAAGATGACAGAGCAAGGTTTTTGTAAGTTTAAAATTTTGTGCAAAAAATACCTGTAATATTATTTTGCAGGTTTATGATGACTTTATTAAAATGTTATACCTAAGTAAAATCATTTGTGCTTATATTCAATTCAATTAAAATGATGAATCTGATGATGTCTGAATTAAACTGATGAGATGTGAGATACTTTATTATATCAAGGTAATGATATTTTCTTTGATGTAATTAATCCTAATCTGTAGTATAAACAATTCATATAAATGTCCTATGTTTAATATATCTATATTATTATTATTATAATTTGTGTCATTGATTATATATTTTGTGTACCATAACTATATTATTGTTATTTATATTAACAGGAATGTTGTTAAATTAAGTTGATTAAAGCCTAAAAAAAGGAGAGCGTTTCATTTCAATACCATGGCCGGTATCAGCCATTATTGTGTGAAGACACTCCTAGTAGGCCTACCCCAGAAGTAAAGATATCAGTGGCACATGCCACCGCTACGAAAGGGAGTAAAAGTAAAGGGGGATTATTGCAAACAGCTGCAGCATTATTAATTGGCAATGATGGAGAAGCTACTGTAAGAGTGTTTGATAGTGGTAGCCAGTGTAGCTTTATTAAGACCAGAATTTCCAGAAATTTGAAGTTTAAAGAACTTAAGAGGGACAATTTAAGAATTTTTGGGTTTAGGGGTTTAGTTCAAACCCGAACCAAAGTTAAGAAGGGAGAATTTCTGGTTAAGGGGTTGTTACCACAAAGTCCCACTATCAAAGTCCAAGCTGTAGAGATTGAGGAACTTTGTACTGCAGTCACTATTTGTTTAGGTGTGGCATGTATCCAAGAATTATAAGTTAAAGGAATTAATTTGGGCAATAATAAGTTTTGAAGGAACAGAAGATAGTCTTTTGATTGAAGCTGACTATTATTTGGACTTCATCACTGGCAACATTGTCTGCACATCTCAAAGTCCTGTACCTATTAAAAGCAAGCTAGGCTGGATACTACATGGTAGCTATTGCAATGAAATGGAGGTTAAAGCTTTTTTTTTTTTAAGATTGAGGAGAACAGTCATGGTTTGGAAAGGCATTTGAAAGCTGAGGTGACGTGTGTGTGTATATATATGTATATAGTCTAAAGTCACTAAAAGGGAAATATCACGAAATCTAAGCTGAATGTCAACACGAAGGCATAACCTAATCGTTAGTGCTAAGTGTTTATTTGGTGGTGTTTCTAAGGTGACAATATGCGGTAGAAAGTTGTCAGTACTTAAATATAGTTAGGGGTAATGTCTATAGCTTCTAAATTAGTAAAGTTAGAGAGAGTTAGGTAGGGTGCTTAGTGGGACGCAGGAATCTATGGTAAGCCCAAAGAATATCTAATTTAACGCATCGGGTAAGTGCCTTTGTTTGTTTGCTAGAACCTAAATAACTTAGTGGGGTATCTAACCCCAAGTTATCACATTTGGCGACGAGGATGTGATTGGATTCAAATTAGGCATTGGATTCAATTAGGCTCATGGGATTAAATTTGGCTCATTGAATTTAATTTGGCTCATTGGATTAAATTTGGCTCATTGGACTTAATTTGGCTTATTGGGTTCAAGTGGTTGTTGGAAAATTGGATGTAGCCTAGTGGGTCGTCCGATTTGGTTTGTGTGGGTAAGCTACCGTATTATAGCTTAGGTCCCGCCGGCCTAACTCTAAAACTAATTCCTACTCAGCCCTAACTCTAAAACTAATTCCTACTCAACCCTAACTCCCTATCCCTAACTCTAAAACTAATTCCTACTCAGCCCTAACTCTAAAACTAATTTCTTCTCAGCCCTAACTCTAATACAATTTACTATTCAGCCCTAACTGGGGAGTAACTAGATCAAATTTAAACCAAATCTAACCTACTTCACGTTATTTGGCCTAATTCGGTTTTGCTCTAGCATGCCGGTGATTGGCCATATAAGCCCCTACGAAGACTCTGGGGAGGAATTCGAAGCTTATGCCACTAGGGTGAGGTTGTTTTTCGAGGCAAATTCCATTCCTGAGGCTAAGAAAGTACCTACCTTTTTAACTATAATAGGCCCTAAAACGTTTGGCTTAGTTATGGACCTAGTTGCTCCTAAAGCACCGGAAACTTGCACCTATAGTGAATTGGTACAGGCCGTAACCAATCACTACAAACCCCGAGTAGCTCTCATCTATGAACGTTTCAAATTTTATTCGAGGCATCAGACGGTAAATGAAAGCATTGCAAAGTTTATTGCAGGAATAAAAAGCCATAGCCGTACGTGTAAATTTGGGGACAAATTAGACGAAATGCTAAGAGATAGGTTTGAAATGGGTCTCAAAGAGGAGTCTACCCAGAGAGCCCCATTAGCTATACAGGACCTAAGTTTTAGTCAGGCTGTAGAAATAGCTGCGGCTAGAGAAGCAGCTGCTAAAGATGTTAGAGCTTTTGGCAGTCACAGTAGTAAAGCCCAACACGTAAATAGCTTTAAATCTTCTAGGCCTGGCAGACCTAATGAGCCTACTAGACAGGCAAATAAAAGGTATGCGAAAATACGACTAAGCCTACTAATTCAAATGCTAAACAGGAGGAAAAGCCTTCCAAGCCATGTACTGGGTGTGGAAAACACCATTGGAAGAAGGACTGCCCTTTTAAAGAAGCAGTTTGCCGAAACTGTAGTAAAATAGGCCACATAGCTAAAGTGTGTTTTTCAAAGAAAACGAAGGGTGAAAATTCTAATTTTAACATTTCTAGTGTAAATCCTCAAGGGGGAAATACTTCGAACATTGGAGTGGAGCACCTTTTTAATGAGCAGCAAAGTGATAATAATACAGGCCCATATATTGTAGAGGTAGGCCTAAATGGAATTACAGTTCCTCTAGAACTAGATACAGGTGCTGCCCGAACTGTCATGTCCAAAACAGTTTTTGACAAAACTTTCAAAAATACACCTAAACTACATGCATCTAAAACCATATTTAAAACAATACGGGGACATACAAATACCTATTTGTGGAGAAGCATCCATCACAGTTACACTCAACCAGAAAACTTTCTCATCCCTTAACTCTTTTAGTGGTAGATGAGCAAGGGCCTACTCTACTAGGCCGTGATTGGATTGATGCTTTGAAAACGCCTATTGATAAAATTTTGCCAAAGGGTCAGGCAGATGTGTACACACACTCATATCCGTCGGACATAGACTCATTGTTAAGGGAGTTTGGAAATTATTTATATTAAAGTCTCCACCAAATTGACAATACTGGCTGTTATCAAACGTTTCAGCATAACTTTAGGAGTCTAATGGTATATGTTATTATTTGCGCAATTGCGTATTTATAATGTTATAGGCTTTTAAAGAAATTATTTTCTTAACTCCATTTCGGTCATAATTTTTTGAATGACGTCATTATAAGTGTATCTACTTGGGTGGAAAAATCACATTTGGCTACAAAAAATGAGGTATGCGGCTACAGTGTTTTCCGTTTTCTTCATTAGTTGGTTTTCCAATATGGCGTGTGAAGGGTGTGAAATGTATTTCGAAGATGTGATTATAGATATTAACAATATTGATAATTCTGCTGTAGAGATTTTTGTCAAACATGGTGTGTTACAGTCGTCTTTTAAATGTAGAGAGTGTGGATCTGAGTGTTCCTACGATGAATCCATTGATATTAGGGTTAGGTAAGTTAGGTTAGGTAAGTTAGGTAGGTTAGGTTCTCTAGCAATTTGGACACTGGAATGCATTTTTCTAGTAGTATTTGATGTGCAAAGTTAAAATCTGGCCTTCATTTTATGGGGAAATGAACCAAAATATGTTAAAACTTTGGAGTCTCATAATTTTTTATTGGTTCATTTCCACATAAAATGAAGGCCAGATTTGAACAAAGCACATCATACACTACTAGGAAAATGTATTTTGGCGTCAAAATTGGGTGGAAACCCTAATGTAAATATTTACCGAGAGTTTTCTTCTGTTTTTGGGCCTGAAGTAGGCAACCTAAAAGGCCATCAGGTCTGTATAGAAGTAGACCGTAATGTAACTCCAAAATTCTGTAAGGCTCGTTCAAATGCGCATGCACTGCGCGAGAAGGTAGATTTAGAAATTGACAGGCTGCTCAAAGATAAAATTGTCGAACCAGTCATACACGCTAAGTGGGCTGTCCCAGTAGTTCCTGTACTAAACCCGGACAAGTCCGTGCGGTTATGTGGGGATTACCGTTTAACAGTAAATAGAGCAGTCCTTCTAGATTGTTACCCTATACCCAAGCCTGATGAATTATTAAGCTCTCTTGCTAGGGGTAAATATTTCACAAAACTAGATATGTCCCAAGCCTATGTTCAACTAAGTTTAGATGAAAATTCTAAAGAACTATCATAAATACGCACCGAGGCCTATACAAGTACAATAGGCTATGCTATGGAATAGCATCGGCTCCGGGTATTTTTCAGAGGACAATGGACCAAGTTCTAGGTCACATTCCGGGGATACTTTGTTTTCTAGATGATGTCCTCATTTCAGGTTCGTCTTAAAAAGAACACCTAACTAGATTAACCACAGTTCTAAAAAGACTCCGGGATGCCGGACTTAAGCTAAAGAGAGAAAAGTGTTCGTGGGTCACTAACGAGGTTTCATATTTAGGGTTCCGCACAGATGCCTCAGGCATTCATCCAACGGTGGATAAACTAGAAGCAATAAAAACTGCACCACCTCCACAAAACATCACACAATTACAAGCTTATTTAGGTCTCCTAAACTTTTATAGGAAATTTTTGCCTAATGCATCAACTTTCCTTGAACCCCTAAATAAGCTATTACGATATTTTTGAATACTAAATTAGAAGAGATTTGTGCTGAGGAAAATGTACCCTTCGTAAAGCTGTGGTCAGAATTCAGTGATCCTAGCCTTTTTATAAAAGATAGGGTGCATTTTAATGAAATAGGTAATGCTAGGCTAGGTAGGTTAATAGACGAAAACCTGCGAAAGCTGTATAGGTCGAAGCCTTCTTTAAACGTTGTGGGTCCGGGGAACGCGGGCCCGACGTGAAAAATAACTTAAAACGCCGGCCTGTGGTAGAAAATAACTTAAACGTCTTTTATTGTAACGCGCGTAGTATTAGAAATAAATTAAATGAATTTAAGGCGATAATTTATTCCGGCAACTACGATATAGTTGCTATCACTAAACGTGGTTAAATACCGTGACTCGGGACTTGTTGGGGGAACTTGATATACCGGGTTTTAAACTCTTTACTAATGATAGGTTACATAGGTTTGGTGGCGGCGTTTTGCTGTACATTCGTAATTCCCTTAGGGCTATCGAGGTTAAGATAGATTTTCCGGCAGCAATTAATGCGATATGCGTTGAAGTTAGGGCGCGTAGTATTAGTTTTAATTTTGTTGTTGTTTATAGACCTCCCGTTCAACCCTTCGATACCGATACTAGATTTTACTCACGACTTGGTAACTTTATTGACAATCGGAATAGTATAATTGTCGGAGACTTTAACTGCCCTAATGTTAATTACGAGACTTTTACTGGTAATGAGGAGGGTTTGAGATTGATTGAGTTCATGGAAGATAATTTTTAAGACAGATAGTTACCGAACCAACGCGCGGTGACAATATTTTAGATTTGGTGATGACGAACGGCGAAAATATAGTCGATAGTTTAGAAGTAGGCGAGAGTTTAGGATGTAGTGATCAAATTCTTAGGTTTAAGTTATTGATAGAAAACACTAAGGATAGTAACGTAATAGAAGTCCCTGATTTTCGTAGGGCTAATTTTGATAGTTTTGCGGATAGGATGAGAGTAGTGGACTGGGATAACTTATTTATGGGTAATGACACAAATTTGCATTGGGAGGCGTTTAAAGAAAGTTTTATGAATATTGAAAGGGAGTTTATTCCTCGTAGGCCCAAGCGCGCTAGAAATCATGGTAGGCCCAAGTGGTGCACTAGGGAAATAGGCGAGTTCATAAACGAGCGTAATAGAGCGTATAGACTTAATAAGCGCAATGGCACGGCAGCTAACTTTAATAGATATATCGAGCTTAGACGTCAGATTAAAAGATCAGTTAGGAATGCTAAGCGTAATTTCGAGATACTTATAGCTGCGGATAGTAAACATAATCCCAAAAAGTTTTTTGAATACGTCAATAATCGTAAGCCGATAAAAGATAACATAGGCCCTCTTGTGGATGTTAACGGCGCTTTGGCTTCTGACGCTCAGGCGATGGCGGGTATTTTCAAAAACTTTTTTGCGACAGTTTTTACCGTAGAAGACGTAAATAATGTCCCCGACGTGGACGATATCGTTCCATTTAGTAGCGAGACTATTTTGAATGAAATAACTGTTTACGAGGGTGAGATTGCGCATTATATCGATAGGCTAAAAGTTAGCAAGGCTCTAGGCCCTGACGCTTTTTATCCCAGACATTTGAAAGATTTGAAAAACGTTATCGTAGGCCCCTTAACGAAGATTTTTTATCAGTCACTCGAAACGGGGATTATTCCTGAAGACTTCAAATTAGCCAACGTCACGCCTATTTTTAAAAAAGGCGACCGCACGGTAAACTTTTGGAATCCGTAGTTAGGGATCGTATCATCGATCACTTAGAACAGGGGTCGCGGAACCGGGGTAAATTACCCCAAATGGGGTAAAAATGAAAATCTCGAGGGTAATGAAGGCTCAATAAACATATAAATAAAATTGCACAAAAATTTATTATTTAATAAGCGAGGCTAATTATCAAAGTTATATTTTTTTCGAACAAATAATTTTTAGTTTCTTAATAAAATTAAAAATCTAATTTTTATTAACTTTCAAGTCTAGGGGGTAATATCGTTGTACACAATATCGCCGACCACTGACTTAGAAAGTAGAGATTTGATTAATAGTAGTCAGCATGGGTTTCGACGCCATAGATCTTGTTTAACTAATTTATTAGAATTTTATAATGAAATAGTGCGCGAATACGATAGGCATAGAGCGGTTGACGTTATTTATTTAAATTTTAAAAAGGCGTTCGATACAGTTCCGCATAGAAGATTAATTGCGAAGGTCAAAGCGCCCGGTATACGCGGTCAGGTAGCTAACTGGTTAGAGGAATGGCTTCGTGCTAGGAGCCAGAGAGTCGTTGTTAATGGTAGTGAATCGGGGTGGTTGGATGTAGGTAGCGGTGCCCCACAGGGTTCAGTGTTAGGCCCATTGCTATTCGTAATCTATATTAACGACATAGATATAGGATTGACTAGTAACGTGTCAAAATTCGCGGACGATACTAAAATAGGCGGTAAGGTTGTTAACGAGGACGATAGAAATAGGGTCCAAGACGATGTAAATAGGATTATGGAGTGGACGGATAAGTGGCAGATGCAATTTAACGTAGACAAATGTAAAGTTTTGCATATAGGTTCTCGTAACAATAATTACACGTACACGATGGATGATAGAGTTAGCGAGCGTTGACGAGGAAGTAGATTTAGGCGTACGCGTATCTAAGGATTTAAAAGTTAGGAACCAGTGTCTGAAGTCTTGCGCAAAAGCTAATAGGATGTTAGGCTTCATAGCGCGTAATTTCGAATTTAAATCGAAGAATATTATATTGCCGCTTTACAAGTCCCTAGTCAGGCCTCATTTAGAATATGCCGTTCAGTTTTGGTGCCCGTATTTGCGTGAGGATATTGATAGGTTAGAAAGGGTTCAGCTTCGTGCCACGGAACTAATTCAGTCATTGCGCAAGAAGCCTTATGAAGATAGAATTAAAGTGTTAGACTTGCTTTCACTCGAAACTAGGAGATTAAAGGGGGAGCTTATTGAAGTTTTCAAAATCGTTAATAACATCGATAACGTAAATTTTGACAAACTGTTCACTTTCGATAATAGCAATACTCGTAATAATGGATTTAAGTTGCGTGGCAGACGTTTCACTACTAATATCGCTAAAAACTTCTTTACGTTTAAAGTAATTGATAAATGGAATAATCTTCCTGCGTCAGTCGTTAACTCTACCAGCGTTAATATGTTTAAGAACCGTCTAGATAGGCATTTTAAAAATATTGACGTTGTTTAAAATAAACAAACAATTAGTAACAGGAGCTCTGGGGGTGGTGGTCGAGGATGAGTCTGTTGACGATTAATGCCAGCTTGTGAAATGCCAGCGTGTGATACCAGCAATAAAATTATTTAAAAAAAAAAAGAAATTAGACTAACACGAAGGTAGATGTAGCTCGTTGCGTAAACTAACCCACTTTTTGTTTAACTTTACCTACTTTTTTTTCCTTATCCTCTCCTTACTTGCATGTCTGGAACCAGTGTTGGGCACTAAAGCGTTAATCCGATAACAGTTAATTAACGACGTTAACTTTTTTTAACGGACTATTAACGGAAGTTAATTTCCATTTATCGTTATCGGACCAGTTAACTTCCGATAACGCGATATTTAGTCTGTTAAAGTCCGTTAACACGTTAACTACGAGGAGTCATTCACGGAAGATCACCGCTCCGCGAATGAATTCAAACCGCCATAACTTCAGTCTGCCAATTCCGTCCTCTGCCGCAGTGGAACGGCTCTTCTCTCTCGGCAAGGACATCCTGAGGCCCAAGAGGTCAAGACTGGCAGTTGGGCCTAACTTTGAGAAGTTGGTCTTTCTGAAGGGCAACCAGCACATTGTGTCATAGTCTTTAATAAATGTGCCTAAAATTTAATTTTACCTTTCAGTTCCCGCCATAATAATTCTCTGGTAAATTAAAATTTAGTTAATGGTTAGTGGTTACAAGGGTTTCAAAACATGTAATCAGTACATTTTTTATTTAAAAAAAAAAAAAAGTTATTAAGCAAAAAGTTGCAAAACTTGATAAAAATACAGTTAAATACCTATTTATTGTTGGATTTTGCATAAATAAACATTTTCTATGGGTTTTAAAGCTTTTTTCCTTGATTTTTTTAAATGTTAGTAAAGAAATAGTTATCGTTAACGGATTATCGTTAACTTCCGTTAACTTTGTAGTAAAATTATCGGATTATCGTTATCGGAGTTAAAAATTGGGGTTAACGGATTATCGTTATCGAAGTTAACTTTTTGGTTAACGGTGCCCACCACTGTCTGTAACTCTCTTTACTTGCATGTTTGTAGTTTGCATGGTATGACAGTGAGTTAAGACTGTGTTTACATGGTTTGTAAGTGTTCTTATTTAACTTCTTTTCATCTTTCACCCCTCTCCTATTTTCTTCGACCATTTTTCTGACTTGTCGGCAGTGGCCGGTGGATGATGATGGTGAGTCTTTTTTTCTCTTTTTCTGAATGAATGTTAACCGACGATGATAGGTGTTTGTTGCTACTTACTTAACCTTTTATTCTCCTCTTTTAACCTCCTCCTCTTTCCTTTCTCTCGGGCTAGCCTTAGAGTGGATCTTAGGGTGTTTGTTAGCCTTTGCTTCTGTAGATCTGTAGATCTGGGGAACAGTGGAAATGGGAGAAAACCCAAAAGGAAGCATTTGAGGCTTCCAAGGACGTACTACTAAAGTCCACTCTCCTAGTGCATTATGATCCTAAACTTCCTCGCGTAGTTTCAGCAGATAGCAGTTCTTATGGAATTGGAGCAGTGTTATCTCACCACATTGATGGTGTAGATAGGCCTATCTGTTTTGCTTCTAGAACACTAACTGAGACTGAAAGACGATATGCATAACTGGAACGTGAAGCCTTAGCCTTAGTATTTGCAGTAAAAAAATTTCATTTCTATCTATGGGGTCATGAATTTAAACTAATTACTGACCATAAGCCTCTTTTAGGTTTATTTTCACCTAATAAAAATATTGTTATGGCCTTAGGTAGGATTCAAAGATGGGCACTGATGGGCCTATAAATTTGACTTAGTACATCGGTCAGGCAAACTTCTAGGTACGGCTGATGCGCTAAGTAGGTTGCTTTTAGAAAATCCAAATGATTGTGTACCTAAACCTACAGAATGGGTTCACTTGGTGGAGTTTTTGGAATCCACTCCAGTATCTGCGGTACAAATAGAGCAGTGGACAAAATCAGACCCTATTCTGTCTAGGGTCATCCATTACTGCTCAGTTGGTTGGCCTACTAAGGTCGAGAGTGAATTACAGCCTTTTTATCAACGTCAGTCTGGCCTCTCGATCCAAAATGGCCGTCTCTTATGGGGCCACAGAGTGATAATTCCGAATGAAGGCAGGTCGAATTTAGTGAAAGAATTTCACACTGAACACATGGGTGCAACAAAAATGAAAGAGCTGGCGAGAGCTTATTTCTGGTGGCCTGGTTTAGATGGAGAACTCGAATCATTGGTTCGTTCCTGTCAAAGCTGCCTAGAGAACACAGATCTCCCAAGGAAAAGTCCACTTCATCCGTGGGAATGGCCTACTATACCTTGGCATAGGATCCATGTTGACTAGGCAGGTCCTATAAATAATATTTATTTCCTAATCATTGTAGACGCCTACTCTAAGTGGGTGGAAATTTTTCCAACCACTTCCACGACTTCGGGTGTTACTATTCGCTTACTCCGTTCGTGTTTCTCTCGATGGGGTTTACCCGTAGTCCTGGTTTCCGACAATGGTACTTGTTTTACCAGTGAGGAATTTCGTTCTTTTGTCCACCTAAATGGCATTAGACATGTCCGTTCTAGTGTTTTCCACCCGTCTACTAACGGTCTCGCGGAAAACATGGTCCGTACTTTTAAGTCGGCCTTGCGTCATTCTCATGGGGAGGAAATGCAAGTGGTGTTGGATAAATTTTTGTTTAAATATCGAATAACACCTCGCACAACGACGGGGGTGTCTCCCTCTAAACTTATGATTGGCCGGGGAATTCGTTCAGTTTTCGATTTGTTACGTCCAAACGAAACGTTACAACGAGTTTTACGCCATCAGGAAAAACAGAAGTTGTACCACGACACGAAAAAAAGGAGAGTTATAGAAGCGCAACCTAATGATCCAGTTATGATTCACAATTATGGGGATGGGCCAAAATGGGTTCCTGCAACTGTGCAGGTGAAAACGGGCCCCGTTTCCTTCAGGTGCCAACTAGAAGATGGTCGTTCTATTAAACGCCATCAGGACCAGATATGGGAACGTGAATTGCAGAATGACCAGAGTCTTCCGGAAGAGAGAACCGATCCTCCGGAAAGTGGTTCAATTCGCCCGCCTATGCAGGTTGCTCCTAATCCTACTACATCAACCCCGCTCCGCAGGTCGTCTAGGGTCCCTCATCCCCCTGACAGACTAAACTTGTAGGGGAGGAGTGAGGTGACGTGTGTGTATATATATGTATATAGTCTAAAGTCACTAAAAGGGAAATATCACTAAATCTAAGCTGAATGTCAACACGAAGGGATAAACGGACCAACGCGGCGGTTCGTATTGTTTTGGCTGGCCTAGAGCATGGTGTTTCGTATCTAACCTAATCGTTGGTGCTAAGTGGTAGAAAGTTGTCAGTACTTACTACTTAAGTATAGTTAGGGGTAATGTCTATAGCTTCTAAATTAGTAAAGTTAGAGAGAGTTAGGTAGGGTGCTTAGTGGGGTATCTAACCCCAAGTTATCACAAAAGCTTTCTGGGAACTTGAATCCATTGACATGAAGGACAAACAAGAGAAGTAGGCAAGTACAGTGAACAGGGAGGTTTTAGAGCAATTTGAAAAACGTATTGGGTTTAGAGATGGTGGCTACGAAGTTGGCCTCCCTTGGAAGGATTCTTGTAAACCCAGCTCAAACCTTCAGCTAGCTAATAGGAGGTTGGAGACTTCATTGCACAGGCTAAGGAAAAATGAGTTGTTAAATGAATACGATGAGGCCATCCTAAGCTATATAAGGGAGGGCTATGCTCAAAGGGTGCAAGGTGAGATGTTGAGCCAGGAAGCACATTATCTGCTACACCATGCAGCAGTACGGCGAAATAAAAATACTACCAAACTGAGGGTAGTTTTTGATGGCTCAGTCAAAGACAAAGGTGGTGTGTCCTTGAATGACTGTTTGGATACTGAGCCAAATTTATATGCAGATTTATTTTCCTTGTTACTACGATTCAGGTTTGGTAGAGTAGCATTGACTGAAGATGTGAAGCAAGCCTTTTTGAGGATAAAATTAAAGCCAGAGGACAGAGATGCAGTAAGGTATCTGTGGGTGGATACGAAAAACTTGTTGAAAAATAAACCCAAGGTTCAAGCATATAGAATGAAGTCAGTGTTGTTTGGCCTCAGCTCTAGTCCATTTCTGTTGGCAGCTACTATGCAATACCATTTTAAGAAATATTCTGAAGTCTAGCCTAATACTATTGAACACGTAAGGCAAAATTTTTATGTTGATGATTTGCTGTGTTCAGTGGATAATACAGAAATGGCTAAACAGATATTCATGGAGGCTTGCACCCTTTGAGCATAGCCCTCCTTTACATAGCTTAGGATGGTCTCACTGTATTCATTTAACAACTCATTTTTCCTTAGCCTGTGCAATGAAGTCTCCAACCTCCTATTAGTTAGTTGAAAGTTTGAGCTGGGTTTGCAAGAGCTGGGTTTCTAAGCTCTTTTTTGTTAAAATTGAGGAGAACAGCCATGGTTTGGCAAGGCATTTGAAAGCTTTATGGGAACTTGAATCCAGTGACATAAAGGACAAACAAGAGAGACAGGCAAGTAGAGTGAACAGGAAGGTTTTAGAACAATTTGAAAAACGTATTGAGTTTAGAGATGGTAGCAACCATCTCTAAACTCAATACGTTTTTCAAATTGTTCTAAAACCTTCCTGTTCACTCTACTTGCCTGTCTCTCTTGTTTGTCCTTTATGTCACTGGATTCAAGTTCCCATAAAGCTTTCAAATGCCTTGCCAAACCATGGCTGTTCTCCTCAATTTTAACAAAAAAGAGCTTAGAAAATGGCAGACCAATCATTCTCAGTTATAACAGTTTATGAGTCAGTCCTGTAAAGACCTGATGCAGCAGAAAGTATTAGGGATTCTGGTATTAAGGAGTTGTGGGCAATAGACACAAAGGTGCGAGGCATTGTTTGGCAGCAAGGAGAGCATCTGTTTACCTTCAGTGGGAAATCTTTAGTAGAGCTGGCTGAGAATAAGACGAGGTGGACAAAACGTAAAGCTCTTAGTTTGGCGTCGAAGGTCTTTGGTTCTCTTGGATTCCTGACTCCATTTGTGATAAAGTAAAAAATTTGGTTTTAGAGCCTCTGGGAAATTGGACTTGGTTGGGACCAAGAGTTACCCTATCATATTATGGTAAAGTGGAAATATTGGTGCAAAGAATTGGCGCATCTTGGAGACATTGAAATTCCCAGATGGTACTTTGGAGAGTTAAACAATAGTCCAGATAATTTGGAGCTGCACATCTTTTGTGATGCAAGTGAAGAAGCCTATGCAACTTGCATTTATATAAGAGGCACATTCGAAGAGGCAGTAAGTTGCAGGTTGGTTGCTGCAAAGAGCAGAGTAGCACCTTTGAAAAGGCTTTCTATTCCAAGGTTGGGATTGATGGGTGCAGTCATTGCTAGTCGGTTTGCAGTTACAGTGCAAAGTTCTTTGGGCCTTTATGAAATTCCAAGCTATTATTGGACAGACTCCACTATAGTTTGGCACTAGTTAAGAAGCCAGGCAAGCAAATGGAAACCATTTGTTGCCAATAGGGTAGAAGAAATTCAAGCGCGCACAGATCGAAAGCAATGGAAGCATTGTCCAGGCACCCAATACCCAGCTGATTTACCAACACGAAGAATGCCAGTGAAAGATCTTGCAGTCAAGTTTGTTGTGGAATGGGCCAGAGTGGTTAAAACTTGGAAGTGAAAATTGGCCTTCTAATCAGCATATTGTAGGAGAATGCCAGGCTCGAGAAGAATGGGTGAGTGAGATGAGAAAATGGACTGTGAACAGTTGTCAAGTTATGCAACAGGACCCCATATTAAGGCTTGAGGATATTAGCAGTATGAAAAGGTTGTTAAGAGTGACAGCATGGGTATATAGATTTACAGACAACATTAAGGGAGAAACAAGAAGGGAAGGAATTCTGAAAAGTAAGGAGATTCAGCAAACCAGACACTACTGGGTGGTATATGTGCAGAAGGAAAAATTTGAAGAGAAAAAATTGCTCACCAGCAGTCTATTACAGGTTCTACCAACAGATTCTGCTCTCAAGGATTTGGATGTGTTTTTGGATCAGGATTTATTGAGAGTAGGAGGTAGACTACAGTTTTCTGGGCTTCCAGAGGAGAAAAGACATCCAATTATGCCACCTTCTGGGGGGCACTTTGTGGAACTTTTGATCCTGCATACGCATGATAAGTTGTTACATGTTGGAGTAGGGAAGTGATAATATAGATCAGACAGCAGTTTTGGATTCCCAAAATTAGACAAGTAGTAAATAAAGGTCTTGCATAGATGTGTGGTTTGCAAGCGTTGGAATGCAAAGCAAAAAAGTGGCTCCACTTCCAAGAGAACGGTGTGCCTATACTGCCCAGCCCCATTTGATGTAGTTGGAGTAGACTTTGCGGGTTCAGTCTATGTGTATGAGCAAGGGGAGTTTAACAAAGGTTATGTCTTTTCACATGTGCTACCACCAGAGCAATCCATTTGGAGTTGGTAAGCAACTTAAGTAGTGATGTATTTCTTTTGGCCTTTAAAAAGTTTGTAAACAGAAGGGGTTTCCCAAATAAAATCATAGCTGATAATAATGCAAAAAAAAACCTTCAAAAAGGCTACAAAGGAACTCCAAGAAGTTTGGTCTTTGCTAAAAGAAGAGGGATTCCAATCCTACTTTTCACACCATGGGGTACAGTGGGAGTTTACTGTAGAGAGAGCACCATGGTGGGAAGGATTTTGGGAAAGGCTCGCGAGAAGTGTAAAGTGTCCATTAAAGAAACTTTTGGCTAATGCTCATTTGAGCAAAGAAGAATTCTGCACTGTTTTGTGTGTAGTAGAAGCCCATCACCTTTATTTATAACAGTATGCAGGATGCAGAGCCGTTGACACCAAATCATTTTCATTGTGGTAAACGATTAACATCAAGCCCCAGTTTGCCAGTAAATTTACAGCCTATCCAGAGCAGTCAAGAAGAGTTAACTAGAAGGTTCAAGTACCTTAAAGAGCTACAAAATCAGTCATTGAAGAGGTGGCAGATAGAATACTTACAAGAACTCAATTATTACCCATCAGGCAACGTAAAGGGCTCCAATGCAAACTGAATCAAGGTGGGGGATGTGGTAATGATTGGGGATGAAAGATCAAGGAAATGCTGGAAGCCTGGCATAATCGAAGAGTTTTTTGTCGGCAAAGACAATTTAGTTAGGTCTGCACTGGTAAAGTCTTCAGTTAAAGAGACCTATACAAAAACTCTATTCTTTAGAAATCAGCAAAAACACGGATAGTCAAGCTAAAGCATTTGGGTTACAGACTCATGAAGAAGGCTTGTCTAAAGTTGCAGAAGGTAATGACAACAATGCCTCTTCGGTGGAGAGTGTTAGAAAATCTAGAAGCGGAAGAGATATTTTTGTCCCAAGGCGATATGATGACGAAGCTGATAATGCAGCATTGCTTGTATATATTAAATTAAGGTATATATTAGGGGGGTCGAAACATATAAAAAATCAGTTTCTCCAATTCCACAGTATGCACGTAGTTGTAAATGATGATCTCAACATCTTGTAAAAAAAATGAGTATGTGCGACCCCCCCCTTACCCCTTCCACAGCATCCCCCCATTTTACTCTCTCCACAGATATAAACCCCAAATGTGACAATCATGCATTATATTAAGTCTTATTAAGTAGATTAGATTAATTTGGATAGATTATTTAGATAGAGTTTTAGATAGATTGAATAGATTACATAGATTAATTTAGATAGATTAGATGAATTATATAAATTATTGTCACGTTTTTTTGTTTAGTTTCAGATTGTTTATGACTGAATGAATTATGATTTAATTCCGAATGAGTTATATTAAATTCAGATTGAATGATTCACTTGCTAGAATTTAACAATTAGTTTCTTGTTATTAATGCTACTAGGCCTAAATAAGTGAAATCATGGCGACAAGAAGCAAAACGCACAATTCAACATTTGGTCACCCTGCAGAATTTCCACCTTCAATGACTCCTTCAAAGCCTGACGTATTTAGGCATTATTTATTGGTAAGAAAACGAGAAGAACTGATTTCGAAAGGTTCTAGAATAGCAAAAGAATGTTACAGAATTGTCACTAAAGATGTGGAAGCCATTTGGGAGAAGTTTTCCTTTCCACATATAGGATTTGAAGGAATAGCTATAAAAGTTGAACGATTGATAGAATCTGCAGCAAAGCTAAATAAAGTACCATTAAAACGAAGAAACAACAGTTTTCAGCAGAAGGTGGACACATTCGATGAAATGTTTGATATTTGGACTTGTACTTGTTACGATATATATATATATATATATATATATATATATATATATATATATATATATATATATATATATAACTTTAACTTTACTTATATTATTATTTACTTTAATCTTTGTCATTTATCAGGTTTTTTATTCAAAGAATTGGTTTCAATTTCATTTCAATTTAAAAAAAGGGGGGTGCATATGCAACGGGTAGGGGGGGCGCATAGCGGTGTAATTACAGTATGTTCTTTAGGGGCCCAAAGGAAACTCCGAGCAGTGTGTAGAATAAGAATACAAAATTTCGACGCCCCCTAGTGTGTGTGTGTATATATATATATATATATATATATATATTAGGGTGATGCACAAATCATGACCATCGTGGATTTTTAGGGATACCCCCTCATTTGTTCCAATTTGTCACAAAAACACCCTGTGAGAAATTCCAGGTCAAACAAATAACATTCAGAGGTCGCGCCCGCCAATTGAAAATTTGAAAATTACAAAAAATTAGAGTAAAATCAAATTTTTTGAATTTGTTCTTATTTTTGTTGCAGGTTTGTTGCAGGTTGCAGGTTTTGTGCAGGTTTGCTGCAGGCAGAGTGGTAGGTGATGCGTATATGAGCAAATAGCGTTCAAGGAAATCGGTATCGCAGTGTGCTTGTGGCAGTGTCCAGGAGAGGTGCTATATCAGTGAGTCTCTCCGCCTCAATTTCTCTTCTATTTCCTCTATCTTAATTGTGACAAAAATGAGATCAAGAAGCTCAACAGATATCTGGCTGATCGGTCAACAAATAGATAAATTGAATCAAAGTAAGCTTCCATCAAAGAAAGAAGTAATTTCCTTATTCATGAATTATAAACATATCAAGAATGAAACTGTCAGAGAAGCATTAACTTCAACCGTTAATGATGTATTGGAAGTGTGGCAGAGAGCAGGAATACCAACAACCCAGAAATGTAATGTTGTGAAGAAATTAAATAAACTGTATGATGAGTGGCAAGGGCTGAAGAAGAGCAAAGGAAAAAAATCGAAGTTTTCAATAGAGAAAGAGAATACATGGAAAGAAAAATTGGATGGACTCTTTGATATTGCGCATGCAAATGCTAACGAGTTAATAACTATTGAGGAAGATAGAGAGTTTCTACTGCTACAAAGGGAAGGTCGAAAGGGTAAAATGATGGCAGTTGATAAGGATGAAGAAAAACGTCGAAAGGAAGCTGCGAAGAGACATGAAAAAATGGATAAGAAAAGGTTACATGAATCAAGTGCATTTGATGAAACAGTTGTTCTTGCAAGCAGCAGCAGTTCCTGCAGTGATTCACCTGCATCTACGGAAGAAGAAGTAGATCTGGAAGTGCCCTCAACATCCAAAAGAGGCCTTCCAAGAAAAAAATTCAAGATTATGAATGAAAATCTGCTTTCCTCATTGGATGTTGCTAAGATCAGCGACCGATCAGCCTCTTTAATAATTATTCTAACGATCGCAAATGTTGGAAAAGATCCAGAGAATTACAATGTTAGCTACTCATCGATTCGCAGGGCAAGACAGAAATCAAGAAAGAAGTTCAGTGAAAACTTGAAAGAAGAATTTCAAGCTGACAAACCCTTGATTGTTCATTGGGATGGCAAACTCCTCGAAGACATTACCGGGAATGAGGTTGTTGATCGGTTGCCAGTCCTAATCTCTGGCAGTGGAGAAGATCAACTGCTTGGAGTGCCAAATATAGATCATGGCACAGGAAAGGATACTGCAAATGCAGTACATCAGGCGATCATTGATTGGAATCTAATAGATAAGGTAAAAGGCATGTGTTTCGATACAACTGCATCGAACACAGGTCGTAAAAACGGAGCTTGTGTCCTAATTGAACAGAAAATGGAGAAAGATTTGTTGTGGTGTCCTTGTCGACACCATATCCTTGAAATCATGTTGGAAGCAGTGGTATCCCCTGCATTACAGGCTTCATCAGGCCCTGACATTCAGTTATTCAAAAGATTCAAAACAAACTGGAATAAGATTAATCTA
The DNA here is from genome assembly GCA_023014485.1 of Bathynomus jamesi. Lineage (NCBI taxonomy): Eukaryota > Metazoa > Arthropoda > Malacostraca > Isopoda > Cirolanidae > Bathynomus > Bathynomus jamesi. The sequence goes on along the minus strand of JAJOZX010000292.1, from coordinate 200,955 downwards.
ACTTCATACGATAAATTAAAAAATTATCCACAAAAGGAAAAAGAGGAAATCATCAACTTTGCAGCAAGAAAAATCAATGAAGATCAACCTCGCGACGATTACAGAGAGTTATTGGAACTGACAATCATCTTGCTTGGCGGTACTCCAACGACTGGAATAAAATTCAGGAAGCCTGGGGCTTATCATAGAGCCCGTTGGATGGCGAAAGTCATTTATTCAATGAAAATCTTTATGTTCAAAAGTCAGTTCAAAATAACAGCAATAGAAGAAAGAAATCTAAAAGAAATTTGTTGGTTTTCTGTTTCAATTTATATTAAGCATTGGTTTTCAGCACCCTGCGCAGCAAGTGCTCCACGAAATGATCTGAGTCTTCTCAAGAATCTTCACAGCTACAAAAGCACAAATGAACAACTAGCAAATGCTGCTTTAGAAAAATTCAAGAATCATTTGTGGTATCTCTCAGAAGAGTTGATCGCATTGGCTTTCTTTGATGATAAAATCAGCTTTGACACCAAAAGAAAAATGAAGGAGGCTCTTACAAAATCTTCGGAGCCAGATCCTCCAAAGAAGACACAAATAGACATCAAAACTATTGACAATAAGCAGCTTGAAGATTTTGTAACTGCTAACACAAAGTCCTTCTTCAGTATACTCGGATTGTCTTCAACGTTCTTGAGCAAACCAGTAGAAGATTGGCTTCTCGATGAGAGTTATTGGGTTGCAAAGAACGTAGTGAATCACATGAAAGTTGTTAATGATATTGCTGAAAGAGGAGTGAAATTGATTGAAGATTATAACAAATTAATTACCAATGATGAACAACAGAAGCAATATCTACTGCAAGTTGTATCAAATTATCGGAAGAAGCTTCCGGACAAAACTAAGAAAACTCTCGTATCTTTGACGCAACAGTAAAATTTACGAGTATATCCATTCTATGTATCTATTGTAAATATCTATTGTATTGTATCTGTTTTATGAACAAATGGAAAAGAGGAAGGTGGTATGATAGGCCTCGTGGGGAACTTCCACTCAAAAAAAAAGTAACGTGACGCTTGCTGTACCTCCTGGGTGTCATGGAAATCAGCAAATTTTCAAATGGCGGGCGCGACCTCCAAATATTCGAATTTTGACCCGAAATTTCCCCAGGATCATTTTTCCACCAAATTAAACCAAATGAGAGGGTATCTCAAAAATTTGAAACAAAAAAATTTTACTCCCCCACTTTTGCATCACCCTAATACATATATATATATATATATATATATATATATATAATCATAATTGTAAGGTTAGTGAAAAATTCACTTAATTTAGAGCTAGCATTTTTAGGCTCTTGTAGCATCATTGTTTGGGCACTCTTGTGGCATCATTTTTGTGGGCACTGCGCGTCCTTCCTACTCGTTTATTGAATGCGGCACTTACAGGGCGTGGTCTTATAGAGAGCTCTCTTGCAATTCAGTTTGGCTGTTTAGATACAAGATTGTTGCATCGTGCAATGGTGCAGGTTGTGTTGTTGTTGTTGCAAAGTTTAGAAATGAAGACCATAAATAGTGCCCCTTTTGTTTTTTATCTTAATTTTATGCAATTCAGGCCTAAGGTAGGCCCACATCGAGTCAGTAACCCTAAGGTAGGACCTAATAGGACCTCCAAGTCCGTAAGTTTTTAGTCTAGCTTAACTTGGGCTATAGGTTAAACTGGTCCTTCAGAGCTTGGCCGTTCAGGGCTCAGCTGGGATTCTGAACCCAATTATGAAAAAAATAGGTCCTGCTCCAACTAGAGTAGCCTAAACACAACCTAGGCTACGTTGAAGAATCTATTATAGATTCATCTTCACGATCATTTTTGTTTTTATATTTGTTATTTGTGATAATCTATTTTGCAAATCATGATTATTATCACTCCAAGGTGGATCATCCAAGGAGATATTGTAATCAGGTAGAGGGTTAATGACTTCTCCTTTAATCAAATGATTTAGTGTGAGAGGCTCTACAGTGGTGTAGTCGTAATTTCTTCAGTGGGGTAACGCAGTCGGGTAACGCTAAAAGTAAAATAAAACCAGTGGGATAACGCCGTTACCTTGCGTTACCCCCGGAAAACACCACTGGCTCTACATCATTAATATTATCCCCTACATAAGTAAGAGGTCTGTTATTGACAACATTCTCAATTTCACTAATGAGAGTGAGAAGTTCAAAGAATTCAATTTGTTTTTTACCTATTGATTTCTTTAGGCAATTCTTTATTGTTTGGATATTCCTTTCCCAGATTGCTCCATACCATGGTGATGCAACAGGGATGTATTTCCATTTTATATTGTTATTTTGTAGATATGTTATGGTATGTGAATTTTGTAATATGTAATTTATTTGGTTTTCACCAGCCTTGAAATATGTTGCATTATCTGTCCAAACAATTGTGGGTACAGAATGCTTAGCACAAAATCTTCTAAAGCTATAGACAAATGATTCTGCAGAGAGATCACTCACTATATCTAAGCTGACTGCTCTAGAAGATGAACATGTGTAAAGCATGATGTACATTTTTTGTTTTGTTGTTCCCAGACCAACAGTCAAACTCCCTGTATAGTCTATGCCAACTGTTTCAAAAGGCCTATTAAAGGTGACTCTTTCTGTTGGCAAATCAGGAGGATTGGTCTTCCTGAAAGATCTGGAATGAATCCTTTTGCAGGTGACACAGTTATTCAAAACTGTCTTTACAGTCATTCTGCCTTTGCGTATCCAATTCAACTTTCTAATGGCATTTAATGTTTGTGGAACACCCATGTGATAAAGTTCATTGTGTTTCTCTCTAATAATGAGGGTTGTAATATGATGTTACCTAGGAAGAAGAAGGGGTTGTTTACTGTTATATGTGATTTGTGATTTGTTTAATCTACCCTTACATCTTAATAAGCCATCTTTGTCAATGTAGAGATTCAAGTTTATTACCACAGAGGGTGCTTTGTTCATTTGTTTACCAATTGTTAGAAAATCTATTTCATTTTTGTATTCTGTTTGTTGAATGTGGTTAATCCAATATTTGGTAGCTAGACTTATATACATTTCATTATCATTATTTCTTTGTTTATTTATTTTCTTTAAACAGTTGTGAATGAATCTGAGACAGTAAGATGCTACCCTTACAAGTTTGCCAAAGTCAGAATAATTGTTATAATCTAATAGTGGCTCAACTTTATTTGTGGTTATCATGTTAAGCTTTACATTGATTTGTTCTGCTGGCCACATTTTTTCATCCTGAATCAATTCAAGTCCATGAAACCCATTTTTGTTCGATTTTAGTAATTTACAGGGTAATCCTCTTGTAAGAAATTCTGCAGGATTTTGTTTTGTTGGAATGTATCTGAAGGTTATGTCCAAATTTTGTCTAGCTTCTTTAATGTCTCTTAATCTGTTACGGACAAAGATGTTTTTTGAGTTTAACTCATCAGAGTTGATCCATGCCAAGCAGATTTGACTGTCACGCCAAATATATGTATTTGTGATGTTTACATCATGGTAGACTTCATGAGTCAGAATAATTGTTATAATCTAATAGTGGCTCAACTTTATTTGTGGTTATCATGTTAAGCTTTACATTGATTTGTTCTGCTGGCCACATTTTTTCATCCTGAATGAATTCAGGTCCATGAAACCAATTTTTGTTGGATTTTAGTAATTTACAGGATAATCCTCTTGTAGAAAGTCTGCAGGATTTTGTTTTGTTGGAATGTATCTGAAGGTTATGTCCAAATTTTGTCTAGCTTCTTTAATGTCTCTTAATCTGTTACGGACAAAGATGTTTTTTGAGTTTAACTCATCAGAGTTGATCCATGCCAAGCAGATTTGACTGTCAAGCCAAATATATGTATTGTGATGTTTACATCATGTAGACTTCATGGAGAAATACTGTTATTTTTACAGCTAGATAACCTGCAAGTAGTTCAAGCTGAGGAATAGTTTTCTTTTGTTTTAAGGGTGTTACTTTCCCCTTGGCATAGATCAAATGGCTGCCATCCTCACCTACAAGGTAAGCGCAACAGCCATACACCTTTTCACTGGCATCGCCAAATACATGCAAGGTTTGAGGTGTATCTCTGTGTCCACAAACTCTGGGAATATTTATGTTTTGTAGTTTATTGAGATCTTTAGCTAACCTTTTCCAGCTATCTTGTTGTTTATTGGTTATAGGATCATCCCAGTCTACTTTCTGTTTCCAAAATTCTTGTAAAAGAACCCTGGATCTGATAGTAGAAGGAAGGAGTAAACCCATAGGATCAAATATTTTTGAACTTTCGGATAAGATCTTTCTTTTTGTGTTAGCTGTTGTATCTAAGGTGTAGCCTTTTGTGCAGAGTGAGTCATGAACTTTAGAATCTGAGTTCAAATTCCAGATCATACCTAATGTTTTCACCCTGTTTGTTGGTTCTGTCAATCCTTTGTCTTCTGATTTTATTTTTTGATTTAGTCTCTCATTATTTGTGATCCATTCTCTTAATTCAAAATTCATTATTTTATCTGCTTTTATGTAAACTTCATTTAATTCTGGCTGTTTTGGTTGATCCTACAAGGTTATCTACATAGAAGTGATCTTTCAAGAACTGAACAGTTAAATCATTTTCATCATACAAATTTAAGTGATGTTTGATGGTTAAAGCCAGTAAAATAGGACTTGCATTTGCCCCAAACAAAACCACATTAAATTTAAATGTTTTAAACCCTTTATTTAAGTCATATGGATCATTAAACCACAAGAATCTTAGTTGATCTTTGTCATAGTCATTTTTCAGATGAATTCTCAAAAAAGCTTTGCTTATATCACTTTGAACTGCATAGTCATCTAATCTAAATCTTAGAAGGATTTTTACAAGGTCTGAAATAAGATTAGGCCCCTCTATGAGACAGTCATTCAAGCTATGCTTATTGCCATCTTTAAGACTACAGTTATACACAACTCTAAGTTTTGTTGTGGGTGCATCCTTTCTATAGACTCCTGTGTGAGTAAGATAATGGCAGTTGTCTTTTTTAAAGGGGATCTTTAACTTCTTCAATGAAGCCTTTTTCCAACTGGTCCTTGAAAACATCATCATACATTTTAATTCTATTGTCATTTTTTAATCTTTTCATCAAATTATAGAGATGACCTTTAGCTACCTTTAGATTATCATTTAATTTTGGACTATTGATCTTCCAAGGTAGTTCAATTGAATAATGGCCATTTTCATACATGATGGTATTTTCAAAATTTTCAGCCATTAATTGATTTTCATCTGTATGATCACCATCTTGCACCCCCACTGACTCTAATAGCCAGAGCTGTTGTACACCTTTATCTAATTCTTCAGTTGTTAATGATTTATTTAATATTTCAGTATTTATGTCATTATTTGAGTTGTGTAAGACCTTGTCATAATAGGGCAAGTTTGTTAGTCATATATTTTTATTTTTTTGTTATTTTATATTTATCTATGTGTCCCAGTGGAGCTATACCCCAGTGAGTATCTAGAGCATCCCATCTCCTATTCTGACTATGCCCTTCTGAATTAAGTGAATATAATCAGCTCCAATTAACATTTGAACATTATCTATTGTATCATCATTTAAATTTCTATCTGCAATTTTATATTGCTTTTTAAGTTGTTGTATTACTTGTTTTAAATTTGGTATTTTAAATTTTTGTTGACCAACTTGTTCAATGACTACTGCTTCTATGTTTGTTGTTTTATTCTCTGTGGGTATATCCAGATCTAAATTGACTGTACTATATTTTTCTTTCTGTTCATTTTCTTTGACAAATGATGTTATACACAATTCTTGTTCATTTTTATGAGTTTGTAGGCCTAATTGATTAACTAATGATTGATCTACAAATGTTTGTTGGGAACAAGAATCTATTAGACATCTTATAGGAGTTGTCCCACCTTTTTATTTTTTAAATCCAAGGTTATTGTAGGTAGGAGTACACTAGAATTTTTATTGACATTATTTATTGATATATGTCCATTAAATGTTTTTTTTTTTCTTGTTTTGTTTATTTGAATTTTTAAATGAATCACAAAGACAAGAGACATGATTTAAACTTCACAATTAACACATTTGAATCTTATTTTTGTTTTGCAGTCTTTGTTAGTATGTCCTGCACCTGTGCATTTAGTACAAAGGTTTAACTGAGAACACCTGTTTATCCGGGATTCTAAGTCTACATATTTAGTACATCGTGTGCTATTGTGATCATCAGCCGAACAAAATTTACACTTACGTACAAATTCTGTCGTAACATTAAAATTTTGTAGTGTAGGAGTTAGACCTATCACTTTTTGTTCTGATTTGTCTTTTTGTTGTTGTTGTGGCTTTGGTTTTGTTTGAATTTTCTTTGTTTGTTTATTTGTGAATCAATCTTTGTTTGTGAATCAATCTTTGAAGATTTGTACATTGACAAAACATTTGGAAATTCATTCCTTATTTCACAAGGGTAGGGTATGTATTTCCCGTTATTCTTTGGAAAATATCCCTAATTTGGGTAGGTAAACAATCAAATATTATGGCTTGGATAAACCATGCTGATTTCTCTAGATCTATGTCATTATTTTGTAGATGACCTAACATGCATTCAATTTCACAATAGAAATTGTACAGATCCTGATGGTTATCCTTGGCTGGTTTTATATTTTTTAATTTTATTGCTAAATCATTTACTATTTCTTTTTATTTAGGAAATTTCTTTCTAGTAATTTGAGAGCTATTTTATATGAACTGCCTATTGCCGGTAAGGCATCAACCAGTTTTAGGGCTGGGCCCTTTAAATAATTAAGCAGATAACTGAATTTGTCAACATCAGATATATAATCTTTGTTGCCAATTAAACTATCAAATTTTTCTAGAAAAGACTGAAATTTTGTTCGATCACCCTCAAATATTGGTACTTGTAATGTTGGTAACTTGGCTTTTAGTTGTTTCATCATTAGAAATGGATACATTTCTGAAGGCCTCAATCAAACTTTGATTTGTAGCCTCTAAATTATTTGGTAGATTATCTAAAGCAATATAATTCATTTATGTGAGAATCTATTTCAAAAATATTCTGTTCTTGTTCACACAAAAGTGCTGATATGTCTCTTCACCAACATTTAACCATCAGTTTCTGTAACAATTTCCTCGTCTATAATTATTATTTCCTGTTTAATTCTATTTAAACCACCCAAAATAGTATCATAATCCCTTTTATTTGGATTTTCTTTGCTATTAAAGCTAGTTAAAAGCCTGGTAATGACTCCCTTCCTTGCTGATCTCTTCCTTTTTAATGATTTAATCTTTGCCTCAATTGCTTCACATTCAGCCATATTTTGTTTATTTTTTTTTCCAAAATAAGTCCCCAAAATCCTAAAACCCTTTCAACTCTATAAATAAGCTTTATTTTATTATGTATACAATATTAAGCTTTATTTTGGTTAAATAGGCTAGGCTTCGATTACCCTTATTCTAGAATTTTACCACATTTATGACCAAATGATAAGTTTTGAAGTATTTGAATTATTTCTTATTTTTATTTTTAGTTAGGGCTTCGTAATTTATTATTTATATGTAGTAAATATTTGAAAAAGCCAAACATGGAATAAATTCTGTTCAGATGTCAAAATGTTTGATAAGGCGTAATTTTTTTTTTTTTTTTTTTATTTTAATTTTTTTATTTTATTCAAGGTTAAGGTTTTCACAGCAAATAACCCTTCCCCACACGGGCCACCATTATAGATATGGAAAAAATAGGTCCTGCTCCAACCAGATAGCCTAAACACAACCTAGGCTACGTTGAAGATGGAAGACCTAGGCCAAAGATGAACCAGCCTAACTATTGTCCATAAACAGGACTTCCATACTCTTTGTTAAACAATTACAGCTGAAATGTCAGCTTATTTAACCTAAATTTAATAACCGAAGGGAAATTTGTGAACTTCTTACCTTGAAGTGATATAATTTCTTAAATTTAATTTTTTGACACCAATAATGAACTTTTTATTCCGGCTTCTTCCTCTTCGCCCCTCGTTGTTGTTCCTAACTATGGGATCTTTTTTCCTTTTTTTGCCATATTTGTTTCTTCGTTGGTGTCTTTTTAATTTTTTCAACAAGAGTTCAAGTTCTCCTTCTGATTTATTTTTATTGTTATTATTTTTGAATGTCAATCTGACTTATCCAAGATTCGATGGGTCTTCATTTCGGTACTCCCAAATTTTCCACACCAATAAAATAAAAAATAACATGGTCCTTCGAAACCGGATTCTAGCCCAAGACTGAGTCAGTGACTATTTTCCGGCAAAGTTCTGATTGTGCAAATTGTAGCCCAAGTTAGGCCTGGACGGGTTGAGCATAATTGAGTTAAGGTCCCATGGTAGAAATTTTGGTCGCCCAATTGCGAAACTTGGCCGCTCGTCTGTCGTTGTTTTGGACCTACATTTTTACCGGTTTGGTTAATTTTGGTTTATTATTCGTAGGCGAAGGTTGCAGACTTCAGTGCGGCAGTTACTTGGGTGGAAAATTTGGTATTCCATACTGGTGGTTGGTCAGTACCCCAACCAAACAATTCAGTTTATTTGAAAAAAGGAAAATTTGAGTTTGATCAATTTGGTTAAGTATTTTTGCCAATTCAGCTTATTTGCCATTGAGCCCAATTGTTGTTTGCATTGAAGATGAGTGCAGCTGAATTTAACAAATTTATAAAAAGGAGAAGCGCCTACAAAGGTCTAATTACAAAGGTCATTGCCACCATAGATTCTGCTATAGAGCAAGAGGATTCAAGTTTAGTGACTGCGCAGCTTTCCATATTAGAAATTAAAAAGGTTGCTCTAAGCGAAGTAAATGTTAAAATTGAGGCTCTTATAGAAGAGGATGAAATAGAAAATAACATAATTTACTTTGAAGAGATTATTGATGATATAATTAAAGTATGCCACAGAGCAAAAGAGTTTAGCAGCTCAGTACAGTTAGAGACCAGGTCTAATAATGAAACACAACCCTCAACAAATGGTGTTTGTGAAGTTAAGGTTAACAGATCTGCAGTTCAATTACTGAGGCTTGTACTCAAAACATTTTCTGGGAGTATTCAGGAATGGCAAGGATGGGCAGACAGTTTTCAATCAGCAGTTCATTCTAGTCATGTGTTAAGTGCGGTGGAGAAGTTTAATTATTTGCAGTCCCTCTTGGAAGGGGGGGGGCAGCAAAGACAATAGCAGGATTAGCATTAACAGAGGCTAATTATAATGTGGCTTGGGATATATTAAAGAAACGGTTTGGTAAGCCAGAGATCTTAATTAAAAGCCACCTCCGCGAACTTTTAGCGATACCTCCTGTTAATAATCCCAATAGTGTCAAGGAGTTACGGCAGTTATATGATGAATTTGAAATTAGAACTAGGTCCCCGGACAACTTGGATGTAGGAATGGAAAGGCCGTTTCTAGCCATTAGGGGGCCCTAAGCAGTATACCCATTTGAGGCCCCACCCCTCCATCCACCAATTCAGGCCTTACTACATCACCTCAGCACACGCATACAAAAAATGGCTGTGTTAATAAAAAACAATTATGATACAATTTTAATGAAACATTTATGTCCCAAACAACAAATATGTACGTTCAGAAGACAAACAGAAAAAATACTCTTCATGAAATTCCTGAAAATTAGCTTATACATTATTTAGGATAAATGACACATAACAATGTATAAAAAAATAATGCAATTATCAACTACCAAACAATTACTAACTCTACGATACAATCGTGTAATAGCTAACAGTTATACAGAACAGTTTGTATCTTCAAAATTTTTGCCTCCTAGATTTTTTCTGGCCGAAATCATCAATAACATCATCATATGAAATCTCCCTGTCAACGTCCTGGTTGATGCTTATGATGCCAAGGCCACTGAGGCGATCCTGCCCCATTGATGATCTGAGGTAGTTCTTGATTAGCTTCATCTTAGAGAAGCTCCTCTCAGCTGACGCTACTGTCACAGGTAGAGTGCAGACAGTTCTTAGTGCAACCCAGAGATTGGGGTATAGTTCCTCCAGTTGCTTCTGATGAATGAAGGAGAGAAGCTCCAATGCAGTCATGTTGTGTGAAGGTAAAGTCGGCAAGTTCTTAATTTCGAGGGCTAGATCTCTTCCATCAATGTCAGAGTCAGCTCCAGAGCTCAGTATCTTAGAGAGCTTTTCACACTTGCAGGACAAGTCTGCCTCCACATTCATTTCCTCACATATGTCCCAAGCTACGACTTGTGCTGCAACAAAACCTGTGTTTCTGTAGCTGGTGAGTGAGTCTTTTATTTTTGTGAGGAGGTTGACTGCCACATCAAACTGCATTGTAGGAGACTGCAGAAGTTTGCTCACATGGTTAACTGCATGAAGAATGTCATACTATACTACTGTGAAAATCTGAAAGCGATAAGACCCTACCTCATCTGCAAGTGCTTGTGCTTCAGTCCTGGCTATGGCATCTGTGGCCCCCTAGGAGCAGCGGGGCCCTAAGCGGCCGCTTAGTCTGCTTATGTCAGGAAACGGCCCTGTGGAAAGGTATGGTATAATGTTGGTCACTATACTGGAGTCTAAATTGCCTAGCTCAATTTTCCTTGAATTAAGTAGGGGACACTCTACAGAACATGTGTACATCCCCCTTCAGCAGATGTTAAGTCTTTTATGAGCAGAATTAGCAAGACGAGAGGGAATTGAGTTTGCACAGTGGGATGTTAAACAAGGGGACAAAGGCAGGCACAGCACCAAAGTTTCTACAAAAAGGAATAGCCCAGGTACAGTGTCAGCTCTACATGCATCCCCTGAGAATAAATTAAAGGGAATCAACGAATGCATATTTTGCGAAGGCAACCACAAGTCATATAAATGTGAGGTGGCTGAGGCTTCACCTGTTGAGGAGAGAAAGGACAGGGTAACTAAGTCTACAGCATGTTTTAAATGTTTTTGAAAGGTCACAGAGCAAGGTTTTGTAAGTTTAAAATTTTGTGCAAAAAATGCCATGGCCGGCATCAGCCATTATTGCGTGAAAACACTCCTAGTAGGCCTAACCCAGAAGTAGAGACATCAATGGCACATGCCACTGCTATAAAAGGGAGTAAAAGTAAAGGGGGATTATTGCAAACAGCTGCAGCATTATTAATTGGCAAAGATGGAGAAGCTACTGTAAGAGTGTTGTTTGATAGTGGTAGCCAGTGTAGCTTTATTAAGACCAGAATTTCCAGAAAATTGAAGTTTGGGGGTTTGGGGGTTCCGTTCAAAACCAAACCAAAGTTAAGAAGGTAGAAGTTCTGGTTAAGGGGTTGTTACCACAAGGTCCCACTATCAAGGTCCAAGCTGTAGAGATTGAGGAACTTTGTGCTCCAGTCACTACTTGTTTAGATATGGCATGTGTCCAAGAATTGCAAGTTAAAGGAATTAACTTGGGCAATAATAAGTATGGAAAACTGATGAGTGGGTAGTTGGGAGGTAACGAAAATGGTTCACTGAGTAGGTAGGTACTTAATCTAACAATTATTAAATTCCTTTTATGTCAATAACTGGGTGGAAGAAACCAATTGGTTGCTCACCAGAGTTATTCTCCACACTAGTATTTATATACTGTGTGGGAGGAGCGTGCTCGGTAATGGAGATACATTACCGCTCAACCAACCGAGGAATAAACCAAGACAACGCTGGTGCAAGAAGCCCCGCGAAGAGGAGAACAAAGGGAGAACGAAAACGAAGAACGGGGCGAGAGGACGTACCAGCAAAGTACGCTCTCGACAATTAAACAACCGGAGAAGGGAGAGACTCCAATAACTAAAAGTAAGTGACTAATTGAGTTTTTACACCAGTAAGTTAATAACATTAAATTAAGCTGGGTCAGACAAGTTAGGCCTACATTGTGGCCTAAGACCCAACATCAACTCATAGCTTAACAAAGGTGAAGGTAGATTGCCCTAACCTAATCTTGTGAGGAATCCTACTGTGGACCTCAATTTATCTGCCCGCTCTGGACCATTTCCGGAATCTCTAGGCTGACCCCTCTAGGCTAGACTTGATCTACTCTATAGTTAGACTGGAGATATAAGGGGTGGGTTAATTGTGGACCAATTCATACAGAGCATTTTTCGCATTGGTGGTCCGTGTGTGGGGAATTTACAAACCTTAACCTTACTTAACAAAAATTGCAGAATTAGGCTAAATGGTCTAGCCTAAGCCTAAGCCTAAGCTAATCAAGCCTAATTAGGTCTACAACCTAGGGCCTAACTAGGAAACATTTACATTTAAGGAGTCTCATTCTCTTATAAGCTTAGACCTGAGTGACATAAGTACTTGGGGGGGGATTAAACCAAATTTAAACTCGACTGTTTTGTCTGTGCTCTCTCTTCTCTGGTAATTTCTTCTTGTCCTCTATTTCATTACGATCCCCAGTTAAACAATTTTGACTTAGACATGGACAGTGCGGAATTGAAAAAGTTAAAAAAGAAAAGGGGGGCAAAGTTGGGAGCTGTTACAAAGGCTGTGAACACTTTTAACAATATTACACAACCAGGTAAGGAAAATTTAGAGAGTGTAATTATTAAATTGGAAATTAAAAAGAAGGAAATAATAGCCATTAATGAGAGTATTTCAGAGTTAGTTGAATCCGAAATGGCTGAAGAACAATTGATAGACCTTTACGCTGATGATGATGATCAGGTAAGCTCAATTGAACAGCAAATAAGGAGACTACGGTCTCGTTTGACTGACTTAACACCAAAAAAACCTAATTCAGACTTTAACCAAAGGGCTAAAAGATGTGAACAGTTGAACCTGTGTAAAAAGTGTACTGGCCAGGGACATTATAAGAAAGACTGTAAATCTAGGTTAAGATTCAAGTGTAAGTTTTGTAAAAGTTTACGACATGTCTCATCAATGTGTGATTCACCAAAGTGTCCAAACAATAATACTCAAACTCAAAAGATACCTCCCCCAAACAAAGGTAATCAAGAAAATGCCACTTTCATGGGACATTCTGCTTGTTCAAACAATGTAACAAGAAACACTGAGATTCTTTTACCAACTATTACTTTGGACTTAGTGAATAGTGAGGGTAGTACCACTCCAGTGAGATGTCTTATAGACTGTTGTTCTCAACAAACATTTGTTTCAAAAAATGTAGTTAATAAATTGGGTTTGACACCAAACCCGAATGAACAAAACCTCAATATTGCATCCTTTGTTAAGGATAACTCGGACAAAAATAGCTATAAGACAATTGACCTGGAACTACATTTAGAAAGTAAATTCAAGAAAATTGAAGCAGTTATTATTTCTAAAGTAGGACAAAACAAACTGGTTATACCCAAACTACAGTAGAACAAACCATAAATCATTTGGGAAAACACTACAAAATAGCTGATAGACATATCACTAACAACACAGTAGCTAACATTGAAATGCTAATAGGGGCAGATTATATTAATCTTATTCATAAGGGCATAGTAGAGATAGGTAATGGTATAGCTATTCAGACTCCATCAGGGATAGCCCCTTTGGGTGACCTCTCAGAATACAACCTAGACCTAAACCAAAACAGTTCATGACCAACAAATACTATGTGCCTCAACTCAGTCCTACATAACACCTGTAAGAATAGCAACACTTTGAATAATATTATCTCAACTGAGAACATTAATTCATCATTATCAAATGAAACTTTGGATGAGGCAATTCAAACTTTATGGTTGCTAGAATCTGTGGGTATACATGACACAAATCAAACTTCAGAAGATCAGTTAATGGTAGAAAGATTTGAAGACACCATTCAGTGCAAAGACAATAGTTATTTTATTGAGTTACCTTGGAAAATAAATTGTCCAACTTTAAGAGACAATCTCAAAGTAGCTAAAGGACATTTATATAAAGTAATGAAAAACCTCAAACAAGATGATAATGTAAAAATATATAATAATGTCTTCAAAGAACAGCTACAGAAAGGCTTCATTGAAGAAGTAACAAATAACCCTTTTAAAAAAGATGGTTGTCATTATTTAACCCACAGGGGGGTTTATCGACAAGATGCCCCAACAACAAAACACAGAGTAGTATATAACTGTAGCCTCAAAGACAGTGATAAACACAGTTTGAATGATTGCTTGATTGAGGGTCCTAATCTCATTTCTGACCTTGTGAAGATCTTACTGAGGTTCAGGTTAGACAAATATGCCGTACAAAGTGACATTTCAAAGGCATTTTGAGAATAAATCTTAAAAATGAATATGATAAGAACCAACTTAGGTTCTTATGGTTCAAGGATCCATTTGATTTGAATAAAGGGTTCATAACCTATAGATTTAATGTTGTGTTGTTTGGAGCCAATTGCTCACCTAGCCTATTAGCATTGACAATTAGACATCATTTAAACCAGTTTAATAACTCTTTAACATTGAACTTCCTTAAGGAACATTTTTACGTAGACAATCTAATAGGCTCAACGACAACAAAATCTGAATTATCTGAAGTCTATGAACACTCTCAAAACATTATGCAACAAGGTAACTTTGAACTTAGAGAGTGGATTTCAAATGATGAGGATTTAAACAAAAATATTTTAAAGGATAATAATGGTCTTACTGAGCCATTAGACAGAGTTAAAACTTTAGGTATGAACTGGTATTTGGATGCAACTTCTAACAGTCATGATTCAATCTGTACTAAAGGTTTTAAACTTGATGAGGAAGCAAATACTAAAAGACAAATATTATCAGAGGCTTCCAAAATTTTTGATCCTATGGGTCTATTCCTGCCTTCAACAATAAAATCAAAGATTCTCCTCCAAGAAATTTGGAGGACAAATGTTGGGTGGGATGATCCAATAACAAATGAAAATCAAAAATCTTGGAAGAAGTTAGCTACTGATTTAACAAAAGTGCAGAACATTAAAATTCAAAGGTGCTGTGGGTTTAGGGATAAGCCCCAGAGACTTCATGTGTTTGCTGATGCAAGCACACAAGCTTATGGGTGCTGTGCGTATCTTGTAAGCCCTACAGAAAGTCATCTAATTTATGCAAAAGGGAAAGTTGCACCTCTCAAACCTACCCGAACCATACCTCAATTGGAACTATTGGCTGCTACATTAGCCATTAAAACCATTTCATTGCTTAAGGATGCTTACTATGATGTGTTTTTAATTCATATCCACGTCTGGCTTGACAGTCAGATTTGTCTAGCCTGGATACGGAATGATAGCATTAATAGTAAGAATATCTTTGTAAGAAATAGGCTAAAGAAATAGCTGACGCTAATGAAAGCCTACAAGTAAACTTTCACTATGTTCCAACTAAACAGAATCCAGCAGACTTTCTGACCAGAGGTTTATCCTACAAGTTGTTGAAGTCAAACAAAACTTGGTTTATGGGACCTAAGTGGCTCTGTAATACAGACCAATGGCCTGTGGAACAAGTTAACTTGACATTAAATTTAATCTTTTCAAATGAAAAGGTTGAACCAATCACTAATTATGAAAAGTATTCTGATTTCAACAAACTTGTCAGGGTGACAGCCTACTGTTTGAGGTTTGCTCACAACTGTTTAGCTACAATTAACAAACAGCTAAATAAAAACAATCATAATTATACAGAAGTTGCAACCCAATACTGGATAGGCCAAGCACAACAAAAAGAGTACAATAAAGAGTTAGAATTCTTAACTAATGGGAAACAAACAAAAGAACCTGTACCATCAGTAGTTGTGGATCTAAACTTGTTCAGAGATGAGGAAGGCCTTCTAAGGTGTAAAGGGAGATTAGACAAATCAAAACTGTCATACAAAAGCAAAAATCCAATCCTTTTACCTAGATTTAGCTATTTGACAACATTAATCATCAGAAAAACACACAATGATGTATATCATATGGGGTACCACAGACACTAACTACATTAAGAAAAACTTATTGGATACCCAAGGGAAGGATCACTGTTAAAACAGTCCTGAGTGAGTGTGTCACATGTAGGTGTATTCATGCTAGGCCCTATAGGAAACCAAATCCTCCTGCTTTGCCAAAGGAGAGAGTTACTCTCAACAGACCCTTTGAGACTGTAGGCATTGACTATACAGGAGCATTGACTGTAGGGGTGGGTGACACTGAACAAAAAATGTACATTGTACTGTTTACATGTGCTGCCTCACGAGCTGTTTATTTGGATGTTGTGGAGGACCTTACAGCAGAATCTTTTGTTGCTGTCTTTAAGAGATTCTGTGCACGACATTCAGTACCAAAGACAGTTTGGACTGACAATGCTACATATTTCAAAGCTGGTGAACAAGTCATCCACGACTTGTTAAGCAATGAAATCACACAATTATATATACAAAATGCAAACATAAAGTGGAAGTATATTCCGGTTGCCTCTCCTTGGTATGGTTCTATCTGGGAGAGGAATATACAAACAGTAAAGAATTGCTTGAAGAAAGCAATTGGCAAAAAACAGATACACTTGTTTGGGTTACTCACTCTCCTGGCTGAGATTGAGAACATCATTAACAATATAACCACTCAACCTGTCTCCTTATGTGAGTGACAACATTAATGACCCAGAACCATTAACTTCAAATCATTTGATTCGGGGAGAACAAGTTAGTCTCCTGCCGGACTACAATATAGACTCTTCAGAAGACCCAAAACTGGACTCAACGACATGATGAGCTCCAGACTAAGTTACAACATTTAACTAGAGTTAAAGCTCATTTCATTAAACAGTGGAAAACTGGTACTTGATGGGTCTAAGGGAGAGACATAAACAAATGACTAAGAAGGATTGGTCTGACACAATTAAGGTAGGGGACCTTGTTCTCATACATGACAGTACTCCAAGACAATACTGGCCTCTGGCTAGAGTTTCAGAACTCAGACCAGGGGCAGACGGGGTAACAAGAGTGGTCAAATTAAGGACTTCAACGGGTGACACAACAAGAGACATTTTCTTTTGTACCCTTTAGAGTCTGGACCCAAAACAATGGACTTTGGAGAACCTTCTCCACTGACAGTAACAACTGGAGACACTGAACTTCCAGTAACTATTCCTTTGACAGTAGGAGTGGTAACGCATCCTACTACAACATTGACAGACACAAGACCTCAGCGACAAACAGCATTAAAGGCGCGACTATTTTTACAACAAAAAATAGATGCTGGGGAATTGTAATTTTATCTTCTAACTTTCATTTTTTCTTTTCTTATGGTAAAGACCATAGACAGTTTCATCCTATGGGTGTATATTTTCTCTTCTAATTAAATGCTACACCTTCTCCATGAGAAGGTGAGGATAGGCATTGTTAATCAGATTAACAGGCATTTACAGTTAAATAGTTAGCTAGTCTACACTCAGACAAAAATTGGTGACAATGACACCAAAATTTTTATCTCCCGGGGCCCCCAGTATATGGAAAACTGATGAGTGGGTAGTTGGGAGGTAACGAAAATGGTTCACTGAGTAGGTAGGTAGTTAATCTAACAATTATTAAATTCCTTTTATGTCAATAACTGGGTGGAAGAACCAATTGGTTGCTCACCAGAGTTATTCTCCACACTAGTATTTATATACTGTGTGGGAGGAGCGTGCTCGGTAATGGAGATACATTACCGCTCAACCAACCGAGGAATAAACCAAGACAACGCTGGTGCAAGAAGCCCCGCGAAGAGGAGAACAAAGGGAGAACGAAAACGAAGAACGGGCGAGAGGACGTACCAGCAAAGTACGCTCTCGACAATTAAACAACCGGAGAAGGGAGAGACTCCAATAACTAAAAGTAAGTGACTAATTGAGTTTTTACACCAGTAAGTTAATAACATTAAATTAAGCTGGGTCAGACAAGTTAGGCCTACATTGTGGCCTAAGACCCAGCATCAACTCATAGCTTAACAAAGGTGAAGGTAGATTGCCCTAACCTAATCTTGTGAGGAATCCTACTGTGGACCTCAATTTATCTGCCCGCTCTGGACCATTTCCGGAATCTCTAGGCTGACCCCTCTAGGCTAGACTTGATCTACTCTATAGTTAGACTGGAGATATAAGGGGTGGGTTAATTGTGGACCAATTCATACAGAGCATTTTTCGCAATAAGTTTGACGGAACAGAAGATATTAGTCTTTTGATTGGAGCTGACTATTACTGGGACTTCATCACTGGTAATATTGTCCGCACATCTCGAGGTCCGGTAGCTATTGAAAGTAAGCTAGGTGGATGCTACATGGTAGCTATTGCAATGAAATGGAGGTTAAAGCTCTTTTTGTTAAGATTGAGTAGAACAGCCATGGTTTGGAAAGGCATTTGAAAGCGTTTTGGGAACTTGAATCCATTGGCATAAAGGACAAACAGGAGAAGCAGGCAAGTACATTGAACAGTGATGTTTTAGAGCAATTTGAAAAAGGGATTGGGTTTAGAGATGGTTGCTATGAAGTTGGCCTCCCTTGGAAGGACTCTTGCAAACCCAGTTCAAACCTTCAACTAGCTAATAGGAGGTTGGAGACTTCATTGCACAGGCTAAGAAAAAATGAGGAGTTGTTAATTGAATACAATGAGGCCATCCTAAGCTATGTAAAGAAGGGCTATGCTGAAAGGGTGCAAGGTGAGCTGGTGAGCCAGGAGGCACTTTATCTGCCACACCATGCAGTGGTATGGCGAGACAAAACTACCACCAAACTGAGGGTAGTTTTTGATGGCTCAGCCAAGGACAAAGGTGGTGTGTCCTTGATTGACTGTTTGGATGCTGGACCAAATTTAAATGCAGATTTATTTTCCTTGTTACTGATATTCAGGTTTGGTAGAGTAGCATTGACTGCAGATGTGAAGCAAGCCTTTTTGCGGATAAAGTTAAAACCAGAGGACAGAGATGCAGTAAGGTATCTATGGGTGGATACGAAAGACTTGTTGGAAAATTAACCTAAGGTTCAAGCATACAGAATGAAGTCAGTGTTGTTTGGCCTCAGCTCTAGTCCATTTCTGTTGGCAGGTAGTATGCAGTACCATTTTAAGAAATATTCTGAAGTCTATCCTAACACTATCGAACACATAAGGAAAAAATTTGATGTTGATGATTTGCTGTGTTCCGTGGATAATACAGAAATGGCTAAACAGATATTCAGGGAGGCTAGAACTATAATGAGGGAGGCTGGCATGGAGCTTAGAAAATGGCAGACCAATCATTCTCAGTTACAACAGTTTATGAGTCAGTCCTGTGTAGTACCTGATGCAGCAGAAAGTATTAAGGATTCTGGTATTAAGGAGTTGTGGGCAATAGACACAAAGGTGCTAGGCATTGTTTGGCAGCGAGGAGAGGATTTGTTTATCTTCAATGGGAAATCTTTAGTAGAGTTGGCTGAGAATGAGACAAGGTGGACAAAACGTACAGCTCTTAGTTTGGCTTCAAAGGTCTTTGATCCTCTTGGATTCCTGGCTCCATTTGTGATAAAGTAAAAAATTTGGTTTCAGAGCCTCTGGGAAATTGGACTTGGTTGGGACCAAGAGTTACCTGATCATATGGTGGTAAGGTGGAAATATTGGTTCAAAGAATTGGCACATCTTGAGACATTGAAATCCCAAGATGGTACTTTGGAGAGTTGAACAATAGTCCAGACAATTTGGAGCTGCACATCTTTTGTGATGCAAGTGAGGAAGCCTATGCAACTTGTATTTATATAAGAGGCACATTCAAAGAGGAAGTAAGTTGCAGGTTGGTTGCTGCAAAAAGCAGAGTAGCACCTTTGAAAAGGCTTTCTATTCCAAAGTTGGAATTGATGGGTGCAGTTATTGCTAGTCGGCTTGCAGTTACAGTGCAAAAGTCTTTGGTCCTCTATGAAATTCCAAGCTATTATTGGACAGACTCCACTGTAGTCTGGCACTGGTTAAGAAGCCAGGCAAGGAAATGGAAACCATTTGTTGCCAATAGGGTGGAGGAAATTCAAGCACACACAGATCCCAAGCAATGGAAGCATTGTCCAGGCACCCAAAACCCAGCTGATTTACCAACACGAGGAATTTCAGTGAAAGATCTTGCACAGTCAAGTTTGTTGTGGAATGGGTCAGAGTGTTTAAAACTTGGAAGTGAAAACTGGCCTTCTAATCAGCCCATTGTAGGAGAATGCCAGGCTCAAGAAGAATGGGTGAGTGAAATGAGAAAATGTACTGAGAACAGTTGTGAAGTTATGCAGCAGGACCCCATATTGAGGCTTGAGGACATTAGCAGTCTGCAAAGGTTGCTAAGAGTGACAGCATGGGTATATAGATTTACAAACAACATTAAGGGAGAAGCAAGAAGGGAAGGAATTCTAAACAGTAAGGAGATTCAGCAAGCCAAGCAATACTGGGTGGTATATGTGCAGAAGGAAAAATTTGGTGAAGAGAGGGAATTGCTCACCAGCAGTCCATTACAGGTTCTGCCAACACATTCTGCTCTCAAGGGTTTGGATGTGTTTTTGGATCAGGACTTATTGAGAGTATGAGGTAGATTACAGTTTTCTGGGCTTCCAGAGGAGAAAAGACATCCAATTTTGCTACCTTCTGGGGGGCACTTTGTGGAACTTTTGATCCTGGATACTCATCATAAGTTGTTACATGTTGGAGTTAGAGAAGTGATAATAAAGATCAGACAACAATTTTGGATTCCCAAAATTAGACAAGTAGTAAAAAAGGTCTTGCATAAATGTGTGGTTTGCAAGCGTTGGAGTGCAAAGCCTTATTATGAAAAGGTAGCTCCACTTCCAAGAGAACGGTGTGTCTATACTGCCCCATTTGCTGTAGTGGAAGTAGACTTCGCAGGTTCAGTCTATGTGTATGAGCAAGGGGAGTCTAACAAAGGTTATATATGTCTTTTCACATGTGCTGCCACCAGAGCAATCCATTTGGAGTTGGTAAGCAACTTAAGAAGTGATGTATTTCTTTTGGCCTTTAAAAGGTTTGTGAACAGAAGGGGTTTCCCAAATAAAATCATATCGGATTGCAAAAACCTTCAAAAGGGCTGCAAAGAAACTCCAAGAAGAACTTCAAACTCTGTGATATGTTTCTTCTAACATTTTTTGTTAAATAACTGGTAAACACAAAGATAAAACAAATAAATGTTGCTACCGATAATGGAGGTCATAACACAAAGAACGCTAATTTTTGATAGTAGCGGTCGGGTCGTGTGCTCGTTAGTATTGTGAAGTGTAAAGTCTCTGTTGCTAGGCTAAGCTACTAAAAATTGCTCTACGATCTACTGTTAGATAGCGATCGACGTTTTGGCCACCCGTGACTTAATGTATCACTGCACAGTTTTTCAATTTATCACTGCACAAATTGAAATTATTACTGCGCAAATTGGTTATCACTGCACACTAAAATTATGAACACTATGCACACTATGCAATTATGCACAGTGATTCCCTGGCCTACTTAGTCAGTGCTCCAGAGTCCAGACAACTATCTCTTAATCTTCTATGGACCTCTTGTATAGTGTTTGTACCTGTTAAGTCTGAAATAAAGTGTTTGTTTGTTTTGTTTGTAGGTATGCTTCAAAGGAGCGTCATCAAGAAAAGCAGGGGCGGCGTTAGGTACTGACACGTGGGGCACGTGCCCAGAATGTTTTCTGCTGTGCCTCGAACCGAATCAAGATCATGACGTGAGACATACGGCGCCAGTACAGTTGACATTACTCGTAACTACTGGGCCATGAAAGCAGGAAAAGTTATGGGACAAAATACACTTATTATTCAACAATATTAAATACAGTGACATACATAAATCATAATTAACGCCAATAAGTATTGTGGAAATGGGTTGTGGGAGAACAGAGGGGTGGGAATCGGGAGGTTTGTGTGTGGGGAAGGGGTTGTGGTGGGGGGTATGTACCGTGTGGCTCGAATGCTGCACTATGGTTGGTTGTGTGTGGGTGGCAATGGCGTATTAAGGGGAGGGCCAGGCCCCAGGGCCCAGCTGTTTTAGGGGCCGATGTTTATAATGATATCAATGATAAATTTGGAATGCTCAACAATATATCTCAACTAACTTCAGAGGAAACATCAAAAGCAACAAAAAATTTGGCTAGTCCATTACCCAAATGATTTTGAGGACAGCTTCCCATTTGAGTTTCAGCATTTTGTACTGTTTGTCAAACAAAACGCTTTAGTATTTGTGTAAAACTTGCATTATTTGATTTAGAATTAAATGGTTTTATTAATTTACATGACTCGAAAATTTGTCTTGTTGAGGGACCCCAAGAATATTTTGGCCCCAGGGCCCAAAAATCCTTAATACGGCACTGGTGGGTGGGACCGTGGGTGGATGGGGGAGTCATGGTGAGGTAGGTCGGCAAAGGCCTTTAAACATATGTGAGAAACGTGGGTGTAGCTACTGGTTCGTAAGCTGCCCTGTGGTTGGTCAGTAGAGTTCAGTTTTATTCAGAAGTGCATGCTTAGTGGTGACATCTCTACTGCTGTGCACTGCCTTCAGATGCCTACTGGCTACTACTCAGTCAGCATCCATCATTTTTTACAACAATGGAGCGGGAAATAAGAAAAAAAGGATTGAAAATCAACAGAAAATCAACAAATACTTTCACTCGGCAGCCAAAAGATAAGACTTCAAGAATTAACTATATTTCAAGTATTATTCATTGAACTCATGAACGAAGTGAAAATACTTTAACCTATGACGCTCTCTGTGAATTCATGAATAAATTGTTATTAATTCTAACCAGTAACAACAAAGTTCACAAACTTTATTTACTGACATTAACCCTTTAAAGCCGGAATATTTTGTAGATTTAAATTATGAATGTGTATATTTGAAACGCTACCAATTTGTACCAGTCGTCCTCAAAGGGTTAAATAAATATTTTCTCAATAAATGTACAGAAATACTGCGCTTGATGCACTGATAATGAAGTTCATTAATATTTGAATCCCAATTCGATCTAAAATTTCAATTCGGAATCCGCCTAAAACTTAATGCCAGGCTCAATTTTGATTCTGAATCAATCAATTCCATATCTGATTTGGACTACGATAATAATAATAATAATAACAAAACAAATAAAAGAAATGCATGCTTCTGATTCAAACTCCATGCAATTCTGTCCAAAATCCTCGATTCTGGAATAAATTCCGATTCCCTAATTGGAATCGGCCAGCTATGATTTTTAAAGTACTCGTACATTATTTTAACATTTGAGAATTGTCTTGAACCTGAATCTTAATTTGTACAGAAGCAATTCGAAGTTCGAGCCTCGGATATTGTCGGCATATACAATCTCTGATTTTTAAGAGACGCTTTATAATCTTCATAGTCCATATTCTTATCAGTTAGAGACGACAGTCACCTTTGTATGAACGTTACCAGAGTGAAAATAGGTAGATAGAACGTGTTTCATTTATGAAAAACTGTCCGCGCTTCAATAAGATTCTGTATTATACGCTTACCTAAATACAAAAAATAAACAACTCTTTCGCGCCGGGTGTAGCATATAAACTACACGTCCAATTTGCGCTCAGATCCGGGTGTGGTAAATAAACCAACTCCTAATATTTTCTGAACTTCGGGTGTAGTTTATAAACCAAGGGTATATCCCTCTCTTTCCGCCTTCTGGAGTTGAAAATGGTGTCGGGGGGTGGGGGGTGGATATACAGTATGTATTATAATTTGAATTCATATAATTCGCTTCAAAGCTATGCCCGTAGTGAAAGGGTTAATAAGAAAAAATATGTCTTTGAAGTCCACAAAAGCAATAATATTAAAACCACTATTTTTAATTATACATTTTCTAGACATATTTCGAACATTTATAAATTTTCAGTGTGCGACAGTGCGCTTGCAACTGATTTTAAGTGTCCGTAAATAAAGTTTGTTTTATCAAATTTTAAAGGCCTGTGAGCAACTATTTCAGCAGAGTTGCGGTTGCGGCTGCGGCGCTACAAAAATCGTTGCGCGTGCCCACCACTGTATATATATATATATATATATATATATATATATTATATATATGGGATGAATTTCACAATAAAACACGTGAAATGAATGAATGCTGCAAACCCACAAGGAAAAAGAAAAACGATTCCAAGGCCTTTCGTGTATTCAAAGCTACACCTCGTCAGGGAATGACGAGGTGTAGCTTTGAATACACGAAAGGCCTTGGAATCGTTTTTCTTTTTCCTTGTGGGTTTGCAGCATATATATATATATATATATATATAGTATAAAAGTCACTAAAGGGAAAAGTCACTAAAAGAAAGCTGAATGGCAACACAAAAGGATAAACAGCGGAACGCGGTCTGTCGTTTGTTTGGGCTGGACTAACAGCATGGTTATTCATATCTGACTAAATCGTTAGTGCTAAGTTTAATTTGGTGATGTTGCTAAAGTGGGAGAATGTAAGCAGAAAGTTATTAAACAGTACATAAGTGTAGGGGTAATGTCTATAGCTTCTAAATTAGTAAAGTTAGAGAGTTAGGTAGGCGCTTTGTAGAACGCTGGAAATCTATGCTAGGCCCTAAAGAAGAACTAAATCAGAGCACCGGTAAGTGCCTTTGTTGTTGCTGTTTAGAAACCTAGTAACTTGGCGGGGGTCACTAACCCCAAGTTATTACAATTGGCGACGAGGATGGGATTTAATTTGGCTCATTGAATTTAATTTGGCTCAGTGGATTTAATTTGGTTTATTGGGTTCAATTTGGTTGTTTGGAAAATTGGATGTAGCCTAGCCTAGGTGGGTCGTTCGATTTGGTTGGTTTGTGTGGGTAAGCTACCGTGCTATAGCTTAGGTCTCGCCGGCCTAACTCTAATACTAATTCCTACTCAGCCCTAACTCTAATACCAATTCCTACCCAACCCTAACTCTAATACTAATTCCTACCCAGCCCTAACTCTAATACAATTTACTATTCAGCCCTAACTGGGGAGTAACTAGATAAAATTTAAACCCTATCTAACCTACTTCACGTTATTTGGCCTAAATCGGTTTTGTTTTAGCATGTCGGTGATTGGCCATATAAGCAGGGGCGTAACTAACGGGGTGGACGGGGGGACATGTGCCCCCGAACTTTTGAACTGAGGGGGATTATAGGTTTTGCCCCCCCCCCCCCCAAACTTTTGATCTAAGTTAGCTTACGTGAAGGAAAGTATTTAGTTCTTGAAATAATCAATGATGAGTAAATCTTTAATTATATTAGTCCGATTAGTATGCTGGAAAGTATTACTGATTCAGTACTAATACTGCAGTGATAGATACTTTAATGAGACATCTAGTTATTTTTTACTTTAATTATTGCATATATTGTTTTCCTTTAATGTTGAGTATATATTTGATATACATAAGGTAGTTGTGAAAATGCTTCTTTGATTTTCCTATTACTATCATAAATATAGATCATTCTCTAAATCATAGTATTTTAAGATCATCATTTTGGTCGCAAACACATTACCTACAGGATAGCAGCACAGAAATTCATCGCAGGATTTTTCATCATTATAGTTGTTCCCCCCAACTTTTGGAAGCTAGTTACGTTCTTGCATATAAGCCCCTACGAAGACTCTGGGGAGGACTTCGAAGCTTATGCCACTAGGGTGAGGTTGTTTTTCGAGGCAAATTCCATTCCTGATGCTAAGAAAGTACCTACCTACCTTAACTATAATAGACCCGAAAACGTTTGGCTTAGTTATGGACCTAGTTGCTCCTAAAGCACCGGAAACTTGCACCTAAGTGAATTGGTACAGGCCCTAACCAATCACTAAAAACCGTGAGTAGTTCTCATCTATGAACGTTTCAAATTTTATTCAAGGCATCAGACTGTGAATGAAAGCATTGCAGAGTTTGTTGCGGGTATAAAAGCCCATAGCCGTACTTGTAAATTTGGGGACAAATTAGACGAAATGCTAAGAGATAGGTTTGTAATGGGTCTCAAAGAGGAGTCTACCCAGAGAGCCCTATTAGCTATACAGGATCTAACTTTTAGTCAGACTGTAGAAATAGCTGCGGCTTGGGAAGCAGCTGCTAAAGATGTTAGAGCTTTTGGCAGTCACAGTAGTAAAGCCCAACACGTAAATAGCTTTAAATCTTCTAGGCCTGGCAGACCTAATGAGCCTACTAGACAAACAAATAAAAGGTATGCGGCAAATACGACTAAACCTACTAATTCGAACGCTAAACAGGAGAAAAAGCCTTCCAAGCCTTGTACTGGGTGTGGAAAACACCATTTGAAGAAGGACTGTCGTTTTAAAGAAGCATTTTGCCGAAACTATAGTAAAATAGGCCACATAGCTAAAGTTTGTTTTTCAAAGAAAACAAGGGGGTGAAAATTCTAATTATAACATTTCTAGTGTAAATCTTCAAAAGGGAAATACTTCGAACATTGGAGTGAAGTACCTATTTTATGAGCAGCAAAGTGATGATAATACAGGTCTATTATTGTAGAGGTAGGCCTAAATGGAATTACAGTTCCTCTAGAACTAGATACAGGTGCTGCCCGAACTGTCATGTCCAAAACAGTTTTTGACAAAACTTTCAAAAATGCACGTAAACTACATGCATCTAAAACAATATTAAAAAAAATATGGGGACATACAAATACCTATTTGTGGAGAAGCATCCATCACAGTTACACTCAACAAGAAAACTTTGTCTCATCCCTTAACTCTTTTAGTGGTGGATGAGCAAGGGCCTACTCTACTAGGCTGTGATTGGATTAATGCTTTGAAAATGCCTATTGACAAAATTTTGCCAAAGGGTCAGGCAGATGTGCATACACTCGCATATCCATCTGACATAGACTCATTGTTAAGGGAGTTTTCTTCTGTTTTGGGGCCTGAAGTAGGCAAAGTAAAAGGCCATCAGGGTCTGTATAGAGGTAGACCCTAATGTAACTCCGAAATTTTGTAAGGCTTGTTCAATTGCACATGCACTGCGGGAGAAGGTAGATTTAGAAATTGACAGGCTGCTCAAAGATAAAATTATCGAATCAGTCACACGCTAAGTGGGCTGCCCCAGTAGTTCCTCTACTAAAACCTGACAAGTCAGTGCGGTTATGTGGGGACTATTTAGCTCTCTTGCTGGGGGTAAATATTTCACAAAACTAGATATGTCCCAAGCCTATGCTCAACTAAGTTTAGAGGAAAATTTTAAAGAGCTAACTATCATAAATACACACCGAGGCCTATATAGATACAATAGGCTATGCTATGGAATAGCATCGGCTCCGGGTATTTTCCAGAGAACATGGACCAAATTCTAGGTCACATTTCGGGTGTACTTTGTTTTCTAGATGATGTTCTCATTTCAGGTTCATCTAAAAAAGAACACCTAACTAGATTAACCACAGTTCTAAAAAGACTCCGGGATGCTGGACTTAAGCTAAAGAAAGAAAAGTGTTCGTGGGTTACTAATGAGGTTTCATATTTAGGGTTCCGCATAGATGCCTCAGGCATTCATCCAGCGGTGGATAAACTAGAAGCAATAAAAAATGCACCACCTCCACAAAACATCACACAGTTACAAGCTTATTTAGGTCTCCTAAACTTTTATAGGAAAGTTTTGCCTAATGCATCGACTTCCCTTGAACCCCTAAATAAGTTATTACGATCTGGGGAACAGTGGAGATAGGAGAAAACCCAAAAGGAAGCATTTGAGGCTTCCAAAGATGTGTAGTAATGTCTAATTAAGAATTAAAATGTTTTGTTTATAAGAATTTAATAATGTTTGTTTAATAAAGATGATGATAATGTTTAATAAGAAATGTAATTAAGTTAAATAATTGTTTGGTTATAAAAGGCTAGTTGGCAACATCCCGAAATGGGTCTAGAGAAAAGGGAGAATGCCCAAAAACGCGAGTTATCGGACGGCCTTTGTCCTAATAAGGTGTTTTTTGGTATTAAGATGTTTTTGTAAATTTAGAATATTCTTACGTGTCACTCTCCGACTAAAATGTTAACGTTAATTCCCCCCTCGCATTACCCCGTTTATCTAAACGTGTTTCGGTATACATAAAAGTCAGTAAAGTGTAATTAAGTGTATAATTAATCCCAGTGGCGGCTCGTCGGTAGACACTGCGGAACTGCAGCACCCCTAAAGTTTTTATTTACAATTGAAATAATCAAGAACAATATAAGGATGAGCTCACTGAATAACTTTTTCAATAACTTTTGAAACTTTTATTCATTGCTCAATGCTCATCCTTTTATTTCAGTAATTATTTCAACCCATTCTTAGAGACAGCACCCCTAGAATTTTTTAGTCACGAGCCGCCACTGATTAGTGATTAATCCCCCGTCTCCCTCGCCTTGTTCGAATTATAATGGCGCCCACCAGCTCAATCGTCAGCCGCGTCCGTATAAAAACGCAAAGAAAACAAGTGATAATAGAAAGGAAAGAAAATAATGAATTATAAAAGAGAAGGAATGGGAATCACTACATTATTTGGTGGCAAGCGGTGGCCCTATTACACTCAAATACGGGCATTCCCACGTCCTCGGTACGCGCTTTATACTGTATTTCGGTTAAATTTTTGCTATCCGTTTTATAGTCTTTATAAAATTAATAACTATTCTGTTTCGGTACTTTAAACATTAAGATGCATTCTGTTAACCCATTTGCAAGCAAATTTCTATTTCCATTCCTTAACTGTAACTGTATTTCAAAATGGCGCCTCACTTTCGAAATCCTTGTAGCGTCCCTTCTAAATTTCGCGGTCAAATTTTCAGTCGTTTCTTTTTTTCTCTTCTCGTTGGAGTCTAGACTTCCAAACCGTTTCGACTCAAAAATTTATTTTGATTGAGTCGGACTCTGTCGCGACTCAGTTTGAGTCAGAAATTTAATTCGAGAGTCGTTTTTGCTTTTTTCTTCGCGTTGATTCCTTCCTCAGTCCGTTTTCTTTAGATTTCGTTTCGTTCAGTCGGAGAGAGAGATTTAAAAATTGGAATTTTCTGTCCGATGACTCATTTCTTTTTTTTCTTTCCTTCAACTTTTATTACTCTGTATTCAGCCTGCCTATTTTGTGTTTAAAAATTGTTTTGTGTTTGTTTTCGGCATTAGAAATAATTGTGTTAGTAATAATAATAATAATAATTAGTAAATAAAATTCCCACTTATATGACAGTAAATTATTTTAGTGTCATGAAAATTAAATATGCAAAATTAAATATGCAATTTAATACGGTTTCAAAGGTTGGTGCGTATATTGTAACGCATTTCTAGGTAATAAAAATATATATGTATGTATGTATATCAGTGATGTAGGTCTCGAGATCGGTCTCGGTCTCGAGACCGATCTCGAGACCCAATTTGCAGATCTCGATCTCGATCTCGGTCTCCGCTATTTAGATCTCGGTCTCGATCTCGGTCTCGACAGACGCGGTCTCGGTTTTTCTCCCCGAGACCTTTCGAGACCTCTCGAGACCGTAATGAGAAATACATGTTATTGGCATACTCATGATGGTGGCTTGGTTGAACAGACACAATTCAGAATGTTTATGAAAGTTTGTAAAAGTAAGGGACTCTAGGTATTCACTAATCAGTCACCCTGTTTTGAGTTGCCACGTTTGTCTTGCGGGAGTGTGTGGGTCTGGATTTTTTTAGGTTAGCGCTACAAAAAAATTTGTCCCCCGCGCCCGTCAGATTAATTTTATTGAAAATGGAAACACTAAATAGAGAATTATTTATATATTATTTATTTATTTATTTATTTATTATTTATATTTATTCATTATACCGGTATATTTTTTATCATTAAAATTCATTATAGATCTCTTTGGGCTCAGTGGATGTTGAATTAATGTCATATATATATATATATATATATATATATATATATATATATATATATATATATATATATATATTATATTTAGACCTTATGCTAATTGCCATGCCTCTGTTTATAGTACCGATATGTCAATTTATTTTTCATAGAAATGGTGTTGGAAAAATGCTATACAGGAAACTCAGGCATGGAGAATTAGCCGATACAGCGCTCATTCTCACAGCAGCGATGACGAAATAAAACAGTCAAACCAA
Organism: Bathynomus jamesi; assembly: GCA_023014485.1. Lineage (NCBI taxonomy): Eukaryota > Metazoa > Arthropoda > Malacostraca > Isopoda > Cirolanidae > Bathynomus > Bathynomus jamesi. The sequence continues at coordinate 170,943 of JAJOZX010000292.1, read as the reverse complement.
AGTTCCGAGACTAATGGCAAAATATCAAAGCTATCGGTCCAAGCAGAAGAACGTTGAAACTGGGAAGATTTTGAACCGCAGAAAACAATTGCGGCGGTACCTCTTAGAGATCGATGAATCTCATATTTTAGACAACTGCTCTCCAATAAAGTTTTGGCACCAGAAAAGGGATAAATTCCCATCACTGGCCAATATTACCATGACTGTTTTAACAGTGCCTGCCTCTAATGCTCCAATTGAGCGTGTATTTAGCCATGGAGGCATAATAATGAGGCCCCACAGAAGTCGAACTTCAGCAGATCTTCTGAGCATGCTGATGTTCCTTAAGTGTAATGAGCACCTATCATGCTTTAAATAAATGCACAAGTCAAACTGGGTAGTGGGTACGTTCATTAAACCTTCTGTAACAGATATAAAAGAAGTAAATAAATAAAAAGTACATATATATATATATATATATATTCATTTTTTAATTTATAGGTTACACTTTTTGCATTCAACACACTACATCTGAGAAAGTAGTTATTAGTTTATTAATATACTTAACATAGTCTAATTTCCATAGTAGTGTAAAACAAATTGAAAGGGCATGAGCTTGGTCTCGATCTCGATCTCGGTCTCGAATTTTAAGGGTCTCGATCTCGGAAGGTAGATCTCGATCTCGAACCTTTGATCTCGGTCTCGATCTTGGTCTCACAGGATCAGGTCTCGGTCTCGGTCTCAGTCTCGGACTTGGTGGTCTCGACTACATCACTGATGTGTATATATAGTAGAGCATTGTAAGAGATTAAATAAGTGAGTAACAAAAATTTCCAGTATCTAGAAGACAGTTTTTAAGGTTATTCTTCGATAGATATATATATCGTTTTAAGTTTGCAGGCAACACATGACCATCTTATGTGTATACTTTTAAGGATTGCTTTGTAGTTTAAGTTCGCTTTCTCGCTTTTCGCTTTCTAGTTTAAGGTAGATCATTGTACTTTTAGGTTTAAAGTCGAAAAATAATCGTTAAAGACACTAATTTCGAAAAATAATCGTTCAAGACACTAATTTATACTGGGTCAAATTCGGACGCTTTAAGGTTATATGTTTGCCGTATATAAATTGTGTGAGACCTCAAGGAAGCTAAATTTGTTATAAAAAGATAAAAATTTGTTTAATTGAAATACAGGAATTGTTTTCATAAATTCTTCTGATAAAGCAATTTATGTTTTTTGACCTTTTTTATATATTCATTAATTTTTATATTTTTTATAGGTGGGCTGATTGTTCTTGTCTATTTTTTTCTTTCTTTCATTTTCAGGACAATTCCGGGTGATATTTTGTATGGTTAGGCTGTTTAATTTTTTTTTATTCTGAAATTAGATTTTATTGTGTTAAGGAGTGTTTTTTGTTTAATATTTTATTTTAGATATTAAAAAATTAAAAGTTTTTTACGTTCGCGCGTTTGCATAGAAAATATAAAATTATGTCATGATATAATGCAGTTTCATTCGGTTTGGAATATTTTTATAGAGGCTCGTTTACAAACAAAGCGAACACTTTTCATTATTCAATGATTTTTTTAAATTTTTGTTTACATAGTAGGTTGCGTTGTATTTTTGGTTCATAATATCTGTTCTTGTTTAGAATAACGATGTAAATTTTATTTAGTTTCACTTGAAAACGATGAATTACTGGAATTCTTGTGATTTACAAACCATACTGGGTCTTGTGTTGAAGGAGAGAGTTGTCTTTCAGATGTAATTTGTGAATTACGAGTTTTCTTCCTATGAAATTTAGCGTTGCAGGTTGGAATTAATATATTAAAGTAACTTTTCGGTATTAATATTCAAATTTTTTATATTTAATGATTCTGTTTTGGAAAATTGTTATTTTTTAAACTTCATTTGGGTTTGCTCGTGCAATTGAAATTTTAGCTTTAGTGTTGACCAATAACTGAGCCTTTTAGATGGCCAGTAACGTTTTTGTGGTATCTATGTGTTCCCCCCCCCAAAATGTAAGAGGGTTCATGATTTTCAGAAATTGATGACATGAAGTTTCTGGAGTTTCATTTTTGTATTTTGTATTTAAATGCATCGATGTAATTTCTGAAGGTAGTTTGAATAATAATATTTGTTAAATTATAATAACAGTTACTATGTAGGGGCGCTTTTATATTTCTACTATGCAGTATGGTTTCGTTGCGTTTCGTGATTTTTTTATTATCTTCTCTGATGTATCTGCCATAAGTGACCTTATTGGTAGCTAGGGCGTGATTAAATTTTTGTGAATTCTGTCAAATTTGTAATATTTTCCGTGAATTTGGCCAGAGCAAATTATAGTTATTGTTTCGAAGTGAAGTGTCGAGAAAATTCGGTAAATTAAATATGAAGGATTTCGAGAGGCTTGATTTGGAAGCAACTAAGTTGGATCCGAATTCCATCCATTGAGTTTAGTTGACCCGATAGGTGATCGATCACCGATGAGAAGAGATGAGAAAGAGGAGAAGAGAAACCGAATACGCAGGGACTTGGCGCAGGACAGTTTCGGTCAAAGATGGTCTACTGGTATTTTTCGGGCAGTCCTGGTCAAGCTGCTCGATGCTTCGCTAAATATGTGTTTTAGCACTCGGTAGGCAAACCACAAGAGTATGAACGAGTGTCTAAGGCTTTCCTGTCCATACAGACATACAGAAGTTCGTTGTGAAACCGCCTACGACGAAGTGATCGTTTGATTATTGCCAGTAAGAGAGTCCCTCAGTTGGACGTAGGAAGAGCAGCGTTCACCGACCAAAGTCGAGATGAGAGAGGCGAGTTTCTTCGTCGACTTCTAGAATTGCAAATTCCGTCCAATTCCGTAGCGTGGTTCCACTTTTAGTATATCTCAACCCCTTGTTCTCCTAGAATTGGACGTCTCTCTTGTTTTTTTTTTCGCCAATTTGGAAAGAGAGCGGAACCTCAAGCGTGCTGACCTGTTGCATGGTGGTGCAACCCTTGCATTCTAGCGAAGTGAGCAGGAGAGCTGCGATTGAAAATTGAAGAAGTCCGTTGCCAGCTTGCGGATTGTGACCTAAACAACGTCCAGCAATTAATGTACTGATTATTATGTAATGAAATTATAAGTGAAAGGCGATTATTGCCCATATTTGTTTTGTATTTCGTGAAATAGTATGTGCGCTCTGGTCAGTATTTTATATAAACATTTTCTTGTTCTTTTTATGTTGCCCTGATAGTAACTGTATAACTACAGGGTGAGCCAAAAGTCTCCATACATAGGCAAAATGGTCACTTTATTATGCAATCACTTGTAAGTCACAAAATATGCTCTATATGGGCACCATTACACTGAATGCACATACGGATGGCACATATAAAGGCATCTCAGCACATCACCTGCAAAGAAATAAAAAATAAGTAATCATTTATTTATCATGACCATTTTGCCTATGTATGGAGACTTTTGACTCACCCTGTATATAAATAATAGTTTCGAATGTAAAGCGATCTTTGATGAGGAATCGCTGGAATAGATTGTGATCTTGAAATTTGTGTAACCAGTGTTCAGAAAATTATCCGTTATTTTTCACGTAACAGATGTGTTACAGATTGTAAATTGATTATTAGTGTGAAATGTTATTTTTATGCAAATGTTGTGAAAATTATAGTTTTTTTCTCTTTCGATTTTTATAAAATGATACAAAATATATAATGTATGGAATTTGTCATTGAAATGATTTCTTGTCTATTCTAACTTTGAACTTATTTAAGAAAAAAAATAATAACTTTGTTGAATAAATAAATAAATTCGTTAAACGATATTAATAAGTTTTTCAAGTGTAAAACTTATTTTCAAGGGGGTGATGCGAGTGTAGTAATGTCTAATTAAGAATTAAAATGTTTTGTTTATAAGAATTTAATAATGTTTGTTAATAAAGATGATAATAATGTTTAATAAGAACTGTAATTAAGTTAAATAATTGTTTGATTATAAAAGGCTAGTTGGCAACACCACGAAATGGTCTAGAGGTTGGGCAGAAATGCCCCAGTTATCGGTCGGCTGTTAGCCAAATAAGGTGTTTTTGTGTATTACGATGTTTTTGTAAATTTAGAATATTCTTTTGTCTCTCTCTCCGGCTAAAATGTTAACGTTAATCGCCCCCCCTCGCATTACCCCGTTTATCTAAAAGTCTTTCGGTATAAATGAAAAGTCAGTAAAGTGTAATTAAGTGTATAATTATCCCGGTCTCTTTGCGTTATTCGAAAGCGAAATGGCCTCCTCTCGGTCACGTGCTACCCGTTTTTATAAAGTAGAGCGAAAGCGAGTGTAAAGAGAATGATAAAAGATAAAGAGAAATTGAGTAAAGAAAGAGCAAATAGTCAAAGGGGCAAATAAGAAATAAAAAGAATGGAATCACTACAGACGTACTACTAAAGTCCACTCTCCTAGTGCATTATGATCCTAAACTTCCTCTCATAGTTTCAGCAGATAGCAGTTCTTATGGAATTGATTGGCAGTGTTATCTCACCACATTGATGGTGTAGATAGGCCTATCTGTTTTGCTTCTAGAACACTAACTGAGACTGAAAGGCGATATGCACAACTTGAACGTGAAGCCTTAGCCTTAGTATTTGCAGTAAAAAAAATTTCATTTCTATCTATGGGGTCATGAATTCAAACTAATTACTGACCATAAGCCTCTTTTAGGTTTATTTTCACCTAATAAAAATATTCCAGTTATGGCCTCAGGTAGGATTCAACGATGGGCGCTGATTCTACAAGCCTATAAATCTGACTTAGTACATCGGTCAGGCAAACTTCTAGGTACGGCTGATGCTCTAAGTAGGTTGCCTTTAGAAAATCCAAATGAATGCGTACCTATACCTACAGAATGGGTTCACTTGGTGGAGTTTTTGGAATCCACTCCGGTAACTGCAGTACAGATAGAACAGTGGACAAAATCAGACCCTATTCTGTCTAGGGTCATCCATTACTGCTCAGTTGGTTGGCCTACTAAGGTTGAAAGTGAATTACAGCCTTTTTATCAACATCAGACTGAACTCTCGATCCAAAATGGCTGTCTTTTATGGGGCCACAGAGTGATAATTCCGAATGAAGGCAGGTCGAATTTAGTGAAGGAACTTCACGCTGAACACATGGGTGCAACAAAAATAAAAGAGCTGGCGAGAGCTTATTTCTGGTGGCCCGGTTTAGATGGAGAACTCGAATCATTGGTTCGTTCCTGTCAAAGCTGCCGAGAGAACAGAGATCTCCCAAGAAAAAGTCCACTTCATCTGTGGGAATGGCCTACTATACTTTGGCATAGGATCCATGTTAACTATGCAGGTCCTATAAATAATATCTATTTCCTAGTCATTGTAAACGCCTACTCTAAGTGGGTGGAAATTTTTCCAACCACTTCCACGACTTCGGGGATTACTATTAGCTTACTCCGTTCGTGTTTCGCTCGATGGGGTTTACCCCGTAGTTCTGGTTTCCGACAATGGTACTTGTTTTACCAGTGAGGAATTTCATTCTTTTGTCCACCTAAATGGCATTAATCATGTCAGGTCTAGTGTTTTTCACCCGTCTACTAACGGTCTCGCGGAAAACATGGTCCGTACTTTCAAGTCGGCCTTGCGTCATTCTCATGGGGAGGAAATGCAAGTGGTGTTGGATAAATTTTTGTTTAAATATCGACTAACACCTCACACAAGGACGGGGATGTCTCCTTCTAAACTTATGATTGGCCGGGGAATTCGTTCAGTTTTCGATCTGTTACGTCCAAATGAAATGTTACAACAGCGAGTTTTACGCCATCAGGAAAAGCAGAAGTTGTACCACGACACTAAAAAATAGGAGCGTTATAGAAGCGCAACCTAATGATCCAGTTATGATTCGCAACTATGGGGCTGGACCAAAATGGGTTCCTGCAACTGTGCAGGAGAGAAGAGACCCTGTTTCCTTTAAGTGCCAACTAGAAGATGGTCGTTCTATTAAACGCCATCAGGACCAGATATGGGAACGTGAATTGCAGGATGACCGGAGTCTTCCGGAAGAGAGAACCGGTCCTCTGGAAAATGTTTCAATTCGCCCGCCTATGCAGGTTGCACCTATTCCTACTACATCAACCCCGCTCCGCAGGTCGTCTAGGGTCTCTCACCCCCCTAACAGACTAAACTTGTAGGGGAGGAGTGAGGTGACGTCTGTGTGTGTGTATATATTATATATATATATATATATAGTCTAAAAGTCACTAAAGGAAAAAGTCACTAAAAGAAAGCTGAATGGCAACACAAAAAGATAAACAGCGGAACGCGGTCTGTTCGGTTGTTTTGGCTGGACTAGCAGCATGGTTATTCATATATGACTAAATCGTTGGTGCTAAGTTTAATTTGGTGATGTTACTAAAGTGTGAGAATGTAAGCAGGAAGTTGTTAAACAGTATATAAGTGTAGGGGTAATGTCTATAACTTCTAAATTAGTAACGTTAGGGAGTTAGGTAGGCGCTTTGTAGGACGCTGGAAATCTATGCTTGGCCCTAAAGAAGATTTAAGTGCCTTTGTTGTTGTTTACAAACCTAATAACTTGGCGGGGTCACTAACCCCAATTATTACATAGGTGATAATAAAAGTTGTGGCCTAGATGGCATACAAGCAGAACATTTAAAATGTTGTAGCCCTCGTATAATACCTATGTTTGCAATGTGTTTCACAAACTGTATGATACATGGGTACTTGCCAAGTCCATTTTGTCAGTTGTATTGTTGCCAGTTGTTAAAAATAAGGATGCTAATATCTGTGATAAGGTCAATTATAGGTCAATAGCACCTGCCAGTATACTTTCTAAGGTAAATATGTCATTTATAATAGGATAAGTACTTACTTGCAGACTTATGACAATCAGTTTGGCTTTAGAGTGAAACATGGTACTGACATATGTATTTATATGCTAAAGAAAGCCATCCTAAAGAGACGTATAAAGCTAGTTCGACCGGAGAGAAAATTGGAAGACGTCCTTCTTTTGCACGGTAACACAAGACCACACAACAGTTTGCAAACAAGAGAGGCCATCACAAAAATACGCTTAACTGTTACCCCACCCTCCATACAGCCCGGATCTGGCACCTTCAGACTTCCATTTGTTTGGGCCAATGAAGGATGCTATTCGTGGAAGAAAGTTTCAGAGTGACGATGAGGTTGTTGAGGAGGTTAAGAGGTGGCGGCTCCAACGGAACCGAGCGGACTTTTACCAGCAAGGAATAAAGGCCCTTGTTTCGAGGTGGAGGAAAGCCGTGGAAAAGGATGGAAACTATGTGGAAAAATAAAATCTTGTAAAAAAGGTATGTAACTACTTGTGTACAAAATTTCTGGAACTTGCAAGGAAACTTGGAAAGAAAAAAAAAGTCGGGCAAAATATATTGAGTGGCCCTCATACATATGTGCAACAGAGAAAGTAGGAGGGTACAGAAAAGAGGTTGCTGTATGTCGTCTCAGACTCCTGAGTTTCATTGAGGTTTAGAAGAGGAGAGGTGGTGTTCGATAGATTGGAGACTTGAAAAAAGGCCACAATTGTTGCAGAAGTGAATCAGACAGAGGTCCAGAACATCTTGAATTGGTATGAGAACGAGTCCCGCTGCTCGGGTCTGCGTTTCCGGTACTGGCAGCGAAGAAGCAAGAAGTGGGGGCATTTATGGTCCCTCTCGCCAAGGGACTCAGAGGTTCTTAAAGACGGTACCATATTTATTTAATTTTGAAAAGATTGTGTAGTGTGTAAGATTCATGCATGTGTAGTGAGGAACAAACAAACAACAAACAAAACATCTTTATTACGGATCATTCACAATCCATAACCACTTAACCTAACATACAAGTACAATCTTACGTATAATACACTGAACATAATACAAAAATAAGGCCAACATAACCACTTAACCTAGCATACTCGCATACTGTTTGATTAATTATCTGACAATTTTATGTATATTGTTATTACACGAGACATCATTAACTGAAAAAGATCATTTGTATACATAGGGGAAAGTAATTGTAGCTTAATGAAAAAATCAGCGAAATTATGAAAATAAAAGAGTTTAATAAAAATGCTGATGAATTATGGGAAGCTGAGTTCGGATATATTTTGTGGAAACTATATTTTAAATTATTAATTATACAACAAACAAAGCATCTTTTTTGCGGATCATTCACAATCCATAGCCATCTACTGAAACATGTATCATGTGGGTCTTTTGAAATGAATGATCAGACAATACCTGTCAAAGACACATGTAAATACTTAAGTCATGTAATTACTCACGAGCTGCGAGATGAACTCGATATTGAGAAGCAATGTAAAAAGCTGTATTACAGGGGGTAACATGCTAGTAAGGAAACTTGGTATGTGTTCAGAATCAGTTAAAACGTATCTTTTTTGAACTTACTGTACTGCATTGTATACATCCCATCTGTGGTGGAACTATACAAAAACTGCTATGAATAAACTCTCTGTTACTTATAATAATATTTTTCGTATGCTATGTAGGGAACCAAAATGGTGCAGTGCCAATTTTATGTTTAGTACGCGTAACCAGGGCCGGATTAAGACCTTTAGAGGCCCTAAGCACTTAAAAGATTTTGGTGCCCCATATATATGTAATTCAAAATATAAACAAAAATAAACCATAAAATAAAATTTTATTTTTTGAAATGAAACAAAACTTACAGTAAGATGGAAAATAATGTTTATTTTTGTATACTTCCACTTCATTTATATTTGAAAAGTTTTCTCCTACTTTTTTTAATTGCAAAGTCTTTGATCAGATCCTCAAAACTAATCTTACATAACACATCTGCTTCTATACTTAGTAGAGATAAGGCATCCAGCCTGCCTTGTTGCATAGTTGTTCTGTTGGTATTTTTAATATACTTCAACTGAGAAATGAACGCTCAGCTGAGCAATTTGTGACCATTAATGTTAAAAATATACGAAAGGCAATTTCTACATTTGGGAAGGCACACTCAATATTGTCTTCTACAATTATTTTATAAAGTTCAGCATGACTGAATCTTGTTTTTACATTTACTATAGCACACGAAAATATTTAATCTATATGTATTTTTAATATGGCGCTCAAAGATTTGATATAAACAAAATAATAACGCAAAGCGTAAAGTGTGTGATTACAACGAAATATATTTATTCTCTCAAAAGGGTTGTTGTTCACTACAAATTCAAACAATGAAAAAAAATAAATACTATATATGAATATATATAATTCAGTTTTCAACAGCTTATAGGCTATAAGCCGCGATTATAATAGTATAATAAATCCATGGTAAATCCGACAATGGAAAATTTCTGTGGTGCCCCCCTTCCCTTGATGCCCTAAGCACGGGCTTATTTTGCTTAATGGTTAATCCGGCCCTGCGCGTAACCTACCTACCAGCCAAATGTTAATCCGGAAGACTATATAATTTCATTACTAGGGTCTAAAACAGTTCTAATGTGTTATTGTACAATGTCCTGTCTTCAGATACTGTGTACCTCTCACCTATATGGCAGTCTTGGTTCAGACAACTGCTCAGGGCATTTTTTAACCTAGTGAGTGGGTGACATGAATGTCACCCAGTAAAGAAAATTTGTCGCCCAGCAAATGAAATTTTAGGGTACTGGGCGACAAGGAATTTTCAAAATTTGTAAAAATAGAATTGTCTTGGAAGCCATATAAATACATATAATACATGCATATATGCCACAATTAGAACTGTTTATCCTAAATGTAAATATGCAATTTACAGTGAATATTTATATATAGATAATGCTAGTGTTATTTCAGACCACACGGGGATGGTGGCCTGATTAGGGAACATCCGGATCCATAGTATCCTTAATCCAGGGGTGTGCTGGGACTGGTTCGGTCCTGTTCACCCGAACCGGTTGTTAAATTTTATTTGGATCACCGAACCGTTTGTTTGTTTTAACAAATATTTAACAGTCAGTAGAAATTTATTTATATCTACATTTTTTTTATTTTTTCAGGATTTTATAGAAAAATATAGGTAGTATCACAAGCAGTGGTCGTTTTAATATTTATTTATTTTTTGATGAAAAACTAGTTTATTTTTAGATAATTATGTCATTAGTGAGTATAAAGAATATGTTAAATAATTTCTGCCAAAATGTTACGAAACGTTGTTTGGAAAAGCTAAAATGCGTTGGCTTCCTGGGCGGAACCCCGGAACCCGCTGAGGGAGCTACCGCTTACCCCAGACCCCCTAGCTTAATGACTCGCGCCATTCGCGCTCGCCGATTTATACCCCTATCTGTATCAGAACCGGTTGTTAAGAAATTGGCAGCACACCCCTGCCTTACCCCCCCCCCCCCGACTTCCCGATCTGCCTTTGTCGCCCAGTGGGAAAAGCTTAAAAAATGCTCTGCAACTGCTGGTTTACAATACCTTATTTTTGTAATTTAGCAAAGATTATATATGCATATTAAGTTGTGTTATATTAAGTGGCTATGTTATAATAAGTGTTATAAGTGTTATAAGATGTCTCATTGTACTGTCGGAAAAGGAGAGACTCAATTCAGGCTTTATTTCACTAACAACTGAACACTGTAAATACAATAAGAAATATAATAGATAATTAATATAAATAGACATAACAATACTTACATTTTAGCGTTAAAGTATCGTATTAAACAAGTTAGTATTAGGTAACAAGTGCGCATAATTCAAAATTAAGGTAATAACATAGATAAGTATAATCAAGATTACATATAAGGCAATAGAAATACAAAACAGGCCATGACAAGGCAATGTAGAACAGCATATAATTATAAGTAATAAGTAATACTGGCTAAGTAATTGCTACTATACCTTATATAGACCCGTAGGCGCAACGCAAGCTTAATAACACAACACAACCATGAATGAATAACACCATCACGAATGATTCAGATTACAACCTGGGGCAGAATGACCTGAAAGAAAAGGAATTGTGCCATTCGCTCCCTCTTAAAAAAATGAAAACTATAGGTTCAGACAATCAACGGGACGTTTTACGCAGCTCGAACGACGAAGAACCGTGACTGGAGACGGGGCAGGAACAGTGGAACCAGGAGGAACGGGAGTCATATCGCCCCCGACCGGAGGACATTTAGTAGGAACAACCTCGCCTGAAACTCGAAGGCTCCCAAGTGACGTGACTCGTATAAAGAATCGGATCTGGCTTCCAAACCCGCTTCAGGATCCACCGGAAGCGGGTCGCCCCCTGGAGCATAGTCTTTGATCGCTACGGTGTCTTCTCGCCCGTTGGGAAACCGAACGTGAGCTACACTGACGATCTGAAAGAAGATTGTGAGAAGAGAGGTGTTTAAGAATCTTCCTATTAATTAAGGATAGATTAAAAAAGTTTAAAAAAGCAAGAAATCAAAGAAATTGGACGATAGTTGGAGGATTGAGAGAGGTCACCCTTCTTTGGGACAGACTGAATGAAAAAACTCCCAGCAGGAATGAAAAGTACCAGATGAGAGACAAAGATGAAAGAGTTTGTTTAGGCAGGGTGTCAGCACAGAAGCACAGTTCTTAAGAACAACAGGAGGAACCATCAGGACCGTACGCCTTTCTAGAGTTGAGCCCAGATAAGGCAGAAAAAACATCTTTAGAAGAGATTTTAATTTCAGACATAATAAAGTCACGAGGGGAAGAAGATGGAGGAACAGCACTGGAATCGTCCAGTGTTGAATTGTAAGCGAAAGTTTGAGCGACGAGTTCAGCTTTGTTAGGAGACGAGACGGCAACTGAGCCGTCGGAATGGAAAAGAGGAGAGAAAGAAGAGGAAGTAAAGTTGTTGAAGAGGTTCTTAGCTAGATGCCAGAAAAAACGAGAAGAATTGGATAGATTTTCACATTTTTGCCGAATGAAGGAATTTTTGGCGAGTCGAAGAACAGATTTTGCACGATTCTGGGCAGAAATATAAGCTGAGTGAGAGTCAGGATTTGGATGGCGACGGTTCCTTCTGAAAGCTTCCTCTCTGTTGTAGACAGCATTAGAACAAGTAAAGTTAGACCAAGATTTTTTTGCTTTAGTAGCAGGAATAGAACATGGTATGTAAGCTCCATACCCAAGAGGGACTCCAGCGATGGAAGCAGTAATCATTCCATGGGAAATCACAGAAGTACTGCAAAGGCCGAATTGAAGCGATAGGATAGGAAACAAATATGAAAGTGTGATCGGAGGAGCCCAACGGAGAAAAATGTTTGACAGAGTAAGAAGAAGGATGAGAGGTAAGAAATAAATCCAAAATGTTGGGCCTATCTCGAAAGCGATCGGGGATACGAGTAAGATGCTGTACAATCTGCTCTAGGTCATTTAGGATAGAAAAGTTGCAAGCTAGCTCACCAGGGATGTCAGCAGGGCCGTTTCTAGCCATTAGGGGGCCCTAAGCAGTATACCCATTTGAGGCCCCACCCCTCCATCCACCAACTCACGCCTTACTACATCACCTCAGCACACACATACAAAAAATGGCTGTGTTAATGAAAAACAATTATGAAACAATTTTAATGAAACATTTATGTCCAAAACAACAAATATGTACGTTCAGAAGACAAACAGAAAAAATATTCTTCATGAAATTCCTGAAAATTAGCTTATACATTATTTAGAATAAATGACAGAACTATGTATAAAAAATAATGCAATTATCAACTACCAAACAATTACTAACTCTACGATACAATCGTGTAAAGCTAACAGTTATACAGAACAGTTTGTATCTTCAAAATTTTTGCCTCCTAGATTTTTTCTGGGCGAAATCATTAATAACATCATCATATGAAATCTCCCTGCCAACGTCCTGGTTGATGCTTATGATGCCAAGGCCACTGAGGCGATCCTGCCCCATTGATGATCTGAGGTAGTTCTTGATTAACTTCATCTTAGAGAAGCTCCTCTTGGCTGACGCTACTGTCACAGGTAGAGGGCAATTCTTAGTGCAACCCAGAGATTGGGGTATAGTTCCTCCAGTCGCTTCTGATGAATGAAGGAGAGAAGCTCCAATGCAGTCATGTTGTGTGAAGGTAAAGTCGGCAAGTTCTTAATTTCGAGGGCCAGTTCTCTTCCATCAATGTCAGAGTCAGCTCCAGAGCTCAGTATCTTAGAGAGCTTTTCACACTTGCAGGACAAGTCTTCCTTGTTCATTGTGGTGAAGTTTAGGAGAACCCGAAATATGTCCCTCACATCATCTAATGTTTTGAATCTCATTTATTGACCCGATGGCACAATCCACCACCACATTGAAAAATTTGACTTCCAGCCTCTTTAAGGCTTCTGTAAATGGTTCGTCAGGAGCTTCGTAAGCAAAGTGCTTTTTTGTGGATCTGAGCCTCTTCTCCTTCAGCACAGCCTCCACATTCATTTCCTCACATATGTCCCTAGCTACGACTTGTGCTGCAACAAAACCTGTGTTTCTGTAGCTGGTGAGTGAGTCTTTTGTTTTTGTGAGGAGGTTGACTGCCACATCAAACTGCATTGTAGGAGACTGCAGAAGTTTGCTCACATGGTTAACTGCATGAAGAATGTCATACCATACTACTGTGCAAATCTGAAAGCGATAAGACCCTCTGCAAGTGTTTGTGCTTCAGTCCTGGCTATGGCATCTGTGGCATTGTTTCTGACTTCCAACAGGGTCTCTCTGATGTTGTGGCTCTGGTATCGCACAGCCTCAATGCTCTTAAGCCGGCTCTCCTACCTGGTTTTACTCCAAGACTTGAGTGTTATGTTCACGTGCTTCTTTAGGATTGTCTATCTCTGTGTAGCTGCTGCAAAAAGGTTGTACAATTTTTGTACGTTGCCAAAGAAGCTGATGGCATCTGTGGAAGCTTTAGCTGCATCAGCCACTACAAGATTCAGAGTGTGAGCCCCACATGGAACATAGAGTGCACGACAGTTCTTCTCTAATAACCTTGCCTGAACACCTTTGTTCTTGCCCTTCATGTTCGCTCCGTTGTCATATGACTGTCCTCTGCAGTCATCAAAGTGAATATTCAGTTCATCTAGTCTCTTCAGAATCAGAACTGATAAACCTAGGCCTGTACTTTCTGAAGCCTCAAGAAAGCCCAAGAAGTATTCTTTTATTTCTGGTACTTCACCCATTTTAACAGTTCTGATAATAATCGACATCTGTTCTTAGTGGCTTATGTCTGGAGTGCAGTCTAAAATGAGTGAGTAATATTTAGCTTGTTTTATTTCTGCAACAATGGCAGCCAAGATCTTCCCACTAATGGACCCAATGAGCTCATTTTGAATGATGTTTCCTAGGTAACTTGAATGACTATATTGGCCACTTTCGACTCTGCTGATGTGTTGTTTCATCACTGGATCAAATTTGGCAAGCAGCTCAACCTCCTTCAAGAAGTTGCCATTGTCTCGATTGTACAATGTAGAGGAAGACCCCCTGAAAGCAAGGTTTCTCTCTGCCAGTGATTGGATTATACTTACAAGACGTGTGAGAACATCTCGCCAGCGTCTTCGCTCTACCTCCATTAATGACATTTCAGTTTGGTCAATGGTCCTCCCAGTTTCTGGCCACAGTTCCAGATCCTTCCATGTTGCCATGTTATCTGCATGTTCTGAACTATTTTCATGGCCTTTCAGAAGCGAACCAACGTTTATCCAGTCTGAAAGTCCATCCGTAATTAGTTTGTACGACTTCTTTGAAAACAACTTGCAGCAGAAACAATAAAGAGCATCATTCCTTCTAGAGTACATCAGCCAGCTTCGCTTTATTTTTTCCCCATTAATTAATGTTCTGTACATGTAATGGTGATGAACGCTTCTACCGTCCTCTCTTTTAGGGAATGTGAAATCTGGACTGATTTGAAATGGTCCTCGAGACACCAGATCTGTCTTCAAGGCATCTGACAGGACAACTGGCCAGTCATACAGATCAAGCGGTGGAGCAGATCTTGGTTCTTGTTGCTCAGTAGAAATGCCTGTGAGTGGTGTTTGAAGCTGAACAGAAGATGGGCCACTTATTGGTTCATCAGGCTCTACTTCTACTGGTGTTTGAGGTTGCATAGAGGATGGTCCTGCTGTTGGCTCACGATGCTCATCAGGCTTTGCTGAGGATGGCTTTTCCAAATATTTTAGTAGTGCTCCTGAGAAGAACATAACATTACATATTCTGTTAATTTTTGCTAAAATACTCTTTCTTATCTTGTTTGATAATTGATCTGTGTGAACAGAATTTGAGGTGATGTGATCCATTAAATTTCACATTTCGAAATATTATAAATATTACAGAGACTAGCTTACTCTACGCGATTCCTGAGCACTTGCCTAGCTTGATGGTCTACCTAACCTAGTTGCCTGAACTGTAATCATAAGAATATACAAGTGGCACATCTCACCTGTGCTACTGGAAAGCTTCTCCTCCTCTATTTTCTTCTTTTTCTGTTTTTCAGCTCCTGATGGATAATGTCGTTTCATTTTCCAAGATACACGAAGTCACATCTAGTTAACCACAACTAATCTGCTAAATAATAATAATCATGATAATAATGATAATGATGATGATGATAATAATAATAATAATAATAATAATTGTTATAATTGTAACGTTAATCAAATACATTCAAATAATCAGACCATTTAGGTTTTAACCAACAAAATTCACATTATCTGAAAAAGATGAGAAAAGAATTAATAAACTTGAAAACATAACGAAAATAATCCTAGGTTTTAAAGTGTTACAAAATCTCTTAATAATTAGTAAATTAGTGAAATAATGTTTTACAATACTAGAAAAATTAAGCATTTAGGAAAGTATAATCATATAGTAAGAATAAAGTTAAATAATATTGAAATAAGATCTCACAATAGTTATTTACACATAACGACCAAAACGTTTCGTTTGTCTCCTTTTTATCACATTTGTCTCATACAAAAACATTAATTAATACGACACTAATAATAATAATAATAATAACAAGGATAATAATAAGGATAATAATAATAATAACAATAATATTAATAATAACTTCAGCTATATTCCTATTCTTGCCCACTGAGCTATGACCTGGGAGCCTGTCTAGTGGCCCCCTAGTAGCAGCGGGACCCTAAGCGGCCGCTTAGTCTGCTTATGCCAGGAAACGGCCCTGGATGTCAGTGAAATGAAAGGAAAGCTAAAGGTGGTGGTGAACATTGAAATCTCCTAAAATGGAGACTTCAGTAAAGAGAGAATGGGAGAGAATGTATTCCACTTTGGAAGTAAAGTCGTCAAAGAATTTTGGATAGTCAGTAGAATTAGGAGAAAGGTAAACACAGATGTATTTAGTTTGAGATTGGCATGTACGCCGTAGCCAGAGGGTAGAGAATTCAGAAGATTTGACTTCAGCAGTACGAGAACAAATTCGGTCATTGCATACATATACGCAACATCTACCTTTGGAGTGAAATTGAATACAGAGGAAGTAAGACGGTACAGAAAAGGGGCTGCTGTCAGTCGTCCCAGACACCTGAGTTTCAGTGAGAAAAAGGAGATGAGATTTAGAGGATGAGAAGTGGTGTTCAACAGATTGAAAATTTGAGAAATAGCCACGAATGTTGCAGAACTTTAAGAAAAGTGAATCAGACAGAAGCCCAGAACATCTCGAATGGTCGGTAGCAGATCCATCCCCACTTCCCGGTATCTGAGGCGGGGGAGCCAGAAGTGGGGACATTTATGGTCCCTTCCCCAGGGGACTCTGAGGCTCTTGAAGTTGATACCATTTGTTTTTTTAATTTTGAAAAAATTATGTAGTGTGTAAAATGCATGTGTATATATAGTGAGGAATAGGGAGAAAAGTGTGTGTTTGAGAGCATGCTGGACTCCTCACATGGTATATGAGACACGGAAAAAGATCAGCTAAGGAGGACAGTGACAGGAGAAACGCGAGTTCCATCACTCCCTATCTTCTGTCTAACGTCCCCCGCGGAGTATTTCTCTGCTCGATTGGTGTCTATAATCTCCTCCTCGCCTTAGCTTAATATGTACAAGCAATACGCATTAATTATCTTAGTCATCATTTCACTTTGGGACAACAATGGCCCTTCGTCTTCTAGATTTTCTCACAAGCATATTCTGCTCACATACATCGTAAATGAAACAGAAAAAAAATAGATGTGGAGAACGATGACAAGAGAAACGGAAGTTTTAACGTTCGCTCTCTCCTGACTAATCCCGCTCCCGCCCGTGTACTTTCCTGGTCGATTGATGTCTTCAATCTCCTCCTGCAATCTTCTATATATGGACTGTGGTTCAAGTTACTAAGCTAAGTTTTTTTTAGAAACGTCGTACATCAGGCATTTTTTGAGTGATTTTTCTTTGAATGACCTGTGACTTTTCATTACATTTCACATCGTTGTGTTTTATTCAACATGGTAGATTTTTATTGTCTCATATAATGATGACATATACAAACAAACAAAACAAAACAGCTTTATTGCGGATCATTCACATATCAACAAGCTGAAAGGAAAGGAGGTAAAGAGGAAGACAGACATAGAACTATACGATGAACAAGGAAATAACTGGCACCTGAAGAGGCAGATAGGAAATTTGAAAGCTACTGGTTAGGACTATACCAGAAACATTCAAATAAATTGGATACAGTCTGGACTGGGGGTATGAAGGCAGAATTTATAGAAAGATACAGGCAGAATGATTCTGCCCACAAGGTCATGGTGAGTAAGAAATATACACTACGCTCCAGCCTAAGAGACCATATAAGTATGGAGTTTAAGATACAAGAAAGCAATGACAGAGATGACCAAGGAGTGATAATAGGAACTCTTGAATACCAAATACCACCTGCTCTGAGAAAACATATAGATATAGCATTAGAGGTGAGAAGTGAGATGGGATATATGGATGAACCTATTATAACAATAAAGGAGATAAAAGAAGGATTAAAAAGTATAAAAAATGGGAAAGCTGCTGGACCAAATGGTGTAAAGCCAGAATTCCTCAAGGCATTAAGCAAGAGTGAAGTGTGCACCCAAGCATTAGCAAATTGCTACAATCAGATCCTGAGAACAGGGAGTCCACCAAGGAATTGGAAGATGTCAAAAACAGTAATGGTGCCAAAGAAGAACAAACCTACCGAGAAAGACCTAAGACCTATAGCATTAATGAGGACAAAGACACGCAAGCTGGATTTTCACCAGGGAGAAGAACAGAGGATAATATATATAAAGGGTGATCCAGAGAAATGGGACCCAAAAGAAACCCCTGTAACTCTTAAAGTATAAGTCCTTTTATAAAATCATACGCATCATTCGAAAGAGGATAGTTACAAGTTTGTACAGGATTGTATAGGTTTTGACAATACAAGACAATAAGATAAACAACAAAATAAAAGTGTTAGTTAAAACTAACCCTTCAAGATGACTGCATGGACTGTGGAACAGCTGCGTTTCATAACTGAGCAATATTATGAGCATGGAAGAAGTGTAGTTTCAGCTCAAAGATCTTTCAAGACAAATTTTCAGATGTCAAAATCACCTTCTCAGAAAGTAATCCGTCGGTGTGTCAGAAATTTTTCCCTAACTGGCAGCATTGGAAAAAGAAAACCAACTGGAAGAGTGCGCACAGCAAGGATAGACGAGATCATTAACAGAACTCATGAAATTGTACAGGATAATCCTAACATAAGCATCAGACGTGCTTCTCAGCTGTTAGGAGTTGGATATGGAACAACACACCGTATATTCAAACAAAATTTAATGCTCTTTCCATATAAAATTCAAACAGTGCAACAACTAAACGATGGAGATTTCGCACGAAGACGACAATTCTGTCATTGGATCCAACAGAAGGTAAATGACACCACCAATTTTCTAGCAACTTTGATTATGTCAGACGAAGCCCATTTTCACTTGAATGGAACTGTAAACAAACAAAATTGTCGTTTCTGGGCAACAGAAAATCCATTGAATATTACTGAAGTCCCGTTGCATAGTCAGCGTGTAACTGTTTGGTGTGGTCTTACTGCATCTCAGATCATAGGGCCGTACTTTTTCGAGGATTTCACCGGAAACACGGTCACTGTAAATGGTGATCGCTACGAAAAAATGTTGACCGATTTCCTTATTCCTAAAGTAAGAGATCTTTGTCTAGAAAACTACTGGTTCCAACAAGACGGAGCTACCTGCCATACCACGAGGAACTGCAAGGCAGTTTTGCGTCAAACGTTTCCAGGCGAGTTAATCTCAAGATTTGGAGACGTTGAATGGCCCGCAAGGTCTCCGGATTTTTCTCCCTTAGATTATTATCTCTGGGGATATTTAAAGAGTAGGGTCTACAGAAATAACCCAACGACCTTGCAAGAATTGAAGGCCGCCATCACAAATGAGATACAGGCCATACCACCACACACTCTTGCAAAAGTGATGCAGAACTTACAAGCGAGAACACTGGAATGCTTGGCAACTAATGGAGCACATTTGAAAGGAGTCATTTTTAAAAAATAAATATTTCATAATAAACTTGTAACTCTACTCTTTCGAATGATATATAGTTTTTATGAAAGGAATTAAATATTAAGAATATTTGGCTTTTTTTTATGGGTCCCATTTATCTGGATCACCCAGTATATATATAAACATCTTGAAATATTGTATAGAAAATAGCTACAGAAATAGAAAACCCTTGATAGTGGCAGCAATTGATTTCGCAAAAGCTTTTGATTCGGTAAAAAGAGAAAAACTAGTGGAAGCTCTCATGAGATATAAGATTCACCCAAACATAATAAGGGGTTCCAAAAAACCTTAGCCCCCCCCCCCATTTGCAGCTTACATGTTTACTTATATCGAAATAGTTTTTAGTGATTATAAAAATATATAAAATTCTTTATTTATTGCAGGTATTAAAATTACTCTAGCTGATAAAGTGATAATATAATGGCTTCTCAATTAATTGGTGATTCGGAGAGGCAACGTGTGATAGATCGCATACGAGCAATAACATTTCGGGAAGCTCGTAATGCTGGAGCCACCTTTATAACACGTTCATGGGTTGCCAAAAAGTTGCGAAGAAGTGAGGACTTCGTCAAAAGAAATTGGAATAAAACTTTGGATGAATGTGAAATGGATACAACCAAATCTGGGCGCCCAAATTTGCCACTCTCTCAGGAAACAAAGGACATCATTGAAAGCGGTACGCGTAAGTGGAAAAACAGCTGTGCTAAACTTTCTAGAGAGATCGAAGTGTTGAGAGGAAAGATCGTTAGTGGTGAGATCATTCGACTGTACCGTCATAGGCAAGGTTTAAAGCCTTGGCATGAACTTCCAAAGCCAAGAAAAACTCAACTTAACATCGATGACAGAATGTGGTTTGCCCATTATCTTGAAGATTGGGATGTGGATGATTTCATGCATTTAGCTGTCTCCGATGAATTTTTTGTTTACGTAACACGTCGGCCTAACTACCAAAATGATCGAGTGTGGGCCACAACACCAGATGAAATCGATGATAATGAACATTATCGCGAATTATTAAAAAGTCCAGACTATGTTGGTGTGTTTGTTTTGTTCACTGCAAAGAAGCTCATGTGGGTGCTGAAGCCAAATGGTCAGAGTTGGAATGGACTATTTTCGTGATATTATTCTATCCCAGCATGTCATTCCTTTTCTAAGAAACCCAAACAATGTTATGGATGTCGATCAGGTCACACTTCTGCACGATAAGGCACCCTGCTTTAAGGCATTAGCCACTCAACAGTTGTTGCGGAACCATGAGATCGATTTCTTTGGAAATGAATGGCCAGGAAATTCTCCTGACCTGAACGTCTGTGAACACATTGGATCAGTTATAAAGGACAAGGTTGAATGTCTCTTGTTTCAAGAACCTGCAACAAATCGATTTTCGAAGGATACAATGACGCAACACATTGAAACTGTTTTAGCAAATTTGCTTAACGATCAAGATCTATCCACGTCACTTTTGGCAAGCTACTCAAAGCGAATTCAGGCTGTCTTGGAAGCCAATGGCGGGAACACCAAGTTTTAATTGTTTCTCATTAAATGCAGAATTAAATTCTCTTTTGTAAGGTGTGTTTAGTTTTACTGTATCTCTAATGGTTTAGGCCATGGGCGGGGGGGCTAAGGTTTATTGGAGCCCCGTAGAAGTCATAGCAAAAATCTATATGGGGGACAGTACCACAGTGAGGCTAAATGATGAGCTATGTAAAGAAATAGAAGTAAGCAGTGGAATAAGACAAGGATGTACCCTATCAGCAACTCTATTGAAATTGGTGAGATACCAGATCCTGGAGAAGTTGGATAAAGAAGATATCGGATATAAAGATGAGAAATTTAAAATACATACATTATTTTTTGCGGATGATGAATTACAGCTATCAATGTCAATAGATGAGGCAAGTGACAATATCAGGAAAGTAATATTGTAATGTATATGGATGTAAATTGTGACTTGGTCCGCAATTGATATGGACCGTGACTTATTTTTGGTTGGCATGGTACTGGTATTGATGGGTACCATAATGAAATTGACTGGATTCTTTGGATCTGATATATTTGCATGTCAGTTATAAATAGTCATAGTGTGTAACATATTTGTGGATAGTAGCCTATTATGACTTTGATCCTCTGGATCCAGAGATTCTATCTTTAGTTTTAAATTGATAATTAATTAGTTTTAAATTGATACTTAATTAGTTTTGTAAAAATTGGTTATTGCCAATGTACAAGCAGTTTTTACATAGTGGAGCCACCTCGATGGGCCGAAGTGGCCCCTAGTGTGCCCACTATAAAAATTTCTTATGTTCTTATGTTCTTAATACAAATAGGGAGGACATTGTTATTTTATTTATTTGTTGGGTTCAAAATCCCAGCTGAGCCGTGAACGGCCAAATTCTAAAGGGCCAGTTCTACCTACAGCCCAAGTTAAGCTAAAATTAAAACTTACGGATTTGAGATCCTATTAGGTCCTACCTCAGGGTTGCTGACTCGATGCGGGCCTACCTTAGACCTTAGTTACATGAATTTAATATAAAAACAAAAGGGGTACTATTTATGGTCTTCTTTCTCAACCTTGCAACAACAACGCAACCTGGACTATTGCACGATGCAACAATCTTGTATCTAAACAACCAAACTGAATTGCAAGAGAGCTCTCTAACCGACTACACCCTGTACGTACGACATCCCACAAACGAGTAGAAAGGACGCGCAGCGCCCCAAAATGATGCCACCAGAGTCCCAAACACTGATGCCACAAGAGCCCAAAAATGCTAGCTCTAAATTAAGTGAATTTTTCACAAACCTTACAATTATGAGATGGATATATATACACCTTAACTTAATATATACAAGCAATGCTGCATCAATCAGCTTAGTCATCATATCGCCTTGGGACAACAATGGTTCTTCCTCTTCTAGATTTTCTAACATTCCCCACCGAAGAGGCATTGTTGTCGTTACCTTCTGCAAGGTTAGCCAAGCCTTCTCCATGAGGCTGTAACTCAAATGTTTCATCTTGACTATCTGTGTTTTTGCTGATTTCTAAAGCATAGAGTTTTTGTATAGGTCTCTTTAACTTTCCTCCTGAAGTCTTTACCAGTGCAGACCTAACTAAATTGTCTTTGCCAACAAACAACTCTTCAATTATGCCAAGCTTCCAGCATTGCCTTGGTCTTTCATCCCCAATCATTACCACTTCTCCCACCTTGATACAATTTGCATTGGAGCCCTTTACCTTGCCTGATGGGTAATAATTGAGTTCTGGCAAGTATTCCATCTGCCACCTCTTCCATAACTGATCTTGTAGCTCTTCAAGGTACCTGAACCGTCTGGTTAACTCTCCTTCAGTGCTCTGGATAGGCTGCAAGTCTTCTGGCACACTGGGGCTTGATGTTAATCGTTTACCACAAAGAAAATGATTTGGTGTCAATGGCTCTGCATCCTGCATACTGTTGTAAACAAAAGTGATAGGCCTACTGTTCACCATTGCTTCTACTTCACATAAAACTGCAGAATTTTTCTTTGCTCAAATGAGCTGTAATGAGTCTTTACTAATTATTGTTTTCTGTGTAACAAGTCTTTACTAATTATTGTTTTCTGTGTTTCAGATCTATGCTATGTTTATGTTGAATAAAGCCTCAAATTGGCCTTTACTTTATCTTTAGCCCGCTAACAAACGCGGCACCACAATTTATTCAACATTTCAATCAGCCGTTCAGTCGGCCTTTCAGATACAGCAAGCAAATATTCATCCAGTAATCTTACTATATCATGGAGAAGGTGATTCGCCCGGATAAATTTATTACTTCTCCGAATTCTCCCCAAGCTGGGAAACTATGGAAATTATGGTCGCGCGGATTCAAATATTTCTTGAGTACTATCGCCGAACACAACCCCAATAAATTGGAGGTTCTATTCATACATATCGGCCCCGATGTCGCTGATATCATTCAAGACTGCTCTACTTATGAGGATGCCATGGCAGCCTTAGAGGCCACCTACGTCAAGAAGCCAAACGAGGTATGCGCTCGCCACCTGTTGTCCACCCGTCACCAAAAGCCCGAGGAAACCCTCGATGAGTACTTGCAAATTCTTCAACAACTAGCCAATGACTGCAACTTCAAATCGGTTTCCGCCGACGAAAACAGGAGTTCATCTGTGAGAGACGCTTTCATCCGAGGAATTAGAGATAGCGCCATCCGTACCCGCTTACTCGAAAATGACACACTCTCACTGGAAAAGGCTATCGTCCAGGCTCGAACATTAGATCAGGCCCAGAAAAACTCAGAATCGTACCTCACTCATTACGGTGCTGTTGCAGCCACTGGCTCTCGCCACGAACCGTCGCCGACTACTGACTCTGCCCGGCCTGCCTGCGTCCAAGAAGACGATCTCCCAAACTCTTCAGCCGCTACGAATTTCGACAACAAAGCCGCTCTGTGCTTCTTCTGCGGGTCTCGACGCCACCCACGAAGCAGGTGTCCAGCAAAGGATTCTATCTGTGCGAAATGTGAAAAGACCGGCCACTGGGCCAAAGTCTGCCGCTCAAGTACTTCCTCGGCACGTCAAAAACAGGATAAAACCACAGCGTCTCATTCAGCCGCAGCATTAGCGACCATTAGTACCACTCTATCGTGTAGCTCCTCCATGCCTACCAACTCAACAGTCGATATCCTCGTCAACGGCCGTTCGTGTCTCGCCTTGTTGGATACTGGCAGCTCGGACAACTTCATTCGTGAGGATCTAGCCAAACACTTAGAGCTGCCCATTCTTCCGCACTCGGGCGTCGTATCAATGGCTTCGCCTAATCTATCCGCAGCCATCTCAGGTCGATGTACAGTGAAGGTTACGATGGGAGACCGCGACTACGAAAAGCTCGAACTATCCGTCTTGTCGGATCTGTGCGCTGACATAATACTCGGTACCCCATTCTTAATCAGACACAAGGAATTGAACATCAATTTCGGAGGTCCGGAGCCAGCACTCCATATATGCGGCCTTACTCGATCAAGAATTTCAGCCCCACCACTATTCGGCAACTTAACTGCCGATTGTCGTCCCATCGCCACGAAGTCCAGACGATTTTGCTCTGAGGACAAAATTTTCATTGGGAAAGAAATCGAAAAGCTACTCAGGGATGAGATAATTGAACCCAGTAACTCACCCTGGCGTGCTCAAGTAGTCATCACATCTACCGAAACAAAAAAAAAACGCATGGTAATCGATTTCTCTCAAACCGTCAACCGATTTACCATGCTAGATGCATATCCTCTTCCGCGAATCGATGATATAGCCAACAAAGTCTCACAACACAAATACTACAGCGTAATTGATCTGTCAAGCGCATACTACCAGGTAGAAATCGATCCGTCTGAACGACCTTTCACAGCATTCGAGGCTGACGGAAATCTATACCAATTCAGAAGGATCCCTATGGGAGTAACTAACGGAGCCGCGGCCTTCCAGCGCGTCATGAACGAATTCATATCCTCGAACAACTTATCATCAACATACGCCTACCTCGACGATCTCACCATCTGCGGAACCACTTGGGAAGAGCACGATGAGAACCTTCGACATTTCTGGGAAGCCGCTAAACGAGTAAATCTGAGTCTAAACAAGGAAAAATGCAAGCTTTCGATGACATCAGTGCACCTGCTCGGATATTCTATCTCTCATGGCGTATTGCGGCCCGATCCCGAACGCCTCCGGCCACTACAAGAACTTCAAACTCCTCGCAACAAGTCGTCTCTACAACGCGTAATCGGACTATTCGCATACTATGCTAAATGGATTCAGAACTATTCCCTCAAGATCAAACCTCTGCTCAACGTTTCATCATTCCCATTAACTCGCGAGGAAGTATCAACGATCCAAACACTCAAAGATGATATCTCGAAAGCTGTCGTCGGTTCAATCGATGAAGAACTGCCGTTCACTGTGGAGACGGACGCTTCCTCTTCAGCAATCGGAGCCACCCTCACCCAGAACGGCCGCCCGGTGGCGTTCTTTTCTCGCGCTCTGAATAACACAGAACGTCGCCATCACATCGTTGAAAAGGAGGCATACGCTGTAATCGAATCCATTCGCAAGTGGAAGCACTTCTTAGCTTATCGACACTTTACTGTCGTCACCGACCAGCGGAGCGTATCTTTCATGTTCGATGGAAAAGCTACTGGTCGTATTAAGAACGATAAGATTCTCCGTTGGCGTGTAGAACTAGCCGGCTACTCATTCACAATAAAATACAGACCGGGCCCCGAGAACCGAGCCGCAGACGCATTGTCGCGATCCTTTTGCGCTGCTACTCCAAGAATATCCCTCGCCCAGCTGCATGTTAATCTGATACACCCAGGAGTCCGCCGAATGACTCATTTTGTGAGAGCTAGGAACCTACCATTCTCAGTGGATGACATCAAACGAGTTACGTCGGAATGCCAAACATGCGCTAAATGTAAGCCACAGTACTATAAACCAGAAGTTAGTCACTTAATACGGGCCATGTCCCCGTTTGACCGACTTAACATCGACTTTAAAGGCCCGCTTCCGAGCGCAACTTCGCGACCTTACATCCTAACAGTAATCGACGAGTATTCACGCTTTCCTTTTGCCTTCCCGTGCCGTGATACGAACACGTCAACCGTTATCGCCCGTCTCACCGAGTTATTTTCTACCTTCGGAACTCCCTCTTACATCCACACAGATCGAGGGACATCGTTTATGTCTTCGGAACTAAAACTGTTCCTAACTAAACATGGTATCGCGACTAGTCGCACAACGCCGTATCACCCCCAAGGAAACGGGCAATGCGAACGTTACAATGGAATCATCATGAACACCATCAAACTAGCCATAGAAGATCGCGGGTTGCCGATGTCGCAATGGGAGTCCGTCCTACCAGACGCGCTGCACTCGATTAGATCGCTGCTGTGTACGGCCACGAACGAAACTCCTCACGAGCGTCTATTCACGCACCCGCGGCGTACTTCTACCGGTTCTGCACTACCGACGTGGCTGTCTTCTCCGGGAACTGTACTCCTTCGCCAATTCATTCGCCGATCCAAGAACGACCCCCTCGTCGAGGAAGTTGAGTTAATTGAGGCAAACCCCAACTACGCGTTTATACGGCATCCGAATGGGAGAGAAGATACCGTATCCATCAGGGACCTGGCACCGGCGGGACGTAGCAATACGGATGACACGAATCACTATGAACCCCCCGTACCCAGTCCGCCAATCAATTCCACCCCGCTAACGGACGACTCAGAACCCGCTGAGATCCGCCGACACACGGTCCCAACAGCTCCCGTCGAAGCGACTCCAGTCGAAGTCGAGAGAGGCCCACCTGTGTCAGTAACCTCCGAGACGAGTCCCCCTCTGAGAAGAAGCACGCGAATCAGATACCCAGCTCAACGCCTAAACTTGTAGACTCTTCTTTCTTCCAAAATATCTTGAACTTGTCATTTTGTTTCTTACCGTGCAATGTATCACGTATTATAAAAGAAGAGAGGAATGTAATGAGTCTTTACTAATTATTGTTTTCTGTGTAACAAGTCTTTACTAATTATTGTTTTCTATGTTTCAGATCTATGCTATGTTTATGTTGAATAAAGCCTCAAATTGGCCTTTACTTTATCTCTAGCCCGCTAACAAACGCGACACCACAATTGGTCTGCCATTTTCTAAGCTCCATGCCAGCCTCCCTCATTATAGCTCTAGCCTCCATGAATATCTGTTTAGCAATTTCTGTATTATCCACGGAACACAGCAAATCATCAACATAAAAATTTTTCCTTATGTGTTCAATAGTGTTAGGATAGACTTCAGAATATTTCTTAAAATGGTACTGCATAGTAGCTGCCAACAGAAATGGACTAGAGCTGAGGCCAAACAACACTGACTTCATTCTATATGCTTGAACCTTAGGTTCATTTTCCAACAAGTCTTTCGTATCCACCCACAGATACCTTACTGCATCTCTGTCCTCTGGTTTTAACTTTATCCGCAAAAAGGCTTGCTTCACATCTGCAGTCAATGCTACTCTACCAAACCTGAATCTCAGTAACAAGGAAAATAAATCTGCATTTAAATTTGGCCCAGCATCCAAACAGTCATTCAAGGACACACCACCTTTGTCCTTGGCTGAGCCATCAAAAACTACCCTCAGTTTGGTGGTAGTTTTGTCTCGCCGTACCACTGCATGGTGTGGCAGATAATGTGCCTCCTGGCTCACCAGCTCACCTTGCACCCTTTCAGCATAGCCCTCCCTTACATAACTTAGGATGGCCTCATGTATTCAATTAACAACTCCTCATTTTTTCTTAGCCTGTACAATGAAGTCTCCAACCTCCGATTAGCTAGCTGAAGGTTTGAACCGGGTTTGCAAGAATCCTTCCATGGTAGGCCAACTTCATAGCAACCATCTCTAAACCCAATCCCTTTTTCAAATTGCTCTAAAACATCATTGTTCACTGTACTTGCCTGGTTGTCCTTTATGCCAATAGATTCAAGTTCCCAAAACGCTTTCAAATGCCTTTCCAGACCATGGCTGTTCTCCTCAATCTTAACAAAAAGAGCCTTAACTTCCATTTCATTGCAATAACTACCATGTAGCATCCAGCCTAGCTTACTTTCAATAGCTACCGGGCCTTGAGATGTGCGGACAATATTACCAGTGATGAAGTCCCAATAATAGTCAGCTCCAATCAAAAGACTAATATCTTCTGTTCCTCAAACTTATTATTGCCCAAATTAATTCCTTTAACTTGCAATTCTTGGACACATGCCATATCTAAACAAGTAGTGACTGGAGCACAAAGTTCCTCAATCTCTACAGCTTGGACCTTGATAGTGGGACTTTGCGGTAACAACCCTTTAACCAGAACTTCTACCTTCTTAAATTTGGTTCGGTTTTGAACGGAACCCCCAAACCCAGAAATTCTTAAATTTTCCCTCTTAAGTTCTTTAAACTTCAATTTTCTGGAAATTCTGGTCTTAATAAAACTACACTGGCTACCACTATCAAACAACACTCTTACAGTAGCTTCTCCCTCATTCCCAATTAATAAGGCTGCAGTTGTTTGCAATAATCCCCCTTTACTTTTACTCCCTTGCATAGCAGTGGCATGTGCCACTGATGTCTCTACTTCTGGGGTAGGCCTACTAGAGTGTTTCACACAATAATGGCTGATGCCTACCATGACATTTTTTGCACAAAATTTTAAACTTACAAAACCTTGCTCTATGACCTTTCAAAAAACATTTAAAACATGCTGTGGACTTAGTTACCCTGTCCTTTCTCTCCTCAAAGGGTAAGGCCTCAGCCACCTCACATTTATATGACTTGTGGTTGCCTTCGCAAAATATGCATTCCTTGATTCCCTTTAATTTATTCTCAGAGGAGGCATGTAGAGCTGACACTGTACCTGGGCTATTCCTTTTTGTGGAAACTTTGGTGCTGTGCCTGCCTTTGTCCCCTTGTTTACCATCCCACTGTGCAAACTCAACTCCCTCTCGTCTTGCTAATTCTGTGCCTAAAAGACTTAACATCTGCTGAAGGGGGATGTACACATGTTCTGCAGAGTGTCCCCTACTTAATTCAAGCAAAATTGAGCTAGGCAATTTAGACTCCAGTGTAGGAACCAACATTATACCATACTTTCCATTCCTACACCCAAGTTGTCCAGGGACCTAGTTCTAATTTCAAATTCATCATATAACTGCCGTAACTCCTTGACACTATTAGGATTATTAACAGGAGGTATAGCTAAAAGTGCACGGAGGTGGCTTTTAATTAAGATCTCTGGCTTACCAAACCGTTTCTTTAATATATCCCAAGCCACATTATAATTAGCCTCTGTTAATGCTAATCCTGCTATAGTCTTTGCTGCCTCCCCTTCCAAGAGGGACCGCAAATAATTAAACTTCTCCACGGCACTTAACACTTGACTAGAATGAACTGCTGATTGAAAACTGTCTGCCCATCCTTGCCATTCCTGAATACTCCCAGAAAATGTTTTGAGTACAAGCCTCGGTAATTGAACTACAGATCTGTTAACCTTAACTTCACAAACATCATTTGTTGAGTGTTGTGTTTCATTATTAGACCTGGTCTCTAACTGTACTGAGCTGCTAAACTCTTTTGCTCGGAGGCCTACTTTAATTATATCATCAATAATCTCTTCAAAGTAAATTATGTTATTTTCTATTTCATCCTCTTCTATAAGAGCCTCAATTTTAACATTTACCTCACTTAGAGCAACCTTTTTAGTTTCTAATATGGAAAGCTGCGCAGTCACTAAGCGTAAATCCTCTTGCTCTATGGCAGAATCTATAGTGGCAATGACCTTTGTAATTAGACCTTTGTAGGCGCTTCTCCTTTTTATAAATTTGTTCAATTCAGATGCACTCATCTTCAATGCAAACAACAATTGGGCTCAATGCCAAATGAGCTGAATTGGCAGAAATACTTAACCAAACTGATCAAACGCAAATTTTACTTTCAAATAAACTGAATTGCTGGTGGGGTACTAACCAAACACCAGTATGGAATACCAAATTTTCCACCCCAGGACCTTAATTCAATAATAACCCAAATTAACCAAACCGGTAAAATGTAGGCCAAAAACAACGACAGACGACTGGCCAAGTTTCGCAATTGGGCAACCAAACTTTCTACCCTGGGACCTTAATTCAATAATAACCCAAAATTAACCAAACCGGTAAAATGTAGGCCAAAACAACGACAGACGACTGGCCAAGTTTCGCAATTGGGCGACCAAACTTTCTACCCTGGGACCTTAATTCAATAATAACCCAAAATTAACCAAACCGGTAAAATGTAGGCCAAAACAACGACAGACGACTGGCCAAGTTTCGCAATTGGGCGACCAAACTTTCTACCCTGGGACCTTAATTCAATAATAACCCAAAATTAACCAAACCGGTAAAATGTAGGCCAAAACAACGACAGACGACTGGCCAAGTTTCGCAATTGGGCGACCAAACTTTCTACCCTGGGACCTTAATTCAATAATACTCAACCCGTCTAGGCCTAACTTGGGCTACAATTTGCACAATCAGAACTTTGCCGAAAAATAGTCACTGACTCAGTCTTGGGGTAGAATCCGGTTCTGAAGGACCATGTTATTTTATTTATTTGTGGGTTCAAAATCCCAGCTGAGCCGTGAACGGCCAAATTCTAAAGGGCCAGTTCTACCTAAGCCCAAGTTAAGCTAAATTAAAACTTACGGATTTGAGATCCTATTAGGTCCTACCTCAGGGTTGCTGACTCGATGCGGGCCTACCTTAGACCTTAGTTACATGAATTTAATATAAACAAAAGGGTACTATTTATGGTCTTCTTTCTCAACCTTGCAACAACAACGCAACCTGGACTATTGCACGATGCAACAATCTTGTATCTAAACAACCAAACTGAATTGCAAGAGAGCTCTCTATCAGACCACACCCTGTACGTACGACATCCCACAAACGAGTAGAAAGACGCGCAGCGCCCCAAAATGATGCCACAGTCCCAAACACTGATGCCACAAGAGCCCAAAAATGCTAGCTCTAAATTAAGTGAATTTTTCACTAACCTTACAATTATGAGATGGATATATATACACCTTAACTTAATATATACAAGCAATGCTGCATCAATCAGCTTAGTCATCATATCGCCTTGGGACAACAATGGTTCTTCCTCTTCTAGATTTTCTAACAGACATATGGCCCGGAGATTAACAAAAATAACAGTAATTTTATGATATTCAACAAAAAAGAAGCACCAGAGAAGATAGAGGGAATTAAAGTGGTAGATTCAATAAAATATCTGGGCATAACAATTAATAATACAAGGAATTGTTTCCAAAAGCAAAAAGAACTGATGTTCCAAATGGCACAGAAAATGGCAAATATGACCTACTCAGTAATAGAAAAGAGTTGCAACAAACTGGTTGTAGGTAAGGCATTCTGGAAAGGCTTGGCGCTGCCATCAATACTATATGGAACAAATATTATAGAACTAAACAAAACAGAAATTCAATAGCTACAGAAATATGAGAATGGAGTATACAGAACAATACTATCAGCAGGAAGAAACGTGGCTGTGAGTAGTTTGAGGGGAGAAATAGGAGCATCAATGATGAGAACGAGAATAATGAAAGGAAAGCTCAACTATGTAAAAAGTATCTTGAAAAATGGCACAGGAAGGTTGGTAGGTGAAATATTTAGTAAAGTAAAAGAAGAAACAAGAGGGAAGTGGATGAAGGAGGTTAAGAGATATATGATTGACTTGAGAATAAATATAAAGTACTAGGACGGGTCGTACTCAGGTGACAACATGAATCTGAAGGAAATCCTACCATCAGGGGTGTCTAAATTATGTGTTTTTACATGGGGAATTCAAATATGAGCTTCTTTTTTGGATAGGATAACTCTAACCTACATCATTTTGTATTTCTAAATTGCCAATTTTACCCTTTTGAACCCCTTTATAATATATTAAAAGATATAAGGTAAATCATTTATACTGACAAGGCCAAATCAACTTTACATATATTTATTAATAGGTGAACTGCATGTATATCACTAGATATAATTACAAAGATCATTCTCCTGACATCTTGAACTTTGCCAGGTTGCACAAATCCTGCTTTGACTCAGACTTGGACATCAGCTTCCTGCTGGTCTCCTGAGCACTGATCCCTCCATCCCTCTTTTCCTGTGAGATGTACTTAGCAGAAGCCTCAGTCACCATTTTAACAACCCTCTCAATGCTTTGTGTGTGTGGCAAGGCCAGTTGCGCACCTCCATGGGGGTGTTGATGAAGTTCTTCACCTCTGAGGTGCTTAGAGAGCAGGTGAGAGGTGGCTCTGACACACCTTCTGACCAGCTGATCAAGTCACCGATGCTGGAAGCATCACAATTGATGTCAGGTGTCCTTCTGCTCCTAACAGAGGAGTCCCCCAGCTGAGTGTCCGGGTCCCCCTCTCCCATGATGGCCAGGATTCTCTCCACCCCTTCAATCCTCTCCTTCTGATCCTCAGAGCAGAGTAGTGTTTGGAGGATGACTTCACTGTGGGCATACCAAGCAGATCTTCTCACAGTTGGCATCACAATATCCAGCACCTCCTTTCTCTGGGACTTGAGGCAGTCCAGCTGAAAGAGGATGTGCCTAGGCCCTTCGATCCAGGAGTGCTTGACCTTCACGTTGAACCAACATGGGTAATACACTCCAATGATGAATTCCACAATGAATTGCAGAATCTTCAGGTTCTTTCCTTTAAGTCCGTGCTTTGACACCCAGAGCCTGAGAAGTCCTGCTCGCTGTGGTGAGCCAGCGGCTGTGGTTTACTGGTCCTATCTCTAACAGAGCCAGCCCTGCAGGAAGTACTCCATCCCTGACTGCACAGACAATTTTATAGCCATAGTATTGATCAGTTGAGAGATCTTGAATGACCTTATCAGGAAGCTTGATCAGTGGAGGGCCAACAGAGATTCGGGTGAAGTTTGGATTGATATCAAAGTCTGTAGCAGAATCAAGGAGCTTTCCTATTGGCCCGGATAATTTTTTGTCTGACAGAGTAGAGCCATCAAGGTCAACAATGAGATGGCGCAGGGAAAGTTCAACAGTGTGCAGGTTGCACACCAACCAGACCAGCTTTCTCCCCAGGTGCAGCTCCAGCTTCCGCATTACTCCAGCTTTCACACCAGTGTTGACATTTGTTGAGTCTCCTCCAATGGCCAACAAGGTCTTATCATAACCCCTCTCTTTCAGCCAGGCAAACAGGACCTTAGCAATCTTCTCCGCATGTGACTCCTCTTTAGTTGCTTTCTCTGGGGTAAAGTGGAACAGATAGTAGCTGCCAGGCTCACTAACAACACTATAGTGTTCTTCCTTGATCTTTGCGGGAAAAGATTGGTCACTGCCCTCAGCTTCCATCATCACATTGGTCAGGTCAATCCGCCCATCAAAGAGGATGCAAGAGATCCCCCCCTCCTCCCTGCACTTCTTCTCGAACTGTTCCCCCAGCTCTCTCATCAACTTCTCCTGTGCTCTCTTGACCTTGCTCTTATCAATCACTTTACTTGTATTGTCTTCTGTGATGATTCCTGCGTCAATCAGAGCTGCTGTTGCTATCGCTGCAGTTGGCCTCAGCCCTATGCCATACCTTACACTAGCAAGGGCAATGTTTTGAATCTCATCATAGTTTTTCTGTACCTTTGCCGAAGCTGCTGGCTCAGGGTCAGTTTGAGGGAAGAGCTCAACTTCAGGAACAAACCCATCTTCATCACCACTTCTCTCCAATTCCAGATCCTCATCACCATCTGCCAAAAATCAATAAATCTATCCCCTCACTGCAAGCCGAGGTGGTAAAATAGCTTCATAAATCATGAGTCACTTCAAATATTTCACAAAACTTTTTAGAATGTTCTGAAACGTTACATTCTAGCCTCTGAGAAAGGTGGCTCAGAAAATGGCCTTATGCGCGCCAGAAAACCGTCAAAATATTTCATATACCAAACTGTATGATAATTACAATTAAGTGGAATTGCACACCTTTTTATTTGAGTATTTAAATATTATTATTATTATATGAATTACATTATATGTATTTATATGAATTAGTTAGAACAATGCTCTATGAGAGATAACGTGAGCAGCCATGATAGAAAACGTGAGAAGACATATTCTGGGGTAACTACAATAGTAAAATAATCAACAATTTAATAATAATCAACTGCAAAATGATGTAGGTTAGGGTTATCAGAATTAAATATTTTCTTCAGAATTGTGTTCTATACACCAAAATATATCATTTGAACACCCCTCTCCATTGATTTAAAAAAAATGCATAGTATGACCCGCCCTAATAAAGTACCTAAAAGAATGCAAAAAACAGGAACTGGTAAACAAAATACGTACCTGGGATGAAGACCAATGGAGGAAAGATATGGATGGAAAGGAAAGTTTAAAATTATATAGGAAATGGAAAAGAAGCATTGGAGGCACGGAGGATATATATGATAACACCCCAGCCTCAACCATATTGTACAGATGTAGGGCAAATAAATTGGAACTTAATGACAGAAATAGATATATGGTAGGGGACACCAAATGCCCCATGTGTGCATACGAAAAAGAAGACCTGGAGCATTTCTTGTTGGACTGTAATGCGAAAAATGCTCTGTATGAATTGGTCCACAATTAACCCACCCCTTATATCTCCAGTCTAACTATAGAGTAGATCAAGTCTAGCCTAGAGGGGTCAGCCTAGAGATTCCGGAAATGGTCCAGAGCGGGCAGATAAATTGAGGTCCACAGTAGGATTCCTCACCAAGTTAGGTTAGGGCAATCTACCTTCACCTTTGTTAAGCTATGAGTTGATGCTGGGTCTTAGGCCACAATGTAGGCCTAACTTGTCTGACCCAGCTTAATTTAATGTGATTAAATTGATGGGTTAAAAACTCAATTAGTCACTTACTGCTAGTTATTGGAGTGTCTCCCTTCTCCGGTTGTGTAATTGTCGAGAGCGCACTTGCTGGTGCGTCCTCTCGCCCCGTTGTTCGTTTTCGTACTCCTTTGTTCTCCTCTTCGCGGGGCTTTTTCCACCAGCGTTGTCTTGGTTTTTTCCTCGGTTGGTTGAGCGGTAATGTATCTCCATTACCGAGCACGCTCTTCTCACACAGTATATAAATACTAGTGTGGAGAATAACTCTGGTGAGCAACCAATTGGTTTTGCGAAAAATGCTCTGTATGAATTGGTCCACAATTAACCCACCCCTTATATCTCCAGTCTAACTATAGAGTAGATCAAGTCTAGCCTAGAGGGGTCAGCCTAGAGATTCCGGAAATGGTCCAGAGCGGGCAGATAAATTGAGGTCCACAGTAGGATTCCTCACAAGATTAAGTTAGGGCAATCGACCTTCACCTTTGTTAAGCTATGAGTTGATGCTGGGTCTTAGGCCACATGTAGGCCTAACTTGTCTGACCCAGCTTAATTTAATGTGATTAAATTGATGGGTTAAAAACTCAATTAGTCACTTACTGTTAGTTATTGGAGTGTCTCCCTTCTCCGGTTGTGTAATTGTCGAGAGCGCCCTTGCTGGTACGTCCTCTCGCCCCGTTCTTCGTTTTCGTTCTCCCTTTGTTCTCCTCTTCGCGGGGCTTTTTTCACCAGCGTTGTCTTGGTTTATTCCTCGGTTGGTTGAGCGGTAATGTATCTATTACCGAGCACGCTCCTCCCACACAGTATATAAATACTAGTGTGGAGAATAACTCTGGTGAGCAACCAATTGGTTTCATCCACCCAGTTATTGACATAAAAGGAATTTAATAATTGTTAGATTAACTACCTACCTACTCAGTGAACCATTTTCGTTACCTCCCAACTACCCACTCATCAGTTTTCCATATACTGGGGCCCCGGGAGATAAAAATTTTGGTGTCATTGTCACCAATTTTTGTGTCTGAGTGTAGACTAGCTAACTATTTAACTGTAAATGCCTGTTAATCTGATTAACAGTGCCTATCCTCACCTTCTCATGGAGAAGGTGTAGCATTTAATTAGAAGAGAAAATATACATCCATAGGATGAAACTGTCTATGGTCTTTACCATAAGAAAAGAAAAAATGAAAGTTAGAAGATAAAATTACAATTCCCCAGCATCTATTTTTTGTTGTAAAAATAGTCGCGCCTTTAATGCTGTTTGTCGCTGAGGTCTTGTGTCTGTCAATGTTGTAGTAGGATGCGTTACCACTCCTACTGTCAAAGGAATAGTTACTGGAAGTTCAGTGTCTCCAGTTGTTACTGTCAGTGGAGAAGGTTCTCCAATGTCCATTGTTTTGGGTCCAGACTCTAAAGGGTACAAAAGAGAAATGTCTCTTGTTGTGTCACCCGTTGAAGTCCTTAATTTGACCACTCTTGTTACCCCGTCTGCCCCTGGTCTGAGTTCTGAAACTCTAGCCAGAGGCCAGTATTGTCTTGGAGTACTGTCATGTATGAGAACAAGGTCCCCTACCTTAATTGTGTCAGACCAATCCTTCTTAGTCATTTGTTTATGTCTCTCCCTTAGACCCATCAAGTACTCAGTTTTCCACTGTTTGATGAAATGAGCTTTAACTCTAGTTAAATGTTGTAACTTAGTCTGGAGCTCATCATGTCGTTGAGTCCAGTTTGGGTCTTCTGAAGAGTCTATATTGTAGTCCGGCAGGAGACTAACTTGTTCTCCCCGAATCAAATGATTTGGAGTTAATGGTTCCGGGTCATTAACGTTGTCACTCACATAAGTGAGTGGTCTATTGTTAATGATGTTCTCAATCTCAGCCAGGAGAGTGAGCAACCCAAATAAGTGTATCTGTTTTTTGCCAATTGCTTTCTTCAAGCAATTCTTTACTGTTTGTATATTCCTCTCCCAGATAGAACCATACCAAGGAGAGGCAACCGGAATATACTTCCACTTTATGTTTGAATTTTGTACATATAATTGTGTGATTTCATTGCTTAACAAGTCGTGAATGACTTGTTCACCAGCTTTGAAATATGTAGCATTGTCAGTCCAAACTGTCTTTGCTACTGAATGTCGTGCACAGAATCTCTTAAAGACAGCAACAAAAGATTCTGCTGTAAGGTCCTCCACAACATCCAAATAAACAGCTCGTGAGGCAGCACATGTAAACAGTACAATGTACATTTTTTGTTCAGTGTCACCCACCCCTACAGTCAATGCTCCTGTATAGTCAATGCCTACAGTCTCAAAGGGTCTGTTGAGAGTAACTCTCTCCTCTGGCAAAGCAGGAGGATTTGGTTTCCTATAGGGCCTAGCATGAATACGCCTACATGTGACACACTCACTCAGGACTGTTTTAACAGTGATCCTTCCCTTGGGTATCCAATAAGTTTTTCTTAATGTAGTTAGTGTCTGTGGTACCCCCATAGCTAAATCTAGGTAAAAGGATTGGATGTTTGCTTTTGTATGACAGTTTTGATTTGTCTAATCTCCCTTTACACCTTAGAAGGCCTTCCTCATCTCTGAACAAGTTTAGATCCACAACTACTGATGGTACAGGTTCTTTTGTTTGTTTCCCATTAGTTAAGAATTCTAACTCTTTATTGTACTCTTTTTGTTGTGCTTGGCCTATCCAGTATTTGGTTGCAACTTCTGTATAATTATGATTATTTTTATTTAGCTGTTTGTTAATTGTAGCTAAACAGTTGTGAGCAAACCTCAAACAGTAGGCTGTAACCCTGACAAGTTTGTTGAAATCAGAATACTGTTCATAATTAGTGATTGGTTCAACCTTTTCATTTGAAAAGATTAAATTTAATGTCAAGTTAACTTGTTCCACAGGCCATTGGTCTGTATTACAGAGCCACTTAGGTCCCATAAACCAAGTTTTGTTTGACTTCAACAACTTGTAGGATAAACCTCTGGTCAGAAAGTCTGCTGGATTTTGTTTAGTTGGAACATAGTGAAAGTTTACTTGTAGGCTTTCATTAGCGTCAGCTATTTCTTTTAGCCTATTTCTTACAAACATATTCTTACTATTAATGCTATCATTCCGTATCCAGGCAAGACAAATCTGACTGTCAAGCCAGACGTGGATATGAGTTAAAAACACATCATAGTAAGCATCCTTAAGCAATGAAATGGTTTTAATGGCTAATGTAGCAGCCAATAGTTCCAATTGAGGTATGGTTCGGGTAGGTTTGAGAGGTGCAACTTTCCCTTTTGCATAAATTAGATGACTTTCTGTAGGGCTTACAAGATACGCACAGCACCCATAAGCTTGTGTGCTTGCATCAGCAAACACATGAAGTCTCTGGAGCTTATCCCTAAACCCACAGCACCTTTGAATTTTAATGTTCTGCACTTTTGTTAAATCAGTAGCTAACTTCTTCAAAGATTTTTGATTTTCATTTGTTATTGGATCATCCCACCCAACATTTGTCCTCCAAATTTCTTGGAGGAGAATCTTTGATTTTATTGTTGAAGGCAGGAATAGACCCATGGGATCAAAAATTTTGGAAGCCTCTGATAATATTTGTCTTTTAGTATTTGCTTCCTCATCAAGTTTAAAACCTTTAGTACAGATTGAATCATGACTGTTAGAAGTTGCATCCAAATACCAGTTCATACCTAAAGTTTTAACTCTGTCTGATGGCTCAGTAAGACCATTATTATCCTTTAAAATCTTTTTGTTTAAATCCTCATCATTTGAAATCCACTCTCTAAGTTCAAAGTTACCTTGTTGCATAATGTTTTGAGAGTGTTCATAGACTTCAGATAATTCAGATTTTGTTGTCGTTGAGCCTATTAGATTGTCTACGTAAAAATGTTCCTTAAGGAAGTTCAATGTTAAAGAGTTATTAAACTGGTTTAAATGATGTCTAATTGTCAATGCTAATAGGCTAGGTGAGCAATTGGCTCCAAACAACACAACATTAAATCTATAGGTTATGAACCCTTTATTCAAATCAAATGGATCCTTGAACCATAAGAACCTAAGTTGGTTCTTATCATATTCATTTTTAAGATTTATTCTCAAAAATGCCTTTGAAATGTCACTTTGTACGGCATATTTGTCTAACCTGAACCTCAGTAAGATCTTCACAAGGTCAGAAATGAGATTAGGACCCTCAATCAAGCAATCATTCAAACTGTGTTTATCACTGTCTTTGAGGCTACAGTTATATACTACTCTGAGTTTTGTTGTTGGGGCATCTTGTCGATAAACCCCCCTGTGGGTTAAATAATGACAACCATCTTTTTTAAAAGGGTTATTTGTTACTTCTTCAATGAAGCCTTTCTGTAGCTGTTCTTTGAAGACATTATTATATATTTTTACATTATTATCTTGTTTGAGTTTTTTCATTACTTTATATAAATGTCCTTTAGCTACTTTGAGATTGTTTCTTAAAGTTGGACAATTTATTTTCCAAGGTAACTCAATAAAATAACTATTGTCTTTGCACTGAATGGTGTCTTCAAATCTTTCTACCATTAACTGATCTTCTGAAGTTTGATTTGTGTCATGTATACCCACAGATTCTAGCAACCATAAAGTTTGAATTGCCTCATCCAAAGTTTCATTTGATAATGATGAATTAATGTTCTCAGTTGAGATAATATTATTCAAAGTGTTGCTATTCTTACAGGTGTTATGTAGGACTGAGTTGAGGCACATAGTATTTGTTGGTCATGAACTGTTTTGGTTTAGGTCTAGGTTGTATTCTGATAGGTCACCCAAAGGGGCTATCCCTGATGGAGTCTGAATAGCTATACCATTACCTATCTCTACTATGCCCTTATGAATAAGATTAATATAATCTGCCCCTATTAGCATTTCAATGTTAGCTACTGTGTTGTTAGTGATATGTCTATCAGCTATTTTGTAGTGTTTTCCCAAATGATTTATGGTTTGTTCTAGTTTGGGTATAACCAGTTTGTTTTGTCCTACTTTAGAAATAATAACTGCTTCAATTTTCTTGAATTTACTTTCTAAATGTAGTTCCAGGTCAATTGTCTTATAGCTATTTTTGTCCGAGTTATCCTTAACAAAGGACGCAATATTGAGGTTTTGTTCATTCGGGTTTGGTGTCAAACCCAATTTATTAACTACATTTTTTGAAACAAATGTTTGTTGAGAACAACAGTCTATAAGACATCTCACTGGAGTGGTACTACCCTCACTATTCACCAAAGCTGGGCACAAACCGTTAATCCGTTAATCGTTAATTAACGAAGTTAACTTTTTCGTTAACGATTTAACTTTTAAGTTAACTTTGAAAATCATTATCGGACTAATTAACTTCCGTTACATTTAACTTCCGTTAACTCAAGTCCGTTAACCCAAAAATTCATAAATAAACGTTTAAAAGTTTCTATTATTTTCAGTGCTGAGCAGGTGCGCAATTAATCCGCCACTGTTAATAGTGATGAACGAATTTCCATTTCCGCATTGCAAAATCAGGCGATATATTTGTTTCCGTCGCCACAATTTGTGTCTTACCAAATATGGTAGTTATTTATGGCATTGGTTTGAGCAAAACATGGTCGACTGTAAAATCAGGCGGAAAGATTTGCCATTTGAGTCGAATGTTTCAACTTCTTTCAAGAAATATCACGAGCATTTTAAGGCACTTTCAATAATATATATGTAACAATTACAACAAATAACTACATTCGTTTCATTTGCAGTCTGTCTCTTGCGCAACATGTTTGTGCTAGTGAATATTTAAAAATAATCGTTGTCAAGTAAGTCATGTATATTTATAATATGTCTGTGAGTACCTTATTAGTAGTCTCCTTGATACATTTCAAGAACCATAAAACTGATCAGGTAAGATTTCAATTCTCATGTCACTTTGATGACATAAATTAAGTCAATTGATGTCTTACAATGGGAGCATTTTCACCTTAACCCTTTATGTCCTGGCGGTACTTCTAGGTACCACATCTTTAAAATCTCCATAATTATTTTTCTACCCAGTTGATCCTGCCGGTACTTTCAAGTCCCAATGTGAATTAGTTTCTTTATGAGATAATAGATGGCGTTGAGAAGTAAATGTGAGCGTGTGGCGCCAGAGGCTGTTTACTCTTTAGTATCTCTGCTGTGAAGACCGAAGAAATTTCAGTGCAATTACTTCCCGAATATTCTGTGCCATATCTGTTCCAAATAACAAAGGTAAGGGTTATTTTATTTTTTATCTTGTTCTTGAAATGTTCAAGAATGCTTCAAACAATTGTTGTTCTTGTTTATTATTTTTAAGTGTGAAATAATAAAGGATTTATTGAGTCAACTTCTAAGTACCAACAGGACAAAAGGGGCATAAGTCTACATCGTTTTCTTTTGGTTTTCTTTCAATTTTATGGATGACTATTTTAATTTATGTGGAAATATTTGAGCGTTTGTTCTCTATGGGCAAGGACATCCTGAGGGCCAAGAGATCATCCCTGTCTGATGAAAACTTTGATATGCTAATTTTCATGAAGGGCAACATGCATCTCATGGACAAAATGGAGAACGAGAAGAAGAGGGAAAATTAAATTATATATATATTGTGTTTTTCATTTTTTTTATAATAAAAGTTAACGTTAACGGTTTATCGGTAACTTCCGTTACATGTTTAAAGAATTAACGGATTAACGGTTAACGAAGTTAATTTTTTGGTTAACGGATTAGCGGTTAACGAAGTTAACTTTTTGGTTAACGGTGCCCACCACTGCTATTCACTAAGTCCAAAGTAATAGTTGGTAAAAGAATCTCAGTGTTTCTTGTTACATTGTTTGAACAAGCAGAATGTCCCATGAAAGTGGCATTTTCTTGATTACCTTTGTTTGGGGGAGGTATCTTTTGAGTTTGAGTACTATTGTTTGGACACTTTGGTGAATCACACATTGATGAGACATGTCGTAAACTTTTACAAAACTTACACTTGAATCTTAACCTAGATTTACAGTCTTTCTTATAATGTCCCTGGCCAGTACACTTCTTTTTACACAGGTTCAACTGTTCACATCTTTTAGCCCTTTGGTTAAAGTCTGAATATTTGTCACACCCAGTACTACTGTGTTCATTACTTGCACAAAATTTGCAATGTGGTGTGTAAGTTGAGGCAGCAGTTACATTAAAGTTCTGTAATGTAGGTGTTCGTGTATTATAGTTGGTCACATTTGATTCTACAGTATCAAGTTTTGTCTGTTTGGCTGTAGCTAGTTGGTCTCTGGGTATGGAAAACTGATGAGTGGGTAGTTGGGAGGTAACGAAAATGGTTCACTGAGTAGGTAGGTAGTTAATCTAACAATTATTAAATTCCTTTTATGTCAATAACTGGGTGGAAGAAACCAATTGGTTGCTCACCAGAGTTATTCTCCACACTAGTATTTATATACTGTGTGGGAGGAGCGTGCTCGGTAATGGAGATACATTACCGCTCAACCAACCGAGGAATAAACCAAACAACGCTGGTGCAAGAAGCCCCGCGAAGAGGAGAACAAAGGAGAACGAAAACGAAGAACGGGGCGAGAGGACGTACCAGCAAAGTACGCTCTCGACAATGAGACAACCGGAGAAGGGAGAGACTCCAATAACTAAAAGTAAGTGACTAATTGAGTTTTAGACCAGACAGTTAATAACATTAAATTAAGCTGGGTCAGACAAGTTAGGCCTACATTGTGGCCTAAGACCCAGCATCAACTCATAGCTTAACAAAGGTGAAGGTAGATTGCCCTAACCTAATCTTGTGAGGAATCCTACTGTGGACCTCAATTTATCTGCCCGCTCTGGACCATTTCCGGAATCTCTAGGCTGACCCCTCTAGGCTAGACTTGATCTACTCTATAGTTAGACTGGAGATATAAGGGGTGGGTTAATTGTGGACCAATTCATACAGAGCATTTTTCGCATTGGTGGTCCGTGTGTGGGGAATTTACAAACCTTAACCTTACTTAACAAAAATTGAAGAATTAGGCTAAATGGTCTAGCCTAAGCCTAAGCCTAAGCTAATCAAGCCTAATTAGGTCTACAACCTAGGGCCTAACTAGGAAACATTTACATTTAAGGAGTCTCATTCTCTTATAAGCTTAGACCTGAGTGACATAAGTACTTGGGGGGGATAAACCAAATTTAAACTTGACTGTTTTGTCTGTTCTCTCTCTTCTCTGGTAATTTCTTCTTGTCCTCTATTTCATTACGATCCCCAGTTAAACAATTTTGACTTAGACATGGACAGTGCAGAATTGAAAAAGTTAAAAAAAAAAGGGGGGCAAAGTTGGGAGCTGTTACAAAGGCTGTGAACACTTTTAACAATATTACACAACCAGGTAAGAAAATATAGAGTGTGTAATTATTAAATTAGAAATTAAAAAGAAGGAAATAATAGCCATTAATGAGAGTATTTGAGAGTTAGTTGAATCCGAAATGGCTGAAGAACAATTGATAGACCTTTACGCTGATGATGATGATCAGGTAAGCTCAATTGAACAGCAAATAAGGGGACTACGGTCTCGGTTGACTGACTTAACACCAAAAAAACCTAATTCTGATTTTAATCAAAGTAGGGCTAACCTTCAACAAAATTTAAGTGGCATGCAAAATCCTGAGTCACAAGAATTGAGGGCTCAGTTACCCATTTTGCTAGTACCAACATTTGAAGGGGACACGGTACAATTCCCATCTTTCATTGACAAATTTGAGAATTTAATAGGTAATAAACCTTATATTTCAACTGTTGAAAAGTTTAGTTACTTAACTAGTTCCCTTAAAGGCCCAGCCTATAACCTAATAGCCTATTTACCAGCCGTAGGGGATTCATATGAAGTAGCTATTGATCTTTTAAAACGTAATTACATTAATAAAGATATGATTGTATATGAATTATCTCAACAAATTTTGAATTTGCACCCATAAAAGATAACCATAGTGATATGGAAATTTTTTATACAAAATTAGAAGCTATTATAGGACAACTGGTTAGCAATGAGATAGATATTAAAACTTCATCTTGGCTTATACAAAGCATAGTACTTAGGTGCCTTCCTTCGAGGGTTAAAGATAATTTAATTCTAAAGACGGGAGAAAATTATCCTAATTTAGAACAAATAAGAAAACACTTCCCCAATATCCTAATTAATTACAACTTGAGAGATTTTCCAACACATAAGACCCAGACTATGGATAAACCAAAGACTGTTCCCAGAGACCAACTAGCTACAGCCAAACAGACAAAACTTGATACTGGAGAATCAAATGTGACCAACTATAATACACGAACACCTACATTACAGAACTTTAATGTAACTGCTGCCTCAACTTACACACCACATTGCAAATTTTGTGCAAGTAATGAACACAGTAGTACTGGGTGTGACAAATATTCAGATTTTAACCAAAGGGCTAAAAGATGTGAACAGTTGAACCTGTGTAAAAAGTGTACTGGCCAGGGACATTATAAGAAAGACTGTAAATCTAGGTTAAGATTCAAGTGTAAGTTTTGTAAAAGTTTACGACATGTCTCATCAATGTGTGATTCACCAAAGTGTCCAAACAATAATACTCAAACTCAAAAGATACCTCCCCCAAACAAAGGTAATCAAGAAAATGCCACTTTCATGGGACATTCTGCTTGTTCAAACAATGTAACAAGAAACACTGAGATTCTTTTACCAACTATTACTTTGGACTTAGTGAATAGTGAGGGTAGTACCACTCCAGTGAGATGTCTTATAGACTGTTGTTCTCAACAAACATTTGT
Source organism: Bathynomus jamesi (assembly GCA_023014485.1). Classification (NCBI taxonomy): domain Eukaryota; kingdom Metazoa; phylum Arthropoda; class Malacostraca; order Isopoda; family Cirolanidae; genus Bathynomus; species Bathynomus jamesi. The sequence continues at coordinate 126,177 of JAJOZX010000292.1, read as the reverse complement.
TTCAAAAAATGTAGTTAATAAATTGGGTTTGACACCAAACCCGAATGAACAAAACCTCAATATTGCGTCCTTTGTTAAGGATAACTCGGACAAAAATAGCTATAAGACAATTGACCTGGAACTACATTTAGAAAGTAAATTCAAGAAAATTGAAGCAGTTATTATTTCTAAAGTAGGACAAAACAAACTGGTTATACCCAAACTAGAACAAACCATAAATCATTTGGGAAAACACTACAAAATAGCTGATAGACATATCACTAACAACACAGTAGCTAACATTGAAATGCTAATAGGGGCAGATTATATTAATCTTATTCATAAGGGCATAGTAGAGATAGGTAATGGTATAGCTATTCAGACTCCATCAGGGATAGCCCCTTTGGGTGACCTATCAGAATACAACCTAGACCTAAACCAAAACAGTTCATGACCAACAAATACTATGTGCCTCAACTCAGTCCTACATAACACCTGTAAGAATAGCAACACTTTGAATAATATTATCTCAACTGAGAACATTAATTCATCATTATCAAATGAAACTTTGGATGAGGCAATTCAAACTTTATGGTTGCTAGAATCTGTGGGTATACATGACACAAATCAAACTTCAGAAGATCAGTTAATGGTAGAAAGATTTGAAGACACCATTCAGTGCAAAGACAATAGTTATTTTGTTGAGTTACCTTGGAAAATAAATTGTCCAACTTTAAGAGACAATCTCAAAGTAGCTAAAGGACATTTATATAAAGTAATGAAAAAACTCAAACAAGATAATAATATTCATCATATAATGATGTCTTCAAAGAACAGCTACAGAAAGGCTTCATTGAAGAAGTAACAAATAACCCTTTTAAAAAAGATGGTTGTCATTATTTAACCCACAGGGGGGTTTATCGACAAGATGCCCCAACAACAAAACTCAGAGTAGTATATAACTGTAGCCTCAAAGACAGTGATAAACACAGTTTGAATGATTGCTTGATTGAGGGTCCTAATCTCATTTCTGACCTTGTGAAGATCTTACTGAGGTTCAGGTTAGACAAATATGCCGTACAAAGTGACATTTCAAAGGCATTTTTGAGAATAAATCTTAAAAATGAATATGATAAGAACCAACTTAGGTTCTTATGGTTCAAGGATCCATTTGATTTGAATAAAGGGTTCATAACCTATAGATTTAATGTTGTGTTGTTTGGAGCCAATTGCTCACCTAGCCTATTAGCATTGACAATTAGACATCATTTAAACCAGTTTAATAACTCTCTAACATTGAACTTCCTTAAGGAACATTTTTACGTAGACAATCTAATAGGCTCAACGACAACAAAATCTGAATTATCTGAAGTCTATGAACACTCTCAAAACATTATGCAACAAGGTAACTTTGAACTTAGAGAGTGGATTTCAAATGATGAGGATTTAAACAAAAAGATTTTAAAGGATAATAATGGTCTTACTGAGCCATCAGACAGAGTTAAAACTTTAGGTATGAACTGGTATTTGGATGCAACTTCTAACAGTCATGATTCAATCTGTACTAAAGGTTTTAAACTTGATGAGGAAGCAAATACTAAAAGACAAATATTATCAGAGGCTTCCAAAATTTTTGATCCTATGGGTCTATTCCTGCCTTCAACAATAAAATCAAAGATTCTCCTCCAAGAAATTTGGAGGACAAATGTTGGGTGGGATGATCCAATAACAAATGAAAATCAAAAATCTTGGAAGAAGTTAGCTACTGATTTAACAAAAGTGCAGAACATTAAAATTCAAAGGTGCTGTGGGTTTAGGGATAAGCCCCAGAGGCTTCATGTGTTTGCTGATGCAAGCACACAAGCTTATGGGTGCTGTGCGTATCTTGTAAGCCCTACAGAAAGTCATCTAATTTATGCAAAAGGGAAAGTTGCACCTCTCAAACCTACCCGAACCATACCTCAATTGGAACTATTGGCTGCTACATTAGCCATTAAAACCATTTCATTGCTTAAGGATGCTTACTATGATGTGTTCATAACTAATATCCACGTCTGGCTTGACAGTCAGATTTGTCTTGCCTGGATACGGAATGATAGCATTAATAGTAAGAATATCTTTGTAAGAAAAGGCTAAAAGAAATAGCTGACGCTAATGAAAGCCTACAAGTAAACTTTCACTATGTTCCAACTAAACAGAATCCAGCAGACTTTCTGACCAGAGGTTTATCCTACAAGTTGTTGAAGTCAAACAAAACTTGGTTTATGGGACCTAAGTGGCTCTGTAATACAGACCAATGGCCTGTGGAACAAGTTAACTTGACATTAAATTTAATCTTTTCAAATGAAAAGGTTGAACCAATCACTAATTATGAAAAGTATTCTGATTTCAACAAACTTGTCAGGGTGACAGCCTACTGTTAGAATTCTTAACTAATGGGAAACAAACAAAAGAACCTGTACCATCAGTAGTTGTGGATCTAAACTTGTTCAGAGATGAGGAAGGCCTTCTAAGGTGTAAAGGGAGATTAGACAAATCAAAACTGTCATACAAAAGCAAAAATCCAATCCTTTTACCTAGATTTAGCTATTTGACAACATTAATAATCAGAAAAACACACAATGATGTATATCATATGGGGGTACCACAGACACTAACTACATTAAGAAAAACTTATTGGATACCCAAGGGAAGGATCACTGTTAAAACAGTCCTGAGTGAGTGTGTCACATGTAGGCGTATTCATGCTAGGCCCTATAGGAAACCAAATCCTCCTGCTTTGCCAGAGGAGAGAGTTACTCTCAACAGACCCTTTGAGACTGTAGGCATTGACTATACAGGAGCATTGACTGTAGGGGTGGGTGACACTGAACAAAAAATGTACATTGTACTGTTTACATGTGCTGCCTCACGAGCTGTTTATTTGGATGTTGTGGAGGACCTTACAGCAGAATCTTTTGTTGCTGTCTTTAAGAGATTCTGTGCACGACATTCAGTACCAAGACAGTTTGGACTGACAATGCTACATATTTCAAAGCTGGTGAACAAGTCATCCACGACTTGTTAAGCAATGAAATCACACAATTATATATACAAAAACAAACATAAAGTGGAAGTATATTCCGGTTGCCTCTCCTTGGTATGGTTCTATCTGGGAGAGGAATATACAAACAGTAAAGAATTGCTTGAAGAAAGCAATTGGCAAAAAACAGATACACTTATTTGGGTTACTCACTCTCCTGGCTGAGATTGAGAACATCATTAACAATAGACCACTCACTTATGTGAGTGACAACATTAATGACCCAGAACCATTAACTCCAAATCATTTGATTCGGGGAGAACAAGTTAGTCTCCTGCCGGACTACAATATAGACTCTTCAGAAGACCCAAACTGGACTCAACGACATGATGAGCTCCAGACTAAGTTACAACATTTAACTAGAGTTAAAGCTCATTTCATTAAACAGTGGAAAACTGAGTACTTGATGGGTCTAAGGGAGAGACATAAACAAATGACTAAGAAGGATTGGTCTGACACAATTAAGGTAGGGGACCTTGTTCTCATACATGACAGTACTCCAAGACAATACTGGCCTCTGGCTAGAGTTTCAGAACTCAGACCAGGGGCAGACGGGGTAACAAGAGTGGTCAAATTAAGGACTTCAACGGGTGACACAACAAGAGACATTTCTCTTTTGTACCCTTTAGAGTCTGGACCCAAAACAATGGACTTTGGAGAACCTTCTCCACTGACAGTAACAACTGGAGACACTGAACTTCCAGTAACTATTCCTTTGACAGTAGGAGTGGTAACGCATCCTACTACAACATTGACAGACACAAGACCTCAGCGACAAACAGCATTAAAGGCGCGACTATTTTTACAACAAAAAATAATGCTGGGGAATTGTAATTTTATCTTCTAACTTTCATTTTTTTTTTCTTATGGTAAAGACCATAGACAGTTTCATCCTATGGATGTATATTTTCTCTTCTAATTAAATGCTACACCTTCTCCATGAGAAGGTGAGGATAGGCACTGTTAATCAGATTAACAGGCATTTACAGTTAAATAGTTAGCTAGTCTACACTCAGACAAAAATTGGTGACAATGACACCAAAATTTTTATCTCCCGGGGCCCCCAGTATATGGAAAACTGATGAGTGGGTAGTTGGGAGGTAACGAAAATGGTTCACTGAGTAGGTAGGTAGTTAATCTAACAATTATTAAATTCCTTTTATGTCAATAACTGGGTGGATGAAACCAATTGGTTGCTCACCAGAGTTATTCTCCACACTAGTATTTATATACTGTGTGGGAGGAGCGTGCTCGGTAATGGAGATACATTACCGCTCAACCAACCGAGGAATAAACCAAGACAACGCTGGTGCAAGAAGCCCCGCGAAGAGGAGAACAAAGAGAACGAAAACGAAGAACGGGGCGAGAGGACGTACCAGCAAAGTACGCTCTCGACAATGAGACAACCGGAGAAGGGAGAGACTCCAATAACTAAAAGTAAGTGACTAATTGAGTTTTAGACCAGACAGTTAATAACATTAAATTAAGCTGGGTCAGACAAGTTAGGCCTACATTGTGGCCTAAGACCCAGCATCAACTCATAGCTTAACAAAGGTGAAGGTAGATTGCCCTAACCTAATCTTGTGAGGAATCCTACTGTGGACCTCAATTTATCTGCCCGCTCTGGACCATTTCCGGAATCTCTAGGCTGACCCCTCTAGGCTAGACTTGATCTACTCTATAGTTAGACTGGAGATATAAGGGGTGGGTTAATTGTGGACCAATTCATACAGAGCATTTTTCGCACTGGGAACAGTCTTTGGTTTATCCATAGTCTGGGTCTTATGTGTTGGAAAATCTCTCAATTTGTAATTAGTTAGGATATTGGGGAAGTGTTTTCTTATTTGTTCTAAATTAGGATAATTTTCTCCCGTCTTTAGAATTAAAATATCTTTAACCCTCGAAGGAAGGCACCTAAGTACTATGCTTTGTATAATCCAAGATGAAGCTTTAATATCTATCTCATTGCTAACCAGTTGTCCTATAATAGCTTCTAATTTTGTATAAAAAATTTCCATATCACTATGGTTATCTTTTATGGGTGCAAATTCAAAAATTTGTTGAGATAATTCATATACAATCTCATCTTTATTAATGTAATTACGTTTTAAAAGATCAATAGCTACTTCATATGAATCCCCTACGGCTGGTAAATAGGCTATCAGGTTATAGGCTGGGCCTTTAAGGGAACTAGTTAAGTAACTAAACTTTTCAACAGTTGAAATATAAGGTTTATTACCTATTAAATTCTCAAATTTGTCAATGAAGATGGGAATTGTACCGTGTCCCCTTCAAATGTTGGTACTAGCAAAATGGGTAACTGAGCCCTCAATTCTTGTGACTCAGGATTTAGCATGCCACTTAAATTTTGTTGAAGGTTAGCCCTACTTTGATTAAAATCAGAATTAGGTTTTTTTGGTGTTAAGTCAGTCAAACGAGACCGTAGTCTCCTTATTTGCTGTTCAATTGAGATTACCTGATCATCATCATCAGCGTAAAGGTCTATCAATTGTTCTTCAGCCATTTCGGATTCAACTAACTCTGAAATACTCTCATTAATGGCTATTATTTCCTTCTTTTTAATTTCCAATTTAAGAATTACACTCTCTAAATTTTCCTTACCTGGTTGTGTAATATTGTTAAAAGTGTTCACAGCCTTTGTAACAGCTCCCAACTTTGCCCGCCTTTTCTTTTTTAACTTTTTCAATTCCGCACTGTCCATGTCTAAGTCAAAATTGTTTAACTGGGGATCGTAATGAAATAGAGGACAAGAAGAAATTACCAGAGAAGAGAGAGAACAGACAAAACAGTCAAGTTCAAATTTGGTTTAATCCCCCCCAAGTACTTATGTCACTCAGGTCTAAGCTTATAAGAGAATGAGACTCCTTAAATGTAAATGTTTCCTAGTTAGGCCCTAGGTTGTAGACCTAATTAGGCTTGATTAGGTTAGGCTTAGGCTTAGGCTAGACCATTTAGCCTAATTCTTCAATTTTTGTTAAGTAAGGTTAAGGTTTGTAAATTCCCCACACACGGACCACCAATGCGAAAAATGCTCTGTATGAATTGGTCCACAATTAACCCACCCCTTATATCTCCAGTCTAACTATAGAGTAGATCAAGTCTAGCCTAGAGGGGTCAGCCTAGAGATTCCGGAAATGGTCCAGAGCGGGCAGATAAATTGAGGTCCACAGTAGGATTCCTCACAAGATTAAGTTAGGGCAATCTACCTTCACCTTTTTAAGCTATGAGTTGATGCTGGGTCTTAGGCCACATGTAGGCCTAACTTGTCTGACCCAGCTTAATTTAATGTGATTAAATTGATGGGTTAAAAACTCAATTAGTCACTTACTGTTAGTTATTGGAGTGTCTCCCTTCTCCGGTTGTGTAATTGTCGAGAGCGCCCTTGCTGGTACGTCCTCTCGCCCCGTTCTTCGTTTTCGTTCTCCCTTTGTTCTCCTCTTCGCGGGGCTTTTTTCACCAGCGTTGTCTTGGTTTATTCCTCGGTTGGTTGAGCGGTAATGTATCTATTACCGAGCACGCTCCTCTCACACAGTATATAAATACTAGTGTGGAGAATAACTCTGGTGAGCAACCAATTGGTTTCATCCACCCAGTTATTGACATAAAAGGAATTTAATAATTGTTAGATTAACTACCTACCTACTCAGTGAACCATTTTCGTTACCTCCCAACTACCCACTCATCAGTTTTCCATAGTTTCATCCACCCAGTTATTGACATAAAAGGAATTTAATAATTGTTAGATTAACTACCTACCTACTCAGTGAACCATTTTCGTTACCTCCCAACTACCCACTCATCAGTTTTCCATAGTAATGCATACAGGGAAGGGAGAGTAAAAGCCATCGAATTACAACAGCCGTTTAAGGCAGACAAAGAGGAGATTATTGGGGGGTGTATCTTTGGGAAGGAAAATATAGACCACAAAAAACAGATAATATATAAATTCTGGAAAATACGATATCAAATGGTTAGAGCACAGCACAGAGGATGAAGACATCAGGAGGCGCCGTTGGAAAGGCCTAGGCCTCCGACATTTCATCGTATCGTATCGTATCACAGTCCATTGACACTTAACCTTACATACAAGTACAGTCTTACCATACACTGAATTGAATAAAAAAATAAGGTTAACATAGCCACTTAACCTAACATACGAGTACAAAAATAAAGCCAGCATAGCCACTTAACTGATATACAAGTACAAAAATAAGGCCTTCCTATAATTGTTTTACGAAGTCATTTGCAAACAAAGGAAAACAGATATAAAAAATTTTGAAACTCCTTGCTTGTCTGGGAGAAATAGCTCGCTCTCTTGCATGATAGGCCTGAAGAATTTATATGCTAAAAATTAAAAATTTAGATAATTCAATTATTATCTAAACTATTATAAACTATACCTTCATGGTATGGAAATATTTGACTGTAGCTCCACTTAACTTTTATACTGTCGGTTAATTGTCCATTTTTATTTTCAGTTCTAGATTTGTTTTTAGATATTATTATTGTTATTAGTAACAATGTCACATAATTTTCTGCCAATAAAAAATTTCATTTTCACTTGTATTGCGTGAAACCCTTATAAAATATGGAGAAATTATAGATAATTGTTTCAAATTAACCAATTTAGATATATGCAGATGCTACGAATTTACAAGGATAAAGATATGTATTGTATATTGAATTAATTTCATGTAAAACAGATTTTCAAATTTTAAAGTATTTTGCAAACTTTTGTCTTCCGGGAAGTTATTATTTTTGAGTAGTTGATTGTGTTTGACAAATTCTGATTGGTTGACATTTTTAAGTGTTTACCAATAGTATGTGTGTTTATATTCTTTCATTGATGTCTAATTACCGATGTAAAGCGACTTTTGATTTGTTACATAGCATTTTACAACCAATGAGCAACCGTCTTTCTTTTCGTTCTAAAAGTTCTTTAGCAAATTAGAGTCACATCAGTTTCGATAGGTGGTAAGCCTAGGAAAGTCAAGGTAAAATACTGAAGGCTTTAGACTCGAGGTAAAAGCGAATTAGTTGTTAGATATAGGCCAATAACCAAAAGATTTACTGCTCTTTTTAAAATGCTAGGTAGCTAGTCTGCATGGGAATGGAGGCCAGAGAAAAAAATAAAAATGAAATAGCCCAGATCTAGGACCTAGGTTTCCAAACAGGGTCTAGCTTAAACTTGGTCAGTCCAGGGTAAGTTGTTTAAGTAAGTTTGGCTAGACTTCAGTTGGAAATGTTGTTCCAACATTTAGACACCCCCGGGTCGCATTATGAGAGGAAGAGAGAGGATCCTGACCAGTTTTGATTGTTAAACGAGATTTATAACCCATCCTTTGCAAGTTTGTATACATTTACATTACATTATATAACTTTCATTTCATTTGGAAAACTCGAAGCCATTTGGGCCTATCGACGTTATCCAAGTCATAAGTTATATTTTATATTAAAATTTTTCAGAATCTCAAGTCGGCTAATTAACATACAACTATTTACGGAGCTACCAAAGTAGCCTACGTAATTTCAGCTGAAAATACACACTATTTACACAATGTGAATACACTCATTCGGCAATATCCTATTTTGGCATCCCAAATTATTCACCCAACCAAAAATAAGTGGTACTCCAACACTTTCAAATTACTTATGTTAATTAGGTTAATTGACTACCCAGTTAGGTCAACTGTAAACCCTTGACAATTGGTTAGGTCAAGTCTTGATATTTTCGTTAGTTTAAACAAAAATGTAATGACTTAACCTAACCAATCATCAAGGGCATACAGTTGACCTAACTGGTTAATTGAATAATTTGGGATGCCAAAATAGGATATCGCCTCTCATTCATAAAAGTACCTAACTTTGGTAAAATCTTATTTTAATGTAGTAAATTAAATCCCAAACCTAGATTAATACAGTAAATTAAAAAATTATTCCAAAATATATAGATTCAATATATATCGTATATATATATATACAGGGTGGGTGGAAAGTAGCTCCCTAATTTAAATTACATATAAATTATGTATAAATTGTGATTGTATTGTTATATTGTTATGGTGTGTTCTCTAAAGTGGTACAATTGTAACGGTAATCTTTTTTTCTCTAAAGTGGTACAATTGTAACGGTAATCTTTTTTTCTCTAAAGTGGTACAATTGTAACGTTCATTTTTTTTTTTTCATTTCAGATTGAAGGGTAACATGGCTGAGCGTTTAACACTGCAGGAGCGTGCCCAGTTGGTGGCATGGTACGAAGTTTGGCAATCTGTCGTTCGAGTTCAAAGATGGTGGCGGGCCATTCACGGACCACGTGCCCAAGTGGACCCGAAAACAATCAAGAACTGCCACTCGAAGCTCATGACCACGGGGTCTGTGGCAGATGTTCGAAGATGTGGTCGCCCTTCGACATCCAGGGCCCAGGAGACGGTGCAGGCAGTTCAGGAAATGTTCGCACGGAGTCCACGAAAGTCAACTCGCCAGGCAGCTTGGGAAAGTGGACTCTCCTGCTACTCAGTGCGAACTGTGCTGAAGAAGGAGCTGAACTGGCGTGCGTGGAAGCCGCATTATTGCCAATCTCTCTCGGACGAGGACTGCGACATTCGCATGGAGTTTGGGGAAATCATGCTGGCTTGGCATGAAGACTGGCCCCATCTCTTCCGCAATATCCTCTGGAGCGACGAGGCGGTGTTCCACGTCGGAGGCTTTGTCAACCGCCACAATTGCCACTACTGGGCAGGAGAGGATCCCATGGTTACCGCTGAAAAATGGCAGAATCGGTTCAGTGTAACGGTGTGGTGTGGTATGACCTCAGATCAGGTTGTGGGCCCGTTCCTTCTGCGCAACACCATGAATGCTGAGCGGTACCTTGCTATGTTGCGAAACGAGGTCTGGCCGGTTGTCAGCACATGGGAGAACATCGACGATCTGATATTTATGCAAGATGGCGCCCCTCTGCACTTCGTGGATGGGTCGTCGTGGTCCACATCAATGGCCAGCCAGGAGCCCCGACTTACACCGTGCGACTTCTTTCTTTGGGGGTGGGTAAAGGAAGAAGTCTACCGCACCAAACCGAGGACATTGGAAGAACTGGAGGACCGAATTCGGGAAGTCATGTCCTCCATCCGCCGGAGTTCCTGCTAAAGTCAGTGGACGCCATTCCTGGGCGGCTCCAGAAGCTGGTGGAAAGAGTTGGAGCCCACATTGAATTTTAGAGAAAACCTACCATGTATGCCTACCTTTTCATATTATTTCTTCTGAAATAAATGGATAATATACGTATTTTTTTACCAATCCAAAATAGGGAGTTACTTTCCGCCCACCCTGTATATATATATATATATATATATATATATATATATATATATATATCATATATATATTGCAGTAGCTATAACTAATACATAAACCTACATGAAAATTATTGATTGTCCAGTTAGGTCAACTGTTACGCCCTTGATGATTAGTTAGGTTAAGTCATGGTATTTTCTTTAGTTTAAATGAAAATATCATGACTTAACCAATCATCAAGGGCGTACAGTTGACCTAACTGGGTAGTCAGTAATTTTCAAGTAGGTTTCAATTAATTTTAAGTAACTTTTACCAAAAATGTGTGTTATACCTACTATATATATATATATATATATATATATATATATATATATATATATCCCCGCAAGGGGGTTCTAAGCTCGTGCTCTTGAGTGCTCTTTGTGCTCGTTTGTACGTGCTTGTTCCTGGAGGTTTCACGTGCGCCCTCCCGGCCCTAGCACCCAAGGATGATGGGGCTCGACCCTGCAGTCTTTCTCATCCTTGGTCTTTTTCCACTTCGACTGTCCCCTCCACCCTTTCTCTTTCCTCTGTCTTTCCTCTCACTTTTCTTTGTTTTTCCGCTGAGATATGCCCTTTTAAATAGAGGCGAATCGGTTCTTCCCGAACTTTAAAAAAAAAAATATATATATATATATAAAATATAATATTAGAATAATTTTTTAATTTTCTATATTGGTTTAGGATTTAATTTACCATATTAAAATAAGATTTTACCTATTGCCTAGAGCCACGCTTCTCAAACTAGGGGTCGTGTAAATATTATTGGGGGTCGCAGAAACATTTGAAAATATTATTTTTTTCATAAATATACGGTATTAGTACCTATTGCTTTTATGACATTGAGTGAAGGGTCGCGAAAAAATTTGGTAAATTTATAGTATTATACCCATCTCCCTTTGGAGGGGAAATTTATGTTTTTCCTATGGTTTTTGATATGTTTTGAACAAATCTGACCTTCAAAACCATTGGAAATGACTTGTTTTTGAGATCTCTCCCCCCCCCCCCCCCCAGCTGGCAATGTGGGGGAAATCATAGAAAACGAGTCATTTCTTTCCGACAGTTTTGAAGGTCAGATTTGTTCAAAACACATCAAAAACCATAGGAAAAACAAATTTCACCATCAGAATTGACCTGACCTAAACTATCCTATCCTAATTAAACCTAACCTATCCTAATTAAACCTAACCTATCCTAATTAAACCTAACCTATCCTAATTAAACCTAACCTATCCTAATTAAACCTAACCTATCCTAATTAAACCTAACCTATCCTAATTAAACCTAACCTATCCTAATTAAACCTAACCTATCCTAATTAAACCTAACCTATCCTAATTAAACCTAACCTATCCTAATTAAACCTAACCTATCCTAATTAAACCTAACCTATCCTAATTAAACCTAACCTATCCTAATTAAACCTAACCTATCCTAATTAAACCTAACCTATCCTAATTAAACCTAACCTATCCTAATTAAACCTAACCTATCCTAATTAAACCTAACCTATCCTAATTAAACCTAACCTATCCTAATTAAACCTAACCTATCCTAATTAAACCTAACCTATCCTAATTAAACCTAACCTATCCTAATTAAACCTAACCTATCCTAATTAAACCTAACCTATCCTAATTAAACCTAACCTATCCTAATTAAACCTAACCTATCCTAATTAAACCTAACCTATCCTAATTAAACCTAACCTATCCTAATTAAACCTAACCTATCCTAATTAAACCTAACCTATCCTAATTAAACCTAACCTATCCTAATTAAACCTAACCTATCCTAATTAAACCTAACCTATCCTAATTAAACCTAACCTATCCTAATTAAACCTAACCTATCCTAATTAAACCTAACCTATCCTAATTAAACCTAAAAGAAAAACAGGAATTACCTTTAAAATCTAAGACAGAATAATCACAGTACCGTCTTTTCTTCGTTTTAAGCATAACGTAACTTTTTCTACAATGCCACAGTTTCTGGTCTTGACGATATGTGCACTCCATTTTACAATGTGGACACTTCACTACTGTCAGTAGAACACTGTGAGCACACAGAAACAACACTTTTTTCTAAATTTTCATAGAAAGCGACAATACAGCGGTAATAATCAAAGAAGCACGTGTCACATGAAGCCACTCTGGTAGCAAAGTAATTCGAAATGGATGGAGCGCAGTGATTGGGCAGACATGTAACAGTCACACAAATGAACACACAAGCGAACGTACGAACACATAAGTGAATGTACAAACACACACTAGATACACACACACCAAAAAAATGTTTATATCTCAAAAATGAAGCATTTGCGACGGAAATGCTATAGAAGGAAAGTGTCTTAGAATTAAAAAATCTACTTAATGAACATATAATAATTGCTGGACGTTAGGGTGTGACTGTTGCCCTCCAAAAATCAAAAAATGGTCCTACAATGCTGTTCAAAGTTTTAGTGTTGTGTATTTATCTAGGAAACCCTTGTAAATTTTCTTGGATATCGGTGCATGTTTGAGCTAGCACCGTCGTACCAGCAAGTATTGCTATTTCAGCTTATGAACTTCATAAATAAGTGTGAAAATAGCACATTTTATCAGATTTTCATTTCCGGGTCTGGAATGCTGACCCACAAATTTTCCACGTATTATTTTATTACATTTAATTTTAATGATGCTCTTTTCTTTTCCCTTGACAGTGATTTGATGTTGTGAATAGAGAATTTAATCATGGATACACGGCAAGATGATGAGTATGTCAGCATGCTATTGGGCACCGTACCCCGAGAAGAAGAAAAGGAAATAAAGGGCTGCAAACTGCCAACTAATAGGCAGGTCTTACTATGTCTGTTAGCAAACCTTCGGGATATGCATTGGGACCAGGCTTTATCTGCCACCATTGACAATGTGCTTTTGCATTACCAGAAGGCGAATGCCCTGACCATTACAGGCAGGAACAATATTGGCCGAGTGATTAAAACTTACTATGACAAAGACTACATGATGCTTATGAAAAAGAATGAGGATAGAAGATGGGCTGATGATCCTGGAATTATGAAGTTTAAATCAGAATTGAGTCTGATGATGAAATTTTATAAGAACACAGTGTAAACAAAGTACTCTCAGAAAAGGTTCAGAAGCGACAGAAAAGGTAGATGCGAGAAGAGAAGCAACAAGAGAGAGAGCAGTGATCATGCTGAGAATGTACAGGCTGATATTGATTCACCTATTAGCTCTGATGAGGACGATGACATTGATGAGGCCAGCACTGCTGAACCAAAGAGAGAACATCGGAGAACAGTGAAAGAGGGAGTTTCAATTTTTGTGCCCCATGATATTCTGAAGTCGGCAGAACTTGTTTCATGCAGTGTTCGAAACAACATCTCGCCAACCCAGCTGAGTGCAATTGTGGAGATACATCAAAGCTGAGTCTAAATGCAAGGACGGCCCACCGATACCGAGCTTCCATCATGTCAGAAATAAGTTTAAAAATCATGGATGAATGGCAACCATCAGACAAAGTACTGGTGCACTGGGATGGTAAACTTATGGACACGCTGGATTCCAAAGGCACTGATGACCGCTTGCCCATTCTTGTGTCTGGTGTCAATGGCACAAAGTTTCTTGGAGTCCCACCTCTTCCGCATTTGACTCAAAAAGCTGGCCTGGTTCAAGGAGACTTGATATCAACAGCAACCAAACAACTTCTGGTCGATTGGGAGTGTGAACAGAATGTCGTTGGTATGGTTTTCGACACAACTTCATCCAATACAGGTAAACCTATTTCAAACATCAGCGTGAATTTATCACAACATTAATACCAAAATACAGTGAATGATTTAACAGAAATCTGCAAAAAGCACGTGCCTGAAATGGTGGCCTTAAACTACAATTACATTTTTTTTTCCAGGACAAAAAACAGCTGCTTGCGTCTCCCTCCAAAAGGAATTAGAGCATGCCATATTCTGGTGCGCCTGTCGCAGGCATGTGGGCGAAGTCATCCTAGGTGTTTGCTGGGATTGCTTGAAAGTGGAGGGCTCTTCAAGTCCAAACATAATGGTTTTCCAGAGGTGAGTCATAAGCTTTACAACATAAGGAATATTATTATCTAATGAACAAATTTAGCGGAATTTCTTTTATTAGACTTATAAGATATACTAACACCAAGCAAATGATCGATCATATCAATCTTAATACCCCTAAAACAATATTATAGATAAGTACAAAATATAATAATCCCAATAATTGCATTTCTAGGTTCAAGAACCATTTCTCTCAACTGGCGTACAATGAAAAAAAGAAATACTACTACCCCGCAATGCCTGGAGTGTTTGAGGAGCGCCAGCAGGAGATGGCTGACTACTACTGTGAATCTCTAGCCCAACCATTTACACGTGGCGACTACAAGGAGCTGGTAGAGCTTTGTCTGCTGCTTGTAACTAAAGGATCCGAGCCAGTGAACTTCACAATGGTCTACCCCGGCGCACTTCACAAAGCAAGGTGGATGGCTAAACTGCTCTATACCCTCAAGATTGTTCTTTTGTCAGGCCAGATCAAAGAGCAGTTTCCCAAAGCCGAGGTTGTGGCTAAAAGTCAAATCAGCAAGTTAGAACAGTTTGCTGTGTTCACAGTCGCTGTTTATGTCCCATGGTGGATTGTTTGCCCCGTTCCAGCAAGTGCGCCACTGAATGACTTGAATTTGGTTGAAACCTTGGCTGAATTTGCCCCATATGATGCTACAATAGTTGACAAAGCACGCGTGGCACTCGGTAGACACACTTGGTACCTAACTGAGGAGTTGGCCCCACTGGCTTTGTTCTCGTCCCAAGTACAAGAAAGGACAAAAGAGGAGATGAGGAAGGCCCTTCTTTGCCATGAAGCCACTGAAGTTACTAAGAGAGTGGGGCTCAATCATGGGGGCTATGGAAAGCCATATCTTCCCCCTATCCCAGAAAGTGGCACTGCCCTGGTGGACCTAATTGGGCCTGACTCAAGCTGGTTCTTCACCATTTTAGGCATGCCCTATCAGTTTCTCCACAGTCCAGCCAGTGAATGGGCAGATCATGACGACTACCTGAACATGAAACGGGTTGTGGACAAGCTTCAGGTCGTCAATGAGGCTGCAGAGCGTGGTGTAAAACTTTGCCATGACTTTCTTAATGTTGCCAGGGATGAGGAGCGCTTTCAAGAAGTCCTTCAAGTAGTTGAAAATGACAGACTCCGCGTTCCTAATCAGCGCGAATGATCATCTGTTTCCGAACAGAAATCATGGTTTCTTGCTCTAGAGAAATAATACCTTGTGAATATATGATAAAACCCCTTAATGTACCATGAGAGAATAAGAATGATTAACTTTTTTGTGTTAGTGATAACCGCTTTTAATTAAGACAGGCAAATGATTTGTGTTAATATCCCTTATGATGGTTGTGTAATCTCATATATAGACGCGTATCCCGTATAAGCAAAATCGCTATTTTTCAAATTGCTGGTGCTCACTTGAATATGCATGAATCTTCAAAAAATTGCACGTGGGTATTTTTTATGTCAATATGCAACACCAAAATTTTGAACAGCATTGTAGGACAAAGTTGGGGCAACTGTCACACCCTACTGGACATTAGACGGGTGTAATACTATAATAATACCAAAAATTTGTCTGATCCAAAGGGGTTGCAAGTGAAAAAAGTTTGAGAAGCCATGGCCTAGAGCAGTGGTTCCCAACCGGTTTTGGCTTATGGCCCCCTTAGGAACCTTATTTTTTCCTGTGGCCCCCATAAGCATTATTTTCAGTAGGTAATATGCAGATTTAACTTTTAAAAAATAATATTTTCCTGTGGCCCCCTTCAAATGTGCCATGGCCCCCAGGGAGCCATATGGCCCCCAGTTGGGAAACACTGGCCTAGAGGATGGGGCCTATTGAGGTTATCCAAGTCATGAGCAATATTTTAATAATAAACTCGGAAATTATTTATATTAAGGTCTCCACCAAGTTGACAATACTGGCTGTTATCAAATGAAACACCATTTCGGTAATTTTTTACTATCAGTCCGGTCTCGGAAACTGAAAATAAAGTTTACCATAAGACTCTCTACATTTTTTTAAACAACTTTTATTAAGTACAATATGAAGGTAAATGCCGATTAAAGCTATAAAATTAATGTTAAGAATTTATTTTTTTGAGTGATAAAATCGCGGATCATGTTTTTGGGAGTGATAAAATGGCTGATCCCACAAAGGTTAGGAAGGTACTACTAACAAAATTGGGGGGTTTGACCTGAACTCATAAGATTTTAGTGTCACGATGGCGTCAGTTTGCGATGGTTGTAATTATTCACTGTGTTTAACTTCTTGCAAATTTTTTGATGATGAAGAGGCTGCATTTAATTTTTATGTAGAACATGGTGTATTGCTAAAAGAATTTATTTGCTTTAAGAAAAATAAGGAAGGTATTGTTTGTGGTAATAAGTGTGTGTGTGATAAAAACAGAAAAGCATTTCGTTGCCATAGGTAAGAGTAGTACCTAAAATTAGGTTAGGTAAGAACATAAGAAATATAATATATACAGTATTTGTTTTACTACATATGTATAAATGTATATATATATACCTTTTAGGTCACTCATGTTGGCTGTTTCTACAATTTCTATAATTTATATATCAATGGATTCGTTTTTACATCGCAAATGCGCCCTAGATAGTCTCTACTGAAGGAATTACCCGCATTTTAGGGTATTTTTTCACCCCCCCCCCTCCCAAAACAAACTTCGTGTGCTAACTTAGTTTTGGGCCAGTTCCCTCACTTGAGACTATCTAAATGGCATTCCTGGTGTAATAACAAATCCATTGATCTCTAGATTATAGGAATTGAAGAGACTGGACTGATAGTAAAAAATTACCATTTCAGCATAATTTTAGGAGTCTAATGGTATGTTATTATTTGCGCAATTGTGTATTTACAATGTTACAGGCTTTTAAAGAAATTATTTTCTTAACTCCATTTTGGTCATAATTTTTTGAATGATGTCATCATAAGTGCATCTACTTGGGTGAAAAAATCATATTTGGCTACAAAAAATTAGGTATGCAGCTACAGTATTTTTCGTTTTCTTCATTAGCTAGTTTTCCAAAATGGCATGTGAAGGGTGTGAAATGTATTTCGAAGATGTGATTATAGATATTAACAATATTGATAATTCTGCTGTAGAGATTTTTGTCAAACATGGTGTGTTATAGTTGTCTTTTAAATGTAGAGAGTGTAGATCTGAGTGTTCCTACGATGAATCCATTGATATTAGGGTTAGGTAAGTTAGGTTAGGTTCTCTAGCAATTTGGATTACTAGAATGCATTTTTCTAGTAGTATTTGATGTGCAATGTTAAAATCTGGCCTTCATTTTATGGGGAAATGAACTAAAATATGTTAAAACTTTGAAGTCTCATAACTTTTGATTGGTTCATTTTCGCATAAAATGAAGGCCAGATTTGAACAAAGCACATCATACACTACTAGGAAAATATATTTTGGCGTCAAAATTGGGTGGAAACCCTAATGTAAATATTTACCATAAACTCTTGTAAATTATGAATCTGAAGTTAGTCACTAACATCATACTGCAAATCATTAGGGTCATTCCAGGACAAATCGTGCAAAAAAAATGAAATTTGTAACCACTCCAACTTGGATTTTTCTCAAATTTGGTATATAAGGTTGTTTTTAAGAAAAAACATGAAATCTCAAGTTTTAGCGCAATCAGAGTAACAGTTCAAAAGTTGTGGGGGCTGGCCCCTTAATGTTTAAAAGTCTATAACTCGGTCCCTAATTAAGCTAGGAAAAAATAAAAAAAATATTTGAAAGTTCAAATCCTAAAGAATGACTAAGTAATAAAATGCATTTAATCAAGTAGTTAAAAAGTTAGTCTGAATATTTTTTTTTGGGGGTGCCCACCCCCTATGATCAGATATTCAAGATTTTTTTTTTGTCATTTTATACCTCAATTACTCTTCTATATGACTTAGTCAATGACATTGTGTATTTTTTTGCACTTTATTATAAGGTACTTGCTAGCAAAAAGATGACATATTAGCCCAAGTTCAGGAATTGGGCTATACTAACTATATAATAGTTTTATCCTAACTATATATATTGCACACATACACAGATACATTATTAAAATAAGAGAAAATTTGTACTGCCTGTTTGTAAGGTCGAGTGGTATCATGCTTGTGTAGTCATGCTACAACTTGTTACAGCAAAATGAGATTGTCTGAGGGCTCCTTCCATTAGCATGAGCCTTGGTTATTTAAGGGTTCAGTTTGTCTTTTGTGACCACGTGATAAACACTGCTCATACGTGGTATCTGCTTGCCATATTATTTTAGTGCCTTGCCTATATTGGCTGTGCTTGTGTTTGCCTGTCATCATTAAAAATCATTAACATTTAATATTCTTTCTACTTATTACAGGAACTGAAGCTAATATATAAATTTTAAATACTGTATGTCTTACCATTTAAATTATCATAAACAGTGTTGTGACCCGTTTAAGAGAGACAAGAAAATCTTTTATTATAGGTTTGTTTATGGTACATTCAACCACTTTGGGTCATTTACACCTGCAAAAAAAGAAATTCAATCTACAAAGGGAAGGAAAAAGTTAAATCATCTTCAGATCTGGGGCTGGCTCTAGATCATAGGAAAGTGATGATGAGACCTGTTAGTATTACTAACTAGTGAAGCATGAAGTCATAGTAAAGGATAGTACTGGTACTTTATGAAAAACTAGCTGAGTATAAGAGGCTGATTGTTAGATTAGATGGAAGAATATAAATTGACTGACTTTAAGAAATCTAAAATGAGCTTAGAAGGCATAAGGCAAGGTAAGACAGTAGAGAGGGTGAAATCAAACTGTTCTGCAGTGCAAAAGGAATGAATATCAGATTGAAGTGAAGAAAAAACTGGGCAATCAATAAAAATGTCTCAATGTGAGTCATATTACACTGGATACAGGAAGGAATGGGACAGGCACTAAACTAATGCCCATGCGTCAGGAGACATACTTTCAAATGAAAGGAACTCACACTGAAAGTTATTAGCACAGGATGTACATTTCAAAGCAGAAGACAATCTAAGGTCATAAATGACATCTACTGGAACCCAATTTGTAATTAGTGATAGGGAACTTGTAGCAATATCCTCTAAAGAAAGGCTCATTTTAGTCAATCCATCTTGAAACTGGCCAAAGAAGGGAAGTGGGTGGGGTTGCAACCTGTAAAACTGGTAAATATGGAAATCTACAAAGAAAGGCTGGATGGGGATGCTGGTCATATGACAACACTTTGGCACCATAGTTGATACCCAGCTGCTGATGATGGAGGCTCAGAGGAAGGAGAAAGGCATCTTCATTTAAGGTGTCAACTCTGGTGCATTTGAGGGCTCCAATAGCCAGGTGAATAGCCCTATACTGAATTCTGTCTAATTTTACAAGTAGTGATAGGGATGATGTATCATAGAGGAATGAAGCATAATCTAATTTAGACCGGATGAGAGATTTGTAAAGCTGTAATAGTCTTCCTTTTAGAGCCCCATGTTCTGTTAGACAAATACTGCATGATATTAAAGGCCACCCTCACAATGATGCTCCACAAGGGAAGCAATATGGGGATTCCAAGTCAAAGTTCTGTCAAATGTAATACCTAGAAATTTATGAGAGGAGGCAAAAGGAATCTGGCTTGTCAGCAAGATAAGAGGTTGAATGAGTTGAGGGGGAACTGGCTGCTTACTAAAAATGACACATGAAGATGTGGCAGGAGAAAAGTGCAAGCCATTATTCTGTGACTAATTAGTAATCCTGTGTAGAGCATTTTGCATAATGGCCTTGGCAACATGAATGTCAACATGGGATACCCACAATGCCCCATCATCTGCATACAGAGAATAATTAAGAGCAGGGTCCATACCCTGAAATAAGTCATTAATCATGACATTAAATAAAAGGGGACTGATGATACTACCTTGTGGAACTCCAGCATCCAAATGATAAACATCTGAAAGAGAGAATCCAATTGATACTCATGTGTGTCTATGCTGCAAAAAGTTTTGGATAAACATGGGTAGATTGCCCCGCAACCCTAAATGATACAACTTAGAGAGTAAACCATAGTGCCAGACAGTATCATAGGCCTTCTCAATGTTAAGAGATACTGCTAAAATATACTCATTTCTAAGAAAAGAGACAGACTGATCCCTCAAGCCTCACCAGGTTGTCCATCGTAGAAAAGTGAGGGTGAAAGCTGTCTAGTTTGAAAAATAGAATAAAGATGATGTAACACCATCCTTTCAAGTACTTTGCCCAGACAGCTAGTCAAAGCTATGGGGTGATATGAGCTTGCAGCAGTACAAGCTTTGCCAGACTTATGGATGAGCACCAGCAAAGCAGAAGTCCAAACATGTGGAAAAGAGCATGTCATCCAAACCTTGTTATAAAAGGCCAATAAAACTTGCCAGTTAGAAAATGAAAGATTGGTGAGGAAGGGGCACACTATCATATCCTCCCTAGGGGAGGTACTTTTTAGCTTAGAGAGAACCATATCCAATTCCAGCAGAGTAAAAAGACTATTATAATGGAGTGCTACATTTGTAGAAAAATCAATAGGGATGAGTTCAGCTTTTGCTGCTGTAGAAAGGAACTGTGCTGTATAATGAGATTTACTGCTGATAGATGCAAAGTATGCAACCAAGGAGTTACCAACTAGCTGGGGCTGGAAAATGACATTACTGCCATCCTGCAAAACAATAGGATGTGCAGGAGGTTTTCTCTCCAGTCTTTTAATTTTATTCCAGACCACACCCACAGTTGTCTGATAAGAGGTAGAACTGACAAAGGCATGCCAAGAAGAACATTTGGATAATCTAACTGTACACTGAGCAATAGGGTGTTTTACAAATGAGAACCACATATTTTTAATCCACATAGATGCCCGTGTTTGTTTTACATATTTATCACTCTTGGCCAAAAATGAGACTCCTTCGACAACAATAAGGGGTCCCGAGAAATCACGCCTTACGTCAGAGAGCACAGCCTCATCATTTCCCGCTTCTGCTTCTTCGGAAAATCCTTCCTGTTCTTGAAAACTGCTTTCAGCAGGTACTGTTTGTCTTCTTCCTTCGTTGTTAGGGCAGTATTGAATTTCTTGATGAGAGCGATTCCCCGTTCAGCCGAGTCATTCACCACAGCCAGGACGCGGACCCTAGCTAGGCCTGCTTGGTAGTGTGGGTCGCTTTCCCAAGATGAAGCGGGATTTTCGACGAAGGTGCCATTGATCCCGAGTGCGGTGAAGAGATCCTTCATCCTCAAGGTAAAATCCGAAATCATCTTTCCTTTGAAGGAGCCAAGGATGGTCTTCCCCTCCAGACGCTTCAACGCTTTCCTTGATGCTGGCTTGGTGAGGTTCTCTCGCATCCTTTGTTTCTCTTCCTGAGGAACCCCTTGATTGAAGAATGCCAAGCTGACCAGCGTCTTGGAGAAGTACCAGAGGTGTCGTTTCATGGCTGCTTGCGCTTGCTTGGCGACGTCGACGATCATGGCATCTTCCTGCAGTATTTCCAGGTCCAGCAAGAACTCCAGATCCACATGTGGGGCCTGCTCTGTCTCGTCGCACAACTCCAAGCCTTTGTGTAGGCCAGGGCAACAAACAGGCAGATTTCTGTGACTCCTTTCAGCTCCTGCTT
This sequence comes from Bathynomus jamesi, assembly GCA_023014485.1. Taxonomy (NCBI): domain Eukaryota; kingdom Metazoa; phylum Arthropoda; class Malacostraca; order Isopoda; family Cirolanidae; genus Bathynomus; species Bathynomus jamesi. Next base: position 104,040 of record JAJOZX010000292.1, on the reverse strand, counting down.
GGTCATCCTGAACTGGTCCTGAAGGAGGTACAGCTTCAATCTGTAAATGGCTTTTGCCATCCACCGCGCATGATGGTATGCTCCTGGCTTCCACAGTGGCACATTGGTGACAGTATCTTCCCCGAGAAAGAGGATAACCAGTTGAAGAAGTTCTTGGTAGTCATCCCACGGCTGACTAAAAGCCAGAGCTTCCCTCACAACAAGGACAGTTTGGTCCTTGAGACCCTGAAGAGGTCCAGCGATGCTGCAGCTATCAGAATCAATAGCAGTGGTGATAAGAGATCGGTCGATGAAACCCCACTGCTCTTGGAATCTTTTAAAGATCCCAGTCTCAGGGCCCAGAGGTGGGGCCCATCGAAGACCGGAAGACTTGGGCCAGGATGATTTTGTACATATGGTGCCTGCATGCTAGGTAAAGAAGTTGCTTCCCGAGACCCTCTTCAATCTTGACACAGGCTCCCACGTGAATCCCGGTGTTCGATGCCATTGCGTCGAATGATAACCCCTTGATTTGTTCGGACAGGTTGTGTTCCCACAAAAGATCAATGCAGACGCGTGCTGTCTCCTCTCCCGTGCCAGCTGGAACTTTTGGAACTCCAAGCAGCTTCTTCTGGCTGTTCCCGGTGACCAGCACAGCAATCTGGTCCACAGATCTGTCACCTGTGATTTCAGGCAACATTTTCCCGTCCCAGTGCAACACCAAGGGCTCCTCAGGACAGAATTCTCCCTCTTGATACGCCTCTGCTGCTTGCTTCTGAAGCGACTGGCGAGCACGATACATTGTGGAAGAGGAGATGGATACCTTGTTCAAATCATGCCCCAAGGATTGCGCGATGACAGTGTAGGACATTGCTGTATCACGATAAATGTTCATCCAGTCGTATGCGACAGCCACATCCTGAGTGATGAGGTTCCTCGACCACTTCCTCGGAGAAGGACATGAAGCAGATGTGGAGGCTGCCAAGGAGGGATCATCTTCCGCAGATGGCGACGCTGAGGACGAGGAGCTGTCTTCAAGAGTAGCAGCTTCTGTAACTGTCTTGGCCTGCTCGAATTCCCAGTGTCATCTCTCCTCCTGCTGTTCCTCTCAACACCTTTTCCTACTCTCCATTTTGGCCAGCTTCATGTCTGCCGATCCCATACTGCTCTCTGTTGGGTCCTCCTGCTGACTCTTGTAGAAGAGCTTGTCTTCCTCGTTTGTCATCATAGAAAGGGCATTGGAATGACCAATATCGAGGATTTCGTTCTTGAGTTCCGCCTTGAACATGTCCTCCGCAACACGACAGCTCTCCTCGCATCTGTTCCTGCTTTTCACTAACTTGTCGTAATGCTGGAGCAGAGCTTCCATTTTCTGAAGGGTGCTGTCCTGCCTCATAGTAGGGATCCTTGCTCTTTTCCAGAACACCATCACAGCATCTAAACAGAGGTTCAGACATTTTCTCCGTCCTAGGTTTTCCCGTTTTTGATGGAAGAAGCACTTTTGCAAGACTTGCAACTTCGTCGGCAGGTGGCTACCCAGGATCTCCTTATTCCAGTGTCCAATGAGCCAAACCTCTTTCTTGCTTCGAGTTGCCATGTTTATCTGCAATGAGGAAATATACGAATTAGAAAAGAGTACAAATACGCAACAGTAGACACAATGAGGACAAAACTCGACAACTAACACGAAGGACAGAGAGCAGTGCACCCTTCCATCAGGAAGCAAGGCAGTCGACTAACACTAGAACAACTGAAATTAGAAATACCTAAGCAATCTGAAGCGTCAAATCTCAGGACTCCTAAACCTATTCTGATCTGGTTGAAACCTGTTCAGACGAGTTTCCTCAGCAAAAGGAACAGGGGCATCACTGTAGATTGAACTTCCTTCCACTTCATCCATCAACCACACTGCCGTGAAACACCCTACTGAGCAATTGTTCTAGCCTTTTTATACAGGATATATATCTGTAAAACAGGATTTTGTTTAAATAACCTCTAAGCCATCTTTCTTACTCTAACAGCCCGCTGGCACAAATCATTTCACCACACTGCATGATATTTAGTATTAAATGTGCTGGAAGTGAGAGTGAAATGTTCTTGAGCTGCATGGTGAATTGTGAGAGTTAATGTATGGCAGTCTTCATCCACAGTGGTATCATCTCCAGGATGTGGCAAAGTCAAAGCAGCATGAAAGTTATGCAGACCTTTCTCTGCTAGTTTCCATAGGGAGCATTTTGAGCCCACAGACAGTACCTGAGATGTGAGAAGAATGGGAAAATGATCAGAATCACAAAGATCACTCAAAACTTCCCAACCAAATACACAAGATAAGTCCATAGTAGAAAGTGATAGATCTAAATGCAAGAACAAACTATGGAGGGATGTAGGGGAACCATCATTAAATAGAGATTATTGGCATCTATGAAGTCTGCAATGGTGGAACCCCATAGGGGGTGATGACCACTGAAGTCTCCAATTAGAAGGAAAGGGGCAGGAAGTAGATGAAGCAGTTTGTGTAATGCAACTGTAGAGAAGGGAGGACCTGGAAGAACATATACAGTACAAACTGTAACAACAAAAGAGGAAGTGTGGATTGTTGCTGCAACTGCTTCAATATCAAGAGGAATTGGAGTAAAAGGAAGGGAACTGTGAATCCCCAGTAAGACACCACCCCATGGGGACCCCTGTCTTTCCAGAGCAAACTGTAACCTTTGACACCTGCAGAATGGGATAAATCCAGCCAAGTTTCTTGAAAAGCAAGGATGAGGGGGGAATACTGTGACAGTAACTGCTGTATAAAAGGCAGTCATCTCCCTTAAACTTTAAATTCCATTGGAAGATGGAAAAAGGATAAGGGGAAGCAAAAGCAAAGTGTCTATGAACATTAATCTGTGCTATTAAATAATATCCGGAAGCTATCCCTAGGATCAATTGCAGTCTTTTGAAAACCATTCTTTGCAAAGAATTGACATTTTTTGAGCCATAGTCTGTGGAGCTGTATTTTTAGCCATGAGTGACTTAAACTCCAATAAGCACCTCCAAAGTAAGGTACAGTATCATCTACAGGAGGGACCACAGGATGAGCTATCCTAGTAAGTCTGCCTTTTGACCTAGGACAATCACTGCTAGAATCAAGTTTTCCTTTTAATCCAGCACTACCTGTACTGTGTAGTGGTTCTATATCTGGTAACAAAGCAGAGTCTGAGGAGGGTTGGTCAAAATCAAGGAATGAACATTGTGTACCACAAGACTTGGTTTCTATGGGCTGGTCAAAATCAAGGAATGAACATTGTGTACCACAAGACTTGGTTTCTATGGGCTGGTAATTAGACATAGAACCAGAAGCTGCTGATGGCAATCCAGAAGTCTGTATCTTACTCGAAGGTGAAGGAGACCCTCGACCTACCTCAGCATAAGACAGACCAAGATGACCATGGACCCATCTTAGCAGCATATAACTTATGGGCTTCAGTAAATGTAACATGATTATCCACCTTTACCTTGACAATCTCCTCCTCCACATATCCAGTGGCTACAAACTCTAGAAGAACCTAAATGTGATCCCTTACAATTAACACAGGTATATGAAGCCAAGTCTTTCTGACAAGATCGAGTGTCATGAGACTCGGCACACTTAGCACAAGAAATTTTATTTATGCAGTTGCACACACCATGTCCAAAATGGAGGCAATGGAAACATTGCAAGGGGTTAGGATAATAAGGGTCAACATGGTACTGGAGATAGCCCCAGTGAATATACTCAGGATGAGTGGCACCCCCAAAAGTAAGGACTATAAAAGGCTAGTAGGAGTTTTATCACCCCTTGTTTAGTCATCAAATGCCAATTACATTCTCCAATTTCATTTCTAGTAATAGATCATCTGTGCTCATTAGGGTGGCCTTTAAAACTGAATTGTCGATTTTGTATCCTTTCACCCACTCAATTTCTTCTGTTACTTGTCTAACTGCACTGTGCGAAATATGACAGTTTTCAAGAAATATTTAGAGGTCGCCCTGGCATGTCAAAGTTTTCCTTCTATTAGGTTTTTGGTATACTACTCAGTTACTCATACTATTACTCATACTAATTACTCATACTCTTGTTCTCACTTGCAGGATTGATACATGATGGATACGCGACAGAAGCGTTATCTTGGTGTTTATTTTGTGGGAGAAATCGGGGGAAGGAAGCTTCCTTCCATTGGTCAGGCCTTTGGCCATTTCCTCTTCTTTCACGAGGAGAAGCAGCAGCCTGTCTGTGAGGCAAGTCGCAACACCGTCAGGGCCATAATGGAATTCTGGCATTTGAGAAGCATTCCCACTCGGGCTGAACAGCACTGCATTGCCAAACTTGAATGGACCTTCAACGAGTGGAAAGGGCTGAAAAAAAACAAGACCAGGACTGGTGATGTGCACAAGAAAAAAGATGATTACAGTATTTTAAGAAGTTGAACGATTTGTTTGACATTGCGCACGCGGATGCCATGAAGATGATCAAGAACCCTGAAGACAAGGCCTTCCTGCAGAGGCAGAAGGACAGGGGGTCATTCCATGTCAAATCAGACACCAAAAATGTCAACCATCTCCAATTTTGTTTATACTTAGTACACTTAAGGACCCTTATGAGAAATGTAGATACCCAAAATTTCACCTCTGTGACCTCAGGGTACCAAGATATGAGGTTAGGAAAGTTGACCTTTTGACCAGATTTTTTCGAAATTTAATATATCTAAATTGTCATATCTCAGTTTCTACTGGACCGATTTACTTCATTTTTGTGTCATTTTAGAGCTTGAAATGAGTAGAATCTTTTGTCTATCTCAGTAGTTCTTAACCTTTTTACTACCATGCCCCCTCTAGGAATTGGTCCTTCCCTCCACGCCCCACTTCAATCAAAATAACATTCTCAATAACTTCTCAATATTAGCCCATGCTCTCGTTAAGAGAATAACAAATACAATTAGAGAAATTCCTGTTTCTAGGGGGGCGCGCCCCCCAGGTTAAGAACCACTGGTCTATCTTGAAATATATATCATAAATGATTCATAAAAAAGTTATAGAAGTTGGAAATATTTAAACTTTAATAAAAAAAAAACTCCAATTTTTTTTAAAATTTTTTGTCCCAAGGTACCTCTATCCAAGCACAACATTGTGTAAAAATTTCATTATTCTCTGGCAAATACTTGAGAAAATATAGCACTTTCAGTGTGATGAATTTTTAAAAAAATGACAGATGAAAAAAAATTGTTGCTATTCCTATGAAAAATGATGTGGAGTAACTTTTTTTTTGAAAGTATACACAGCATTATGACAAATAAAATAACTAATTTGAAGCTTTAAATTTGGCACCTATAGGTGTACCTATTTTTGTGTATGTAGGGGAGATTTTTTCTAAAATTTTCCAAACATATATAAAAACTAATTAATTTGTTTTGAGTGTGGTACTTTCTAGTAATTTTAGCATTTATTTTAGAAGAATAACATGTTTGAATTTATTTGAATTGAATTTAATCTTATTTTCATCAGCCTAGTTGAAAAGAGACATCTTGCCTTGTAAAATTTTGTGATCCCCTTTAGTTGTTGTTAATCTGTAAAAATAATTAAAGTTTGTTACATAAAGAAAAATTATTGACTAAATCTGAAATTAAAGAGAAATTATGAAAGCGAATTGCTAGTGATTACATTAAATTATTGGTATATAACATGGGTTAGGTGGTTGTTAATTTGAAAATTCTAAATTTAAATAGGTATTTTAGGTTATCTTTGAAGTAATTCCTTGTAAGATTTAGAGACTTTTGGTACGTCGTCTTTTACTAAATTTTATACACACCCATTTCTCGTCATTACATCGACTTTTCTGATGATGCTTGAAAATCTTAGTCAAAATATCTGGATGTTGGGGGTAGAAAAATGAAGGATTGGGACCATGAGGGTGTAAGAATGACACCTTCACCTCTGGATTCTGTTGATTTTTCTAAAACGTATGATAACCACCAGTGGTCATCATAATCTATAGCAACAAAACCATTTATATCATTTTCTTCTATCATTTCCTCTTCCTCGGTTACTTTTACAATTGTTGACTCATTAGATGCCGAATATCTTTTAACAGTAATTGATGAAAGTGAAACAGGTTTCACATGGTGCAATTTTAGAGTTCTGGAAATGGTTTTGGCTTTTGAATTTCGGTCTTTTAAAAATTCTTTTTCTCTTTGATGGTCTTCAATTATTAAAAATTAATGTTTTTAATATTAGCAAATTCAAACCTAAGTTAGTCTGCACTTTCCAGAGGGACACCCCCGCTTATTTTTTAGTTTATGTATCAAAGACCAGAAAATCACACTCAAACCTTGGTCCCTAAGACATGGTCATGGAGATGCCAGATATGACTCTACTAATTAACTACAGATGACAGTAGCTAACTATAGTAAGTCTATGACCTGACCATTCAGAACATTATCTAATGCATATTATAATTGTTTTTTAGAATCGAATTCCATTCTGTGTTACTGATGATGAAACATTTCATCAAGTAGGGTACTAGAAGAAACTAGGACAGGCATGAGGCATCAAAAAATTTTAAGTAGGAAGCAGCTTGCTGGGCCCCTTCTACATGAAGCTGATTCAATAGTAAGAAATGAGATGAAGACACTTCTCAACAATAAGTTTTGTGTTTCCCAAGATGGTTGGTCCAACATCACAATGAATCCATTGTGGCCAGCACTATCCATTGCCAAGGGAAATCATACCCACTGGCATGACTCCAGATTTGAAAAAATTTACTGGAGCACAGCTCTGAATTTACTTTTTTTCCCCTTACACCACTAGATAGGTTAATGATAGTAAACTCTTGAATTGACGACATACCAATTACAAATTGTTTTAGCTAAACATAATAATACAATAATGTACAGTTTATAACTCACCTTAAGTTTATTTATTCATTGCAGCAGCTTCTTCAGATAGTTTCAAGTGATTAGGAGACTTCAACACACCAAAAATTTCATTGGCCAAATAAACTCCTGATTTGCTGCGTACTAAATTTATCCCAGCAAGTTTTACAGTCTTATCTTCTTCACTCATAACTAGAGTTAGGATTGATAGGCACTAAAAAATCAATAATAGGTAGGCAAAAAGGCACTAAAGAAGCCCTAAAAAAGTCGCTTAAATAGGCACTAAAAGCTAAAAAAGGCACTTAATAGGCATTTCTATTTTCCCACTATTCTCTTATTATTGTTGACTTACAGTAAACCCATTTGCAGTTCTGATGAATATCAGGATTTTTATTGTAAAAAATAAACTAAACATCTCAAAAACCATCAAACATTTTATTTGAATCAAAGTAAAATCCAAACATTTAAACTATCTTCTTACAAAAACTCAACTAAACTATAAATTGAAATGGCAATCGATGATTAAAAATTTTTCAAGGTTCTGTGGCTTAAATTGATATCGGCTGTCACTCAATACATTTTTATATCGAGAAAACGACCTTCCGACATCGCAAGATGTAATTGGTGCGAACTTCAAAGATGCTAATTCGCTTGGCTCAAAGTCCAGAACCTCCTGACACTCTCCTTTGAACAATATTGAAACGTTCACGTTTGCCAACCAGGATTGCGTCGGAGAACATTTTCAAATTTTGCTACCACTTCTTTCCCTACATTACCAGGAACCTGGCTCAGCTCCTTCCTTAAATTTTGAACTATTTCCACTGCTTCAACAAATGGCAGGCCTCTCTCCTTCAGCTTGGTTATGGTCCCTGGCACCCGTCCGAAATTGGCCATGATGTAGGCCAGGTCTCCTCGAAGGGTTAGACACGATAAGGCCTCCTTCGCTTCTCCTATCACGACTGCCTCATGCTCGTCTAAGTTTTCAACGACCTGCAACAAAAAACAGAATTAAGATGAAATGTGCTTTGCTGCTTTTGAAATGGCTGTAGAAGAATGTACTAATTAAACTGAATATGTTTCGTACCTTGGCAATTTCGCTGATATTTTCAGCATAATACATGGCAGCTTGAAGCCAGGAAACCCATCGAGTCAAAACTGGCTGAGGTGGCAAGGGTGTTTCTGGAAGAGCTGCCTTGAAAGCAGCAATTCGTGAAGGTGCCTTGAGAAAGACCTTCTTCACCGACGATACAAGTGCATTTACATTCCGAAAATGTCCCCGGATGTTTTCTGCCACCCAATGGAGAGCATGAGCCAGGCAAGTCACATGCTGAAAAACATTACTGAAAAACAAACTTAATTACTGTGCCATGCATTAAAATAAATCAAATTAACAACAAACAAAAAGCTATTATTCTCTATTCATTATAAGAACCCAACTTAACTTTAATTTCTTTAGATACCAATCTTTTTTTTTTTTTCAGAAACTACAGAAAACGACAATTTTTAGGGTAACTAAATTATAAAATGCATTAGTCGAACATTGAAGTTGGTTGTTCGATTAATTAAATTAATATTAAAATAATTTAAAACAATTTGTTTTTCACCACTCTTTACCAATTTATCTTTAGGATGCTATTAAATTCGTAAAAGCTCACATTATCACTCATTGTTGGAGCGTCAAATTCCCTCGCATGCATTTGTTTACATCGAGTGGGTTTGTTATTTTGGATAGAGAATAAAAAATGTTGCAACGTACCTCTTTGGAACAAGGTTGGCAGAAAATAACTCTACCATCCGTAGTGAAGTTTGAGTCCTTCTTGATCCACTGCCTGAACAGAACACTTTTGGCTGTCTTGTCCTTAGGCATTTTTTCTCACTTATAAAAAAAGCTGTAAGCACAAACGTGAGATTTTATTTAGCAAAAGCACTTGAACAAAGACACCTTGCACGCACCAAACAAAATGATCGAGGCCGAACGCTTCACAATGACGTATTGTGATCTGATTGGCTGTATTTGGCTGACGTATTGTGATCTGATTGGCTGTGCTGGTTGCCTCAGGACTAGCCTCAGTTTTTCTATCCCCTGCCCTATTTAGGCCTACAAGTTTAAAAAAAATGCGAGTTATTTTGCTTTACTTAGTACAATAAAATTAAAAAAGGCATATATAGGCACGTATTTTAAAATTAGGCACTAACCATCAAAATAGGCGTTTATAGGCACTATAACATTTAATTATATACATCTCACAGTCCCAAAATGGATTTCTCTAAAAGAAGCCTATGAATCTATAAACGGGAATAAAAAAGGCAAAAAGGGCAAAATCTGGTCTCTACTCATAACTAATACAACTAGCATGCTTAATCCCAAAATTGTTCCAATGTCAGCTGTTATTGTTACTGAAGTTTGTTCTTTAAGTTGATTATCTAATAGCTCACAAATTGTCTCGCACGCATGTGTGCTATGATTCAAATTTCCAACCTCACAACCTGACCTATGTAATACAGCTAGAAGTACTGGATATAGAGCCCATGCAGTGTTTGTTTTCATTATGTAGTATAAGATGTTGCCACATAAGTCTTCTATGCGTTTAGTAGTGTTCCGAGAAGATGTTTTCATCACTTCATAAACAGCAGCTCTTTGATGATGCTGAAGTTTAATTAAATGTCTCTTCAGGTGGGTTTTCAGATTTCTAAACCATCTCTCTTGATTTTCTCCTTGTTTGCATACATAGGTTAAATCTTTAACATTGAAGTAACCTTTTATGTTAGAATGTTTGTCTGAAGCACATGCTTTGGGGTCTGTGCAAGCTATGCAATATAATGTAAACATTTTATCATCAGAAGCATCATCAATATCTTCTTGATTATCATCATCATCATCACATCCTCAACAGCTATATCTACATCAGGCATATTAGTGTCACTATTTGCAATGTTTTCCATTATATCACTTGGTACTGAAAGTGAATCATCAGCATGCCCTAGATCCTTCTTTTCCACCAATTTGAATGTAGATTTGATCAAATCATTGTTCAGGATTTCTTGTATTGATTTACACTTGCTTAAATGGGCTATGGAAATGTCAAATTTGTTGCTTTTTGCTTTATTAGATTTGGATGCAACACTTGAACTTGAAGGCATATTTTGACTTCTCTTTATTAACCACAACAGCTTGGTGAGTTTCTTTTGTTAGGCGCAAAATTGCATTCAATGTCTTCTGGATTTGGGAATTTTCAAATTTCTCTAAAGCAGTTTTGTTAGTCTGATGCGCAGATTCCTCACTTACCTTTTGTTTCTTAGGTGGAGGAGAAGCACTTTCTTCAGTCTGTGAAACATCTATTGAAAAAGTTTCATTTTCTAGATTAGCAGTTGAAGAAGTTGGTTCATTTTTCTGAGGTCTAGCACTAGCACATTTTGTGAACAAACTAAATGACTGCTTTGCCGTATCTCTTTGCTGCACTTCATCCTGGTATTTCTTTACTGCAATATCTAAGCTGTGGGCCCAAACTCTGGGACCTCTTGTATTGTAACAAATATTTTTTTTGGAATTAAAATGTTCCTCCCAGTTTTGCTTCTTTGAATATTTGTTCTTGCATTGACCACAAAAGTAACCCCTTTTAACACCCTCACTTTTCTCTCCAACTTCATCAATATTAGGATCCATTATTGATTATTGACTACCTGAAAAAATACAAAATAAGTAAAAGTTAGTAAATATAGTATGGTAAAAGTGAGTAAAAGTAAGTAAATATAGTACAATGAAAGTAAGTAAAAGTAAGTGCTTTAAACTTAGTAAAAGTAAGGAAGAGTAAGTAAAAGTAGGTAAGTTAAAGTAAGTAAAAGTAAGTTTAAACTTAACTAAACTTTTCAATTCTAGAGTCATGGTGGATTACTTAAAACCGCACAAGTAATTATCTGGCCAATTTATCAAACCTGGCTGAGATCAATGGAACATAGTCCAATCCTGATAATTTTATATTAAAAAAATATACGTTTTAATAAAATTTTAATTATCAAAACATTGAAGCTTAACAAAAAATAAAAATAATTGTTAAATATGGAATTACCAACTAAACTTAAAATAACTAAATTTGTAATTTAAAAAAATTGGTTTGTACAAGAACGCATACGCAAAAAAATTGCATAACGTCTAGCGGATGAACAAAACCCAAACCCAAATTTACTTTTTCTCATGGTCAAATTTACTGGAGCAATGCTCCCAAGATCCCAGGAATCTGGAGTCATGCCCACTGGATAGCATCTGTACTGGCAGTGAAAAAAAAACAGCAGACTATTGCTTCAGCCTTGCCAAGCAAACTATAATGAATGCAGAAAAAGAGTGTGGAGCCATCATTGTGGGCTTTATCTCAGATAATGAGCCTAAGATGAAACTTGTTCATAAAGTAAGTAATATTATTATGAAAAAGGCACGCATTTGAACAATGAAATTTATTATTTCCTGCTTGCACTGCTAGTAGGATTCATAACTGCATGGTGCACCACTAGTCCACTACATATGTAATAGAGTAACAAACTAACAATGACATTAATAATAAATTGTCAAATATTTGACAGAAGTTTATCTAAGAACTGGCATTACATGGGTTACTTCAGTAACTACCTACATAATACAATCTAACTAGTTCTTACCCATCCATTGTTGTTAACTTGCTGGCTAATTGTTTCATATGTTACTATCTTTTTTACAGTTGCTGATTGACTGACTGGAGGCCTGATCTCATTGCCTATGGTTGCAGTGCACATTACTTAAACCTGATTGAAAGTACAGCAACCCCCGCTCCAATAATTGCTGCTATCAAAGATGTTCGCAAATCTGTGACCATCATCAGCCTCCAGCCTGGTTGAAAGAGAGAGGAGGGATGCTACCACAACTTCCAAATAATACCAGGCATTTAATTTTTTAAATGTCAGATGACCCATTTAATACTGAAAACTGATAGCTATATTAATCATTATGATTTATGTCATAATATGCAATAATAATTTGACTGCTAGCTATTTACTATTTAAAGTGATTCAAGTGAACAATGAAATGACAGAATTTATATTTTACATTAATAATGTGTGTAGGTAGTTAAGCAATAATAGCTATAACATGTATAAAATAATATTAATTTTAAATTTAAATATGTTGCCAGATGGACCAGCCAACATGCATGTCTCAGACATTTGTGACCAATCAACAGAAAAATGTTGAAATCAGAGATGAGCATGGTGATGAAATCGCACCAAACATCAGGAAGCATATTGATAACCACCACCTATTACTGGAGGCAAAAAATATGCTGCTTCAGCTGGATGCAATATCTCAAGCACTCAATGCATTTCAAGTGAGTAAGCAAATACATAAAAAGAGTTTCTAGATATTTTTGAATTCCAACTTGACAAAAAATACACACTGCATAACTGTTAATATAAATTGCTGAGTTTCTGTAATTTAGATACTAATGACTGTTGTTTGCATCTCTCTTGTTTTTAGGATGACCACAATACCCTGTCTGACTGCATAGCACTGTGGCTGAGTTTAATTGCCAACCAGGCCATCATTGCTGAAGTTGGTGAGCAGACTGAGAAACATTTTGATGAAGTTGCAGCACCTCAGCATCATCTTGCCTCTTGTTGACCGCTGGAGAAAGGCTGAACTACAGCAAGCTGAGGGAGGAATGGAAGCAACTCATGGCAACTGGCTGTTTGAATATGGAGTGGCAGCACACAGCACGTAGCTTTGTCGCAGAACAAGATGATGATTTTAATGTGGTGCTGGCAGCCTATGAAACAGAAGATTAGACCATGTTCCCACAAGTGGCTTTTGAAAAATCTTTATGCAAGCTTGTGCCACTCAAGTATTGGCAATATATTGGGCAGATTTCTACACTCGAGCCAGTGAAAAGGTTCTGCTGTCTCATGATGGCTATTTCTGCATGTCCTCCTTCCAATGCAGGAGTTGAGTGCCTGTTTAGTTCTGCTGGACTGGTACACACAAAACTCTGAAATAGGCTTAGCAACAAATGTGTAGCCAAACTGGTTAGTGTGTACTGTCACTTCAGGTGGAAGGAAGCTACCCTGTCATCCTCTCTATTAGAGCAGAGGCAACACATGATGATGATTATGATGACTGATTTTGTTGCTGGACTTGCTGCAGACATCTAACAATCTGACAAGATTAAATGATGAGGGATTTTGTATTTTTCTTAGTGTTACAACCAGCATTATTTTGTAGCTATTGTCAATTACTAATGAATTTTCTATTTTTATTTTGTTTTCTGTTTAAAGTATCACCACATCAATGTATTTTAGTTTTGGTTACCTAAACTAGTTACTTACAGGCTACAGTCTAATAAGTTCTAATATATATATACCTAAGTAGAACTAAAAATCTCAACACCAGTAAGTAACTCTACTTTAGGTAACCAAAATTCAAATACATTGATGTTAGGTTGAAGTTTAGGTTAAAATTCCTTCAAACATTGGAATGTACTTCAACCTAACCTTCCCAGAAGTAAATATTTAAGCAAGTTGTTATGGCAGTAATGACAGCATGTATATACTTGCTATTAGTGCTGTTACCTTGTGGCTGCTGCGTAATGCATTATACATTATACTATGTTATTAACTCCTACATAATTGTTTTTAATGAGCTCTATGGTGATTTTATGCATTTCAAAGTTTTACCAGGGTTTTACCAGGACTGTTAAAACACCTTTGCCAACCCTGGTTGTATATGACCCCAAGTATTTTGGTCCTGTGAGTGTGTGGAATGTTGGTGGTGGTTAGTGTAATCTGTGGAGTTATCTGGTGTTCTTTTGTGTTGCTTGTTAGCAAGGTGATGGTTGATTTTGTGGGTGCTACTTTGAGTATATTGTGTGAGAGCGTCTTGTATACTGTTTATGTATGCTTGTAGGTTACCATATTTGTAGCAGTGTTGTTGTGGGTGGATGTTAGTGTGATGTCATCTGCATATGATGATAAGGTAAGCTTGTTATCTATGGGTGTTGGAATGTCATGCATGTATAAGTTAAAGTGTTGGTAAGAGAACAGAGCCTTGAAGGACCCCATTCGGAAAAAGCTTGTTTTTGATAACTTGCCATTAAATGTGACATGTGAGTATATTCCTGATAGATGTGTATACATTGAATACAGGGCACTTCATTAAAGTGCCCTGTGTACATTGAATACACAATGCTGTATGTACGTCGAATAGCACTTAGGGCTGAAAAACTAAGAGTTTATGACTTAATTAGGGAATTTATAGTGTATTTTTGGAGAACTTGGAATGCATTACCCCTTATAACATGTTTTTATCATTCAACTTACATACAGGTTTTCAGGAATGCATTGAGTATGTAAGTCGAGGACTGCCTGTATATAAATTAAAAAATGCAGAGAAATGTAAGTACAGGCATTCCATGAGCAACTCGGCTCAAGAACTCTAAAACAACCAGGCCAAGCTGAGAATGATTAGACATAGGGAGTGAAAGAAGTCAGCAGCAGCTCTTGTCTCTGATGATAATCAGCAAGCCAGCACAAGTGGGACATCTCCCTATGCATTTTCTCAAGCTTTAGGTGAGTATATGTGGGTCATAGGCAGGGTTGGCCTGACTGGACCTGACCCAGTTGTCCCGAGTGGGTTTTTTCAGAAAAAGCCCACCTAAAAAAATAAAATAAAACCTACTCAAGTGGGTTTTCTCAGGTATTTAAAAAAAATGAGTTACTGTAATAAGCTAATAAAAATAATATAACAGTCAATACCATGTATTTAAGCATTATTGAAGTCATGTAGGACTTTGTTTTATTAAATAAATAACAAAAGCACAAAGCTCAACTGAACTTCAACTTTATTTTTAATTAAAATTGAACTCCAAAATATTTCATTTTATTAAATGAAGTGCCCTGTAAAAGTAATAAACTAATTAAATTCAGATAATCATAGTTAAGTATTTATTTATTAAGCACTGGCACATCTCAAAGTAATCAAACTTCATCTTCATTCAGTTCACTTCCACTACGCAAATATTTGTATATTTTTGACCAGCTTGCCTGCTTTTTCTGTCCCAAGCTTGTTGCGCAACTTGAACCAGATATACAGTATCCAAATGTTGAGAAAACACACTCAATGGCAGCAACCTGGGGTATAACTCAGTAGATGTTCACAAAAGTTGCAGAAATCTTCCATACCAATAGCATTTCTTTTTGTACTTTCATCACTTACCATCAAGTAGAGGAAGACTATACAGTCGAATGACTATATATATATATATATATATATATATATATATATATATATATCTATATCTATATATATATCTATATATATACAGGGTGGGCGGAAAGTAGCTCCCTATTTTGGATTGGTAAAAAAACACGTATATTATCCATTTATTTCAGAAGAAATAATATGAAAAGGTAGGCATACATGGTAGGTTTTCTCTAAAATTCAATGTGGGCTCCAACTCTTTCCACCAGCTTCTGGAGCCGCCCAGGAATGGCGTCCACTGACTTTAGCAGGAACTCCGGCGGGATGGAGGACATGACTTCCCGAATTCGGTCCTCCAGTTCTTCCAATGTCCTCGGTTTGGTGCGGTAGACTTCTTCCTTTACCCACCCCCAAAGAAAGAAGTCGCACGGTGTCAAGTCGGGGCTCCTGGCTGGCCATTGATGTGGACCACGACGACCCATCCAACGCCCAGGGAAGTGGGCATCCAGCCACTCACGGACAACAATGGCCAGCCAGGAGCCCCGACTTGACACCGTGCGACTTCTTTCTTTGGGGGTGGGTAAAGGAAGAAGTCTACCGCACCAAACCGAGGACATTGGAAGAACTGGAGGACCAAATTCGGGAAGTCATGTCCTCCATCCCGCCGGAGTTCCTGCTAAAGTCAGTGGACGCCATTCCTGGGCGGCTCCAGAAGCTGGTGGAAAGAGTTGGAGCCCACATTGAATTTTAGAGAAAACCTACCATGTATGCCTACCTTTTCATATTATTTCTTCTGAAATAAATGGATAATATACGTATTTTTTTACCAATCCAAAATAGGGAGCTACTTTCCACCCACCCTGTATATCTATATATATCTATATATATATCTATATATATATCTCTATATATATATCTATATATATCTATATATATATCTATATATATATCTATATATATCTATATATATCCCCCTCCCCGCGGGTGGTCTTTCTGAGGTGGATCGCCCGCGGGCTCCTGCCTCCATGTGGCGAGGGGGGTCAGCCGCGGCTGGGGGCCCTGCCGGGTCCTCCGCCCGGTTGCGAAGTAGACTTTTAGCATACCCTGCTCTCCTACAGCCCCCTCTTTCCTGTTTTCCCCTCTTTCCCCTCTTTCCCCTTTCCCCTCTTCCTTGCCCCCCCCTGTTTCTTCTGCCTTCTCGGTCCGACACTTTGTGCGCCCTGTGGACTGCCGGGACTGGTCGCTGGGGGTCTCGCCCCCATGGCTGGGGCCGGACTAGTTGGCTGGTAGGTGTGCCTGGGCCTGGGACCCTGGGGGGCCTTGGTCTTTGCTGCCGGCGGGGGAGAACTTTCGATGCTGCAAGGGCCCCTTTTGAAATGGGGGTACCTACATGGGACGAGGCACCCACCCCCCGCCGGCGTGCGCTTGGTCCCCTTGGGCCCTGGGTAATTGGTTCCCCGCGGCCCCGGGCGCGAAACAATCAAACATTTTTATGGAAATATTTACAAATCTAATGGACCTTGTTGACGACCCGGCTTGTGAATCTGACCTCCCTCTGACTACCTCTTTGGACCCTGGGTCTGGTAAGGGCAGTCGGCAGCCCTCGCCCACCCCGTCTGCTCTTCTTGCCGACGCCTCCTCTCCCTCTCTTCCCCAGGCTCGTGGCGCTGCTGCCCGACCCCCGCCAGCGGCGGATGGACCTGCAGTGAACCCCCAGACCCCTGGATCCCCCCATATGCCATGTCTCGATAGGGACCCACCTGCTTTCTTGCCCTCAGGTGGGAAGCCCGCGGCCCCAGTCGCCCCCCACTCCGGTCGGGCCTCATCGCCCCCGGCCCCCGGGGGACCCGACGTCGCCGTCCGCCTTTTTCGTCTTCCCATCCCCTCGAAGTACCGGTGGTGTTTGGCCCGATGGCTTCACTCGGCCTTAGGACGGTGGACAAGTTCCTCGTCCTCCGCCCCTCCTCCTCCAAGCCCCTCCCCACTAACCACGAACGCCTCTTTCGAGCGATCCATGGGGAGACGGGGACGGCTCGTTTCGACCTTCGGCCTCAGAGGGATGGCTCCATTCTGATAAGGTCGCGTTCCTCTGCCGAAACTTCCTCTCTGCTCGCTATCCCCAATGTCCTGGGCTGCGGGATCACGGTGTCCCCCCGCCTCAATCAGTGCCAGGGCACAATCTACGCTGCTCGTCTTCTACCTATCCCGGTGGAAGGCCTCCAGACTGACCTCGCCTCCCAGGGTGTTGTGAGGGTATACCGCTTTCCCAACAGATCACGATCCCCATCCGCCCCTTCTCCCCGCCTGCTCCTCACGTTCGACTCACTGGTGCTCCCCGTTTCGGTATTCTGGGGCTTTGGTGAGAGACAAGCGTGCGAATTCTCGGTTCAACCATACATGCCAGATCCTACGCGCTGTTTTCAGTGCAATAGGTTTGGCCACGTGAGCAGTAGGGTGGTCCAAAAAGTTAAAGCATCGACTAAGTTCTCTCCACAAGGTTGGTTTTATGCCTCTTGGTGTGGACAGTATTTGTGCAAAGTTTCACGTTATTCAGTTAATATTTAGGGGTCGCCCCACTTGCCCCCTTTTTGAAAATTTGGGAAAATATATAGACAACTGAATAACTAAATTTTTTTTTGGTTCTCAAAGAATATGAAAGAAAACAGTAAGACAATAGGACATGATAATGGGTGTATCTTCATTATTTCTTCTGCATCAGAGTCGCCTTGGATGGTATTGGTATCTGTTTTCGGTGGGCGGCTACGAGTTGTAGGAGGTACTGCTTCTGGTCCTCGTTTCGTGTCAAAGTGTCATTGTAGCGTTGTGCGAGAGCAATACCTCGCTCGGCAGCATCATTGACGACTTTCATTTTTAAGGCGCGATCTCTAAGTTCCCTGTAGTTCTTGTCATTTGGCCATTCCCGTGGATCTTTTTGAAGTAACTGGCGCGCTTCCTCCTTACCTCCAACTTTCAAGGCATCAAAGAGGGTCAATGTCCTTTTCGTGACGAAGGATGCCACATCATTTTCAACACCAGCTTCCGCCATGTCGATTCGTCGGGGGCAGCCATTCTTTTGGGGATGTTGGAGGTGTTGAACCATTCTCCTTTTGGTATCAGGATCGATCCTATTATCGAAGAAGGCCAGTCCAATCAGATGCTCCGACAAGTACCACAGGTGGCGTCTTAGAGCTGTCTTCGCCGCTTGTGCAGCTCCTCCATGTGGATATTTTTCCAGAAGATGCAGCATTTTGAGATCATTGAGAGGAGCTTGTGTCCCCATTGGCGCTTCATGCCAGTACTTGACGTAAATCAGACTGACAAATAAAGCCAGCTGAGTCACGTTTCGTTCTTCGCGTGCTGTGAGCTTGAATTGATAGTGAAAGAGGTAGATTTTGAGCGCATAAATCGCCTTCGCCATCCATCTCGCGTGGTGCATGGGACCCGGAGCTCGGATAAAGAGTTGACCACCAGTCTTTCCCCCAGGAAGAGCAAAGATAGTTCAAGGAACTCCTTGTAGTCGTCACGAGGTTGGCTTGCCTGAAGAGCGTTAGGTAAGTAAGTGAGCATCTCTTTTCTCATCTCTTGGAGTTGAGGGTTCTCGAACAAGCTGTCCGATGCTGAGACAAATGCTTCGTGGGAGAGAGAGATGGCCATTCCTTTTGAAATCGCTTAAAAAGGCCTGTTTCAGGACTTCCTGTTGAGCCAAATATTGAGGCAAAGACATCAGCAAGTACGACTTCAAGTATATGATGTCGACAACCGATCCAAACTAGCTCGTGACCCAATGCTTCTTCAATCCTGACACAGGCTCCGCGATGTAAACCCGTGTTTGACGCAGTGGTATCGAAGACGAGACCTCTCACATGCTGTTCCACGTTCCATAATTTCATAGTTTGAAGGCATGCCTGGGCCTGTGCTTCTCCAGTTCCTTGTTTCATCTTTGGGACACCAAGCAGCTTCTCCTGTCCATTGAATGTTATAAGGATTGCTATCCGATGCACATTCGTCTTCTTCCCTTCAATGCCGGGGAGAAGCTTTCCATCCCAATGGAGAAGGACAGGGTCTTCTAGAGAGAATGATTCTAGGTCTTCTCGAGCTGCCTGTTCTCGCCCACTTTCTCTGTAGCGATGAATAGAGCTCAGAGAGCACGTCATCCCAGACAGATCATGCCCCGCGGCCTGTAATACAGCTCCAGTTACGAAAACAGCATTCCGGTCAGAAAGATTGGTGCGATCCATTGCTCCAATGACTTCTGGAGATTGGAAAATGTTCGTAACCTTGTTCTTGGGACGCTTTGGTGCCGGAGCTTCAGACGAAGAAGGAATCGGAACCGATGGTCTATAGTCGTCGTCATCTTGCGAAAAAAGGGAAGAAGAGGAAAGATCAATTGATGACACTCCTGCTTCTTCCAAATCTTTGTGTTGCTTCATGCCTTGCCTTCCTCTTGGCTTCCTTCTCCATTCTGGATCGCTTTCTGTCCTCTTGTGTAGTCGTTTCCTTATCAATGCCAGCCATGCTGCAAGAATTGATGTCCTTGCGCTGCATGGACAGGAAATTTCGGTCCTCAATGTTGACGATTGTGCTCATGGCATCACTGGTTGCGATGTCAAACAGTTCCTGGATGTCCGCTTTGAAGATGTCTTCATTCATTCTATCGCTGGCACGTTGCCTGGTCCTGTGCTTCTTGAGTGTTTTGTAGCGGTCTAAAAGCTTTGAAAGCTTACGGACACAGGAGTCGATCCGTTGAGTTGGGATCCGCGCTCGGGTCCAGACTTCAATCACCCTCTGGCATGCCTGGTTCAGACTGTCGGAGGTGGTTTGCTTTTGATTGATGTGGTGGTATTGCCCCAAGAGGAGGGCGTCAAGGCATGTAGGGAGCCTTGACGTGGATAAAGTTCCAGTTGCCATCCCTAGAAGCCAAACTTTTGGAATTGATCGAGTTTGAGCCATCGGACCTACGGAAGAAAAAGTACATTATATAATATATATATTCAGAGTGGGGCGACCTCTAAATATTCACCAATCACGCTGCAATTTTGCACAGACCATGTGGACACTAAATGGACAAAAACCACACTTGTGGAGACTATCTAAGACAATTTTGAAATTTCCCCCTATGGATTTGGACCACCCTAGTGAGCAGTTCCTGCTGTCAGCTGGCCCCGTTGTGTGTCCGCTGCGGCGGCCCTCCCCACCCTTTGCCCTGTACTGCTCTGCCTTCCTGCACCAACTGCCATGGACCGCACCCTGCTTCATCCCGCTCTTGCCCGTCCTTCGTCTTTGAGAGGGAGGTTCGGGCCCTCTGTTCATCAGAGTTTCTCAGCGCTCGGGAGGCGCGGGACCGGTTGCGTGGCCGCGAGGCCCGGCGTGGTGCCTCGTATGCCGAGGCTCTCTGTTCCTGGCCGCCGCCGGCCCAGACCCCGTCCTCACCGGCGGTTCCCAACGTGCCTCCACCCACCGTGTCCGCTACTCCCTGTTCATCCTCTGCCGCCCAGCGGACTCCCACCGCCGAGCCCCGTACTACCAGCGAGTCCCCACGTGTTCCCTCCGCGAACGCCGATGCTTCGTCGGCAACCCCCCCGGCCCCTTCTACGCCCTCTCCACCGGCGCCTTAAGCCACCCCCATTCCGGACTGTGACCCGCCGTCACCCATGCGGGCCGCATGACGGAGGGGTAAGGGCCGCAAGCGCCGCGCCAGTAGTGACCCCGAAATGTTCTCTGCATCGCTTTCCCCTGGACGTCCGGGAGACTCCTCTTCTGGAGGACTTGCTGGCGTCTGGTTCCACATCGCCCCCTCGTCGGGGTGGCCTTCGCCCTCGTTCGGCGTCCCTCGTTGGACCCCGCAGCTTTCCGATTCCCTCTTTAATCTCGGGCCACCCGATCGGCCCACCCACCCCATAACCATCCTTTTCGCTGACTTTCCTACCCCTCCCTATACCTCGCTCCTGCAGTGGAACATCCGCGGGCTCCTGGTAAGCCTCGAGAGTCTCTCCTCTCCTGGCCTCCAGGTGTCTGGCATGTTTCTGCCTTCAGGAGACGATTCTGGGATCCCGTTCCCTCCCTCGAGTGTCTGGCTACTGCGGGGTCCCTTCCCCTGCCTCTCGATGGGGCGGGTAGGGGGGGGGCTCCGCGGTCTTTGTGCATCGCTCCGTCCCGCTCCGTACAGTCCTGCAAGCTGTGGCCGTGCGCCTTTCTTTGGGGCGCCAGCTCACGGTCTGCTCTCTTTACCTCTCCCCCAATGTATGCCCTCCACCCGATTCTCTCCGTGACCTAATTCTTCAGCTTCCCTGCCCTTTCCTGATTCTCGGGGACTTCAACAGTCGGGACCCGGCCTGGGGGGATGTTTGCTCCACCTTTCTCTCCGGGACCCTTCTCTCCCTTATGGACGAGCTCGAGTTCACCTTTCTGAACGATGGCTCCCCAACCTGCCTTCACTCGGCCCACAACAGTTTCACCTGTATCGACCTTTCCCTGGTTTCCCTCGAAATCGTGACGGAGTTCACCTGGGAGGTCCTGCCGGATTCTTCCGGCAGTGACCATTTCCCAGTGTGTCTTACCCTGACCCGTCTCCTCCCCCCCACCTCTGTCCGCCCGCGCTGGCTGTTCGCCCGAGCAGACTGGGCCTCATACGCAAGGGGCACGGCGATCTCGCCATCAATTCCTGCCTTTCCCTCCATTAGTGAGGCCCTTGCCTTCCTCGAGAGTAAGATCCTCTCGGCTGCCGCCAGTTGCATCCCCCGTACCTCTGGCTCCCCCAGGCCGCGAAGCGTCCCATGGTGGACCCCAGTGTTCCCATGCCGTTCAGGAGCGGCGCCGTGCCGGCCGCCGCTTCTACCGGACCCGCCAGCTGAAGCACAAGATAGTTTCAGTGCCTGAAGGCAGTGGCCCGTCGGCTCCTGAAACTGGCCCGGCGTACCTCCTGGCGGAGTTACGTGTCCGGGATCTCCTCCTCGACTGTTTGGCGCAAGGTGCGTAGTTTTGAGGGGACCCGTGTCCCCCCTCGACCCCCGGTGCTTCGGGTCGGGGACGACGAGTTCGTCTCCGATCCGGAGGCTGTCGCGAACGCACTCGCGGCGCACTTCGCAGCCATCTCCAGTTCCGATTCCCCCCATTCCCGCCGCGACCCACCGGATTTTCCACCACATAGGGATGACCCCTATAATCACCTCTTCCGCATGATGGAGCTTCGGGAGGCCCTCCGCACCCGGCCCCGATAATATCCCCTATGACTTGTTACGGCACCTCCACCCCTCTGCTCTCAGCTTTTTACTGGACCTCTATAACTGATTTGGCTGGAGGGTTCATTCCCGGACCGGTGGCGTGAGTCCATCGTCATCCCCATCCCGAAGCCCGATAAAGACCCCTCACTCCCGTCGAACTATTGCCCCATTTCCCTGACATGCTGCGCCTGCAAGGTTATGGAGGCGATGGTCGCCTTGCGGCTGTCCCTTAACCTGGAGGCGAGTGACCAATACCCTGCTACCCAGGCTGGTTTCCGGCGCTTCCGGTCTACCACTGACCCCCTCCTCCTCCTTAGCCATGATGTGCAGGAGGCTTTCTCCTGGCGTCACTTTATACTCGCCATCTTTTTCGACCTCCAGAAGGCCTACGATACTACCCGGCGGAGTGCGGTCTTTGACTGCTTAAGCTCCCTGGGTTTCGTAGGCTTTCTCCCCTCCTTTATTTATAACTTCTTGTCTGCCCGTTCTTTCCGTGTCCGCATCGGTTCTACCCTCTCTGACCGCTTTCCGTTGGAGGAGGGTGTCCCTGAGGGTAGTGTCCTTAGCGTCCTGTGTTTCTCAATAGTGATGAACACAGTCGCTACGGTCCTGCCTACTTCCGTTCGTAGCTCCCTCTATGCCGATGACCTGGCTATCTATTGCTCTGGCCGCCTCCCATCTTTTGGCTGAACGTCGACTCCAGCTAGCCATCAACGCGGTGGTTCGCTGGGTGTCCTTGGTTGGCTATGCTTTCTCACCCTCTAAGTCTTCCAGTATGCTTTTCCGTCCTCGGTGCCTCCGTCTGTCGCATACCTTCACCCTTACCCTTGCCGGCACTCCTCTTCCCCTCGTCCCATCTGTTCGATTCCTGGGTATGACCCTTGACGAATTTTTCGGTTGGGTTCCACACCTTAGGCAGTTGCGGCAATCATCTCGCCGCACCCTCTCCCTTTTGAGTCACCTGTCCCACATGACCTGGGGGGTGGACAGGCGTACTCTGTTGCGCCTGTACACCTCCCTGGTGCAATCCCGCATCGACTACGGCTGTGTGGTCTACAGCTCCGCCTCCTCTCCAGCACTCCGTATGCTGGATCCTCTTCTCCACCGTGGCCTTCGCATAGCGTCGGGTGCCTTCCGCTTGTCCCCTGTCGCTAGTCTTCAGGTGGACTGCGGGCATCCCCCCCTGCCCCTTCGCCGGGGCCTTCTCATGGCGAAGTGTTACCTCCGCATCTGCCGCCTCCCGATGTCCCTACTCTTCTCCGCGATCTCCCAGGCGCTACCCCGGCCTGACACGTGGCATTTCACTCCCTCTCTGGCCAAGATCTTTTCATCCATGGGGATCACCCCACCCTCTATCCTGCCGTTCTCCTTTGACCTGTCGCCCCCCTGGCTGACCACCCCTATCTGCCGCTGCCAGGCGCTTCGTGGCCTGCGTAAGGAGTCTCCTCCTACCATCCTCCGGTCTTCTTTTCTGGCCCATCTTCCCGTCCACTCGGACGACGTTCCCGTCTACACCGACGGCTCGCGCTCCCCTGCAGGTGTCGCGGCCGCCGTCTTCTCTCCGTCGCTGTCACCTACCTCCTGGGGTATCCCCCTGCTGGCTCAGGCCTCCATCTTTTCTGCGGAGCTCTTTGCCCTTCTGGAAGCCCTCCGTCTGGTATCGGGTTTCTCGCGGTTTTCCTGTACCATTTTCTCGGACTCGCTGAGCGCCCTTCAAGCACTCGAGCGCTATGATTCCCCGGACCCCCTCGTACGCCTTATTCAACAGGAGTACCATGTCCTGCACACCGTTCACTGGGTTCGGGTCACCTTCTGCTGGGTTCCTGCCCATGTTGGTGTTTCTGGTAATGAGGCGGCTGACCGCACAGCCCGGTCCGCCGCCTCGATGCCTCCCCTCCCCCACCCGCTCCCCTTCTCTGACTGTGCAGGTCTTTCGTTCCTTCTACGACCGCGTATGGCAACAGTCCTGGGACGATGCCACCGGAAATAAACTCTCGGCCATATACCCCCACCTGTCATATTGGGCGTCCTCTTTCCACCGCTCCCGACACAAAGAGGTTGTCCTTGCGAGGCTTCGCATCGGCCATACGCGCCTCACGCACGGCTACCTTATGTTCCGGCAGGAGGCTCCTCATTGCGCCTCCTGCCAGTCGCCCCTCACCATCTCACATCCTTGTGGAATGCCCCACCCTATCATCAGTACATCATCGCGCCTTCCCGTTCCTTTCTGATTTCCCCCTCCCCGATCGTTTATGTCTTATGCTCGCTGAGAGCCCTCTCTTCTCGCTTGACCGTCTTTTTCTCTTCCTCTCCCACTCTCGCATCCTATCTGAGCTTTAGGTGACTTCTCACCCGTCGTCCGCTGTCCTCCCACTTCTAGTGCCTTTCCCCCGTCTCCGTTTCTCTCTTATATTCCGTCTCGCCATGATATCTGCTAACGTATAGCGGGAAATGGCGGTAAATGCCCCAATACAAAAAAAAAATATATATATATACACACACACACACAGGGTGTACATAAAGTCAGGATCTATTTTTGTGAAGCACTTGGAAATTATATGGAATTCAATCATAAAATGATAGTGTTAACATTTATTAAATAATTAAGAGTAGGATTCGACGTGATGCCCATCAGTATCCCTGCACAGCTCAAATTGTTCCGCAGCATTTCTAAATACATTCTGGAGCATTTGTGGGGTTATGTTATCTGCAGCAGTTTGTTTATGTGTACGTAAGTTTTCAAGACTCGTAATCTTTGTCTGATAGATGTGCGATTTGATAAAGCCCCATGCAAAGAAATCTAAAGGGGTTAAATCTGGTGATCTCGCTATATTTACTTACTTATCTTCTTTCGATGATTTCTCCATGGATCTTGGCAGCTACGTTGCATTTGTTGGTAATGCATTCCAAACATTTTTTCATGGTGGTAGCATACAGTAGCACTATTTTGGTTGATTACAGTTGCTTTTGTTCTCCACAATGGCAGTTTCCTTGTTTCATCTGTCAGCTCATGTAAGGTATACATACCCACCTTCCTGGTGAGTCTGTGTTCATGACATGGATCATCCAAGTACATACCAAAGCTGCACTTTGATTCTTGATTAGAATAAGCCATTATTACAGGCAGTAAAATTAAGTTAATTGCTCTAGTTAAATTTTCCGAAAATAAAAGATCATGATCTATAAAATAGGCCTGGACATTAATGATTAACCATCATGTTTTACATTTATAAGAATATATACAAAGCGAAATGAGCTACCCAGAGCCCTTCGAGTCGCTGGTTGTTTTGACAGACATATTAAATTTCTTGTATGTTTTAGACTTATTTACATATTATTACAATTGTAAATCAACTTAATAAGTAATAAAATGGAAGTAAAATTAAAATTCAATGTCATAAATAGAAATTTAAAAATGGTCCAAATTTTGCAAAAATTTGAGATTTTTCACAAAAAGCAATTTTCTTTGAATCACCAAAACTATATGAAGGAGTTGAGTTGAGATCTATTCCTTAATATATGTTTTTTTACACATATGTATCTTTCTTTACTAGAAGTATCAACTCCCTGACTAATTTTGGACACCTTTATATTAAGCCCCAAAGTTGATGTTAATTTTGCAAATTTTGTGAAAATATCAACTTTTGGAAATTTTAAAAAATATAAATAAATCCTTTTTTGGTTATTTTTTTATTTCACTCATAAATTTACAACCCATAGAGACTATTAGGAGTATTAAAACAGCTGTGATTGATGTAGAACTAAAATTTTGAAAATGGTAGTCGTAAAAGTGGGAGGAATTGATGCAAGCTTCAAAATGGAGCCATATTTAAGCCCTTGTAACTTAGAAACTATTTGTTCCACAGCCTTTTTGCTTGCAAAATTGAAAAGCCCACCAGAAGTTGTATTGGCATGACAAATTTGAAGCTTCTACTCCTATTAGAAGACACTTTTCAAGGCCTCTCAAAATGAAGGTGTTGGCCGATCAAGCCCAACATGGGCATTTTTTGTCAAAGGTGGGGGCCATTTAAGCGACCATAAAATTAAAAGTTTTTGACTGAGGAAGCTAAAATTTTAGATTTAAGCTATTGAATGGTGTATGAAAAAAAATTATCAAAATTGATGAAATTCAACTGTTTACCAATGCAATATACATATTTTGCAAAAAAGAGTAGAATTTGATTAATTAATCTGTTTAATAACATAATACAGTAAAATGTTTTCTCATTGAAACATGTTATAATCTACCTCAAATTTCACCATTTCATATTTTGTCATGTTATTCCAGAATGAATTAACAACAAATTTCGAGGTATTCCCGTACAACATAATACCAACAGAAACGAAATGCCTATTAGATCTCAAATAATTTAATCAACGACAAAAATAGATATCGAAACAACAACTTTTACCCTGATATAAACTATAAAAAGAACATAGACAATAAATAGCCTATTTTCAACAACTTTTATCCATATGGAAATTAAGTTCATGACTCCAGAGGAGATTATTTCCAAAAGTAGATTTTCGGAAGGTATTACGAGACTCCTCCTAATGTCTCAACAGCAACCGGAGGCAAGGATAGTCAGCTTATTCTCCGGACGGTCCCAAGCCCAGATAAAGGGGGAGGCTTGGTGTCAGGAAGGGCATCCGGCCGTAAAAACCCACGCCACAACCAAATGAGATGAGTCAAGAACCAAGATGGAGGCAACTCACCTTTAAACAGCAACCCCATATAAAAATGGGATTAATTATGCTGAGGAAGAAGAATGGTGTATGAATCAACCCTGAAAATTTGAAGAAAATAGGAGATGGTCACCCGACCACCCATGTACCAATTGAGCTGGAATGTATATGTATAATACAATTTGTATCATAAATTCTACCAACAAAAACTTTGTAAATGTCAGACACAGCTATTCTCTCTCATTTGCTATAAAATAATTTTACAGAGAATTCATATTTGTTAAAAATTTAATGTGAACTGCATTACATAAGTTGTTGAAGAAAATTAATCAATAAAAACAATACCGGTGCAGTACAGTACAGCCATCTCCTGGTTAATGACCTACTTGTTTATCGACCACCTGCGGATACGACCGCGACTGATCATACCGATTTTTGGAAATCATACAATGTTTTGCATTGTATAAAAAACATTGCAACTGCTTGGGAGGATGTTACTGCGAAGTGTATGAAAGGCATTTGAAAGAAGTGCCTAAAACGATCTGTGGGTAATTTCGAAGGCTTCGATATGTTTGAAAATGTTGATGAAATTAATAGAAAAATAGTGTTACTCGCCAATACCCTCAATTTAGAAGTAGAAGTGGAAGATGTGGAAAACTTAGTGGAATACCAAGAGGGAGAGCTGATAGAGTTGGAAGAACAGCAGCATTTGGAGGAAGAAGAAAGAAAAGAAGAAAAAGCAGCAGCACCAAAGCCGTAAAACAAGGCCTTCATTTACCGACCTGGTCATCGGAACGGAACCCGGTCGTTAAATGGGGGATGGCTGTATATTAAATATGTAATATAAATAAATAGGCTACTGTAAAAATATGACCACTTTTTGGATCTTTTTATTCTTGATCTACTCTCAATACTTTCTTTTCTCTTTGAGGCCATTTTAAAGGGCAATGAAAACTGCAAAATGAACTAAACAACAAAATAACAATGACTACATTTTTAGGACTCGTTGGTGATTCCATTGTTCGAGGGCAGCTCAAGGAATTCCGTGGGAGAAACCCTCGTTGGAGGCGCCATTACTGCTACCCTAGTGCAACAGTGGAGGATATAACTAATAGTATTGACCATTTTACAGACAGAACCTCTGAGGACACAGTGTGTTATTCATGTCAGTACTAATAACGTTTTAAATTCTAGATTGGAAGAGATACTGGCTAGGTACAAGGGCTTACTAGAGCGACTAAAGGAAAAAAAACTAAGATTGTTTTAACAGGTATACTTCCTCAAATTACCCAATGTAGCGATTTCTACAGCAAGGCAACCTATATCAACAATAACCTAAAGTCTCTCTGCCAACAGGAAGTAGTTCATTTTGCGAATTTTTGAGTTTCTATGGCAGGAGGGACTTGTTCCTTGGAGATGGACTTCATCTTAATGGCATTGGAGCTGTGTGTTTAGGTAGACTATTTCATAATACTGTCTTTTCTTTTCAGGCTGCCGTAACTTGAATGGTCCCCGTTAGGGTGCACCAAACGCCCTTAGGTTCTTGGATTTTAATGTCTATTCTCTCAAATGTTACACTTGTTGCTAGAAGTGTGTATGCCAAAAATTAATTAAATTGGAGGTGGTCCTGGGTGGCCACTGGTCACTTTTATATTTTTGCGGCAATTTTCGGGGGCTGCGCTATGTAAAAATATCTATTTTTTTTATTTACCAACCAGTTGACTACTTACATTGTTTCTTTTAATATAGAGTTGCTAAGGGGTGATTTACATAACATTTGAGAGAATAGACATTAAAATCCAAGAACCTAAGGGTGTTTGATGCACCCTAAAGGGGTGATTTACATAAAACATGTACCATAAACGAAACTTCACTTATAGTCTAATAATATCCTTTATTGTCTTTCAGAAACAATGGAAGCTGTAACAATGGAAGCTAAGAAGACCAGATTAGCAAGTGCCATTTTTGGTCTTGGCAATGCTCTTACAGAAGGAGATGGTACATTGACAGGAGTCCGCCTCCCAACTTGCCGGCAGGTTCTTCGATGCGTGATGTGGCACATCCAGAAAGAAATATGTGAAGGCAAACAAACACAGCCACTCAAATGGAAATCTGCCAGCATAGTCCTTATCCAGCTGAAAACATTCTACACTAAAGCAAATATTCCTATGCTTTCAGACCATCAATGCTGCAAACTAATACTTGACCTTCTTAATGACAATAACAAATTGCGTCAAATACCTGTTTCTCGCAGAGAATCTCCAAACACTTTGGCTAAGTTGCAATCCATGAATGAACGTCTTGATAAGACCTTTGGTGTATGGACAAAAGATGCAATGACAAACATTAAGAATGAGGAAGATAGAGCATTTTTAGAGTCAATGAAATCTGACAGAGTAGCCTCATTTGGTAGTGTTGACAAGAAGAAAGCTGATAAAGATCGTAGAAAAGAAAAACGCATCTTAGCGGAAGCTTCAAGACGAGAATGTCATGAATCATCCAGTGTACAAGAGATGAAAAGTTCTGTATGCTCTGATGATAGTGCCTCTGCAGATAGCTTGGAAGAAACTGAAGAAGAGGCGATTCCAGAGCTTCAAAGGAAGCGTAGTCACCACAGATCAACATATGCAGGTACGTCTGCCTTTATTCCTCATGATATTCTGAAAAGGCCTTCAGTCGTGTCTGTTGCTACTCGACTAAACATAACTCCTGTTCAACAGGCTGTGCTCACCGAAGCTGTAATTCAAGAGGCAGGAGGTGATCCACGTCGTGTGGCCAAGTCGTATTCAACTGCTGATAAGGCTCGACGATCAATAACAAGTGCTATCACCAAAGATATTCGAGAAAATTGGATCGCCCCAACAGCTGCAACACTTCACTGGGATGGCAAGCAGATGCATACGCTCACAAACAAGAATGGCAAGGAAGAAAGATTGCCAGTGTTGGTTGGGAATGCCACTGATGTAAAGCTACTGGGAGTGGCTAGATATCCTCGTGGAAGTGATATGTCATCAGGTGACATCATTGCCGAGCACACTTACACGTTTCTACATTCATGGAAGTGCAAACAGTCAGTTGTCAACTTATGTTTTGACACAACAGCATCAAACACTGGACACGTTACAGCTGCCTGTGTTACCATTCAATCAAAACTGGACCGAGCTCTTCTGTGGTGTGCATGTCGCCATCATGTTGGAGAGGTAATCCTGGATCATGTGTTTGATGCTCTCAAAATTGAGACATCAAAGTCTCCAGAAGCATCTTTGTTCCAAAGATTCCAGAAGAATTGGGAACGCATATCGCATGCAAAGGATGAAAGTTTAACCAAAATTGACATTTCAATGTACAATGACGATGCACAACAACTGCTTTTATCCTGCAAAAACAAGGTTTTAAGCACAATCGCACAAGCGCTTCATACTGTAGGGAAGACTACAAGGAAATGGCACAACTCTGCCAGGTAGTCCTCGATGATGATGTCACAAAACAAGGAACACTCCACAGACCTGGGGCCATGCAAAGCAAGGTGGATGTCAAAGATTCTTTATTCCATCAAAATATGCCTACTTGAAGAGCAAATTTCTGTACTACCTCGAGGAACTGTAACAACACAACATCAACAGGAAAAACTGAAGGAGTTTGTTGTTTTTGTTGTTTATATTTATTGTGATTGGTGGCTCATATGTCAGTCTGCTTCAAATGCCCCATGGTTTGATTTGTGCTTATACAAGACTCTGCTCAACTATAAAGCTGTCAACTCAATCATTTCAGTCAGCACTGTGAAAGCCTTTGATAGACATTTGTGGTATTTAACCCCAGAACTGGTTGTTTTGGCAGTGTTCAGCAATGCAGTACCTCAAAAGGAGCGTCGTGCCCTTGCAGATGTGTTACTGGCCATACAACCAGATGAAATGCCAAGCACTCCAAAACACCGCTACGGTTCTGGATATGGCAAACTGTCATTTCCAAAAATTACAGAAGCGACAACCCTGGCTGATCTTGTGAACGAGGACTCGTGGTTTACAGTGAACCTTCTTCACCTGGATATGACCTTCCTAACAGAGGATGTTGACAATTGGCAGAACAATGACCACTTCAAGGCAGCCAAGTCCATTGTGGATGGGTTAAATGTTGTGAATGACCCTGCGGAGAGAGCAGTAAAGCTCACAACTGATTTTGTCTCAGCTGCAAGAGGAGAAAACCACTTCCAAAATCTTCTTCAAGTGGTTGAATGTGACCGCAAAGCGAGGCCAAATTTGCGGAAACGAGCAAAGTTGGAGTAGTGACATTGGCGTTGTGTTTTATACATTTTCAACTTTCAATCAATGTAAGTATAGTAATACCGAATATTTGTATATTAGTATTATAAGTAATACCGAATATTTGCTGAATATTCGGTGCATCACTACTAAATATATAAAAGTGGCCGGTGGCCACCCAGGACCACCTCCGATTTGATTTAGTTTTTGCATACATACTTCTACCAACAAGTGTAACATTTGAGGGAATAGACATTAAAATCCAACAACCTTTTGAAAATCATGGGGCGTTTAATGCACCCTAGTCCCCGTGTAATTTCCTCAAATTTCCCCCGTGCTTGCGAAGGTGTCGCAATTACAAACAATTTGAAAGTTCTATCATTAAATGCTTGTTTGTAGCCTATGAAATAAAATAAACAAATTTTTTTCTTTAATTGCCTATAAAGACTGTGATTTAATTGCAATAAATGAATCGTGGCTTAGCACTGAAACACGTGACTTTGTAGGGGAGTATTAAATTAGAGGTTATAGACTTTTTGTTAAAAACAGAATAGGTAGGTGAGGAGTTGGTATTATGTTGTACAGGAATACCTCGAAATTTGTTGTTAATTCATTCTGGAATAACATGACAAAATATGAAATGGTGAAATTTGAGGTAGATTATAACGTGTTTCAATGAGAAAACATTTTACTATTATGTTATTAAACAGATTAATTAATCAAATTCTACTCTTTTTTGCAAAATATGTATATTGCATTGGTAAACAGTTGAATTTCATCAATTTTGATAATTTTTTTTCACATTTAAAAAAAAAAAATGATGAATCTGCGAATATGGACAGTGGCGGTTCCTCATATGGGCAATATGGGCAGCCGCACAGGGCGGCATTTGTGGAGGGGCGGCATGAGCGCCTGCAAAAAAAATAAAAATAAAAATAAGAATAAAGAAATAAATAAAAATAAAAAATAAAATAAAATAAATAATAAAAGATCAATGACTTTGCATCAAGGAATGTAAGAAGAGTCAGGCTTTAGATGGCAGTTGTGCTGTGGTGCAATTTATTTTGTTTCTTGTTCAAAGTGTAGCATAATAATTACCCTCTCTTAAGTGTCTTATTCTATTTATGTGATAGAGCATTTGTACAATTTAGAAATTTGATTCTCTAATTTATTTATGGCAGTTGTGCAATTTAATTTGTATTTTTCCTGTTCATAGTATCATAATTACATTCTCTTAAGTGAGTTATTCTATTTACGTGATGAAGGATTTGTAAAATTCAGAAATTTGAGTCTCTGTTTTGGTTCTGAAGTTCCAACAATTAGTCCAATAAAAAGTTATTTTGAGAAAGAGTTATGTCTGTCCTTTATTTTGGGGGGATTCGGATGTGTGTGTGTTGGCGAACAGGGGGGGAGGGGCGCTGAAGGTGAGGTTCGTCCAGGGCGTCATGTAAGCTAGGACTGCCACTGAATATGGATAACATATTGCAAAACTATAGGTAGTAGAAGATTGATGACAAATCTGTGAAATGACAAATTTTGAAGTATTCCTGTATATCAAAGATGATAATGCGAATGTTATAGAAGTAAAGCACAGAATTCCAGAACCGATAGATTCGACTATAGCAGAACTTAAATTGAATGATTTTAAACTTCTTGTTGCAGTTATATACAGGAATACTTCAAAAATTCATTGTTTTGAATTTAGTCATTTTGCAGATTTGTTGTCAATCTTTTACTACCTATAGTTTGGCAATCTGTCATCCATATTTGCAGATATGTAATTTAAAAAAAAAAAAAAAAAAAAAAAATTGATGAAATTCAACTGTTTACCAATGCAATATACATTATATTTTGCCGAAAAACAAGTAGAATTTGATTAATTAATCTGTTTAATAACATAGTCATCTGGGGGGGGAAAAAAATAATTTGCCTTAACATGTTCCGTGCTGAGTGACCCACATGTGTCACTCATCATATATTTATGTGGCGATGTGACCCACTGGTGATTCACATCTGAAATTATATATACATACTTTTTCCAATATATATCAACCCCATATATATTTTTTTTTAATAAAACCAACATATACACTAAAGTAGAAGGATAAATGAAGTAAAACATGTATTTTAAAGTGACATTTATTGGAACAAATAATATAAATTGACACTTACAAAAACTAATTAAAATTGCATAAAAAAATTGAAAAGTTCCTTTATTTGTAAGAATTTTCGATACTTTTATTGGCATCCCAAAGTTCATTTATATTTTGTATATTAAAAAAATTAAAGAAAAACATTTTTACCCTTATTTTATCATTTATCTTAAAAAAGAATTACTTTGCTGAATGTTGTATATTGAAACAGCGAAGACACGAATGGTTTTCCTTCACACATGGAACAGAAAGTGGAAATTTTTCTTGCTTTCAGTCGAGCTTGTTTTGCTCCTTCATTAACTGAAATTATTTCATAACAATACTGACACCTCTTTCAACTGGATCGTTTGGGCCAGGGGCTTCTTCCAGTTGATGAGGTGTTCTCTTGTTTTGGTTGTTGATCTCTAGTCTCATCAAACCTTCCAATGCTGGTCTGCAAACAAGAAAATGTACAATCGATTCTTTGAAACTAAGAAGTGGCATACTTGTTTCAGAAATGAATTTATTGTACAAAACCCATGCATTCATGACTGCCGTTCCTGTTAGTAACTCAAATGTGAAAAACGAAGCAAAAGCTGAAATCAATCCCTTGTCATATGCTTATAAATAAAAGGATAATCAAGTACATCTTTCTTTGACCAATACATGGCGAGGTCAGGTTTCCACACTATACCCATACACATAATTAGTCCCAGAAATTTCTTCACTTCAGCTCTGTCAGTGGAGTGCCAAGTCTTCAATCAGGACCCTCGAGTCAGTGTGGTCTCTTGAAGAATTTGCGAAGCATATCTGTTTGTTTCTAAAACAATCATATCAATCACGTCGTCCGTCACAAGTAATTGAAAAACTTCAAAGGGCTGTAATTTTCTATTCTCCGGCAATTCAATATGAAGTTTATCTGAGCCAGAAAATGTGTGTTCTCTTTCACGAATAATAAAATTTCCCCAATTTGATGTTACTACATCAGACGCTAGTGTAGGCCTACCTCCATTATGATTCTGTGAACGATTTTGAGGATGTTCAGGCTGCGGCTCTTCATTGCTACTACTACTGCTCGTAGCTTCATCGCAAACATACTTGGAGTCTGATGATTCAACTTCACTTCCGGAGTCCTCTGAGGAAGCGAGAACATTTTCTATATTGCTGGAAAGTCTTCTTCTTTGGTAAAATGAGTTAGGGACCATGGCTGAAAAGAAAAGTACAAATATATTATGCATAGTGGCTTGTGGATAGTGTGCTTGCTTAGCCAATTTGAATAATTGCATGTGTCATATATTCAAATTTCGGAAAACTCGACCAAGTTTATCTATTACATGAAGACGATTTGGTAATCTCAAATCGTAAATATGATTGATATAAATGTATCTCATTGTTCTGCTACAATTTATAAAAAATTGATCTTAGAACACGCAGTTATATATATATATACAGTATATATAAATGCGGGTAGGCTTCCTAAAATAGTTTTATCTTAGGTATGTTTTTAGCTACAAATTTGAAAATTCTGACTATAAAAGAACTAGGAGATTTATTCCGGGATACCCCATGGCTACGATCCTGCATGTATGTACACGCAGGCCTATCTACATACTTGCAAACACTTTATACATATTTATGTAATAGGAAATAAGAAATAAAATGGTGTCCACCCGTGGTCATGCAGCTGATATGGAAAAAACAAATAAAATAATGGCGACATTGAAATGGGGGCGCGATGCCGGTAAGTGTATCTGTGTAAAGATGCGTTTGCGTTACTCACCTACTGGATACTCTGTTAGTGGGGTCACGGCAGCTGTGGCTGGTTGCGGAGATGGGAGATTTAGCTGCCAGTGAGAACCACCCAGAGGGCCTTAATAAAAATCCTTTGACTTCAGCACCACCTGCACTGCTAAGAATGAGAGAAATGAGGTGAGCAAGTTACCAATTTTAGTGTGGTTGAGATTATGTCAGATAGGCAGCTCCTACCAATCTGAAACTGGGTTCTCACCTTTAAGATCTCTGGGGCATAGCCAGTCTGCCTCTTTTAACGACTTACTCTTCGGCTTATGGGGGGGATTTAAGAAAAGTAAAATGTCCTTTGCTTAATTTAATCAACAAAACAACAATAACACTTACAAGGTTAACTGCATTAGCAGGCAAGTTTTTACAGGTAACTAAAGAAAATCTGAACAATTTTATTGATCATACACCAATGTGTATTCAGAACCAACTAAGCACTTGAAAAAAATTATTACTACAAAACAAAAGAAACAAACATCATTAGTCCCATACCACACACAAAAATGTCAACATAAAATAAAACCATTAAATTATTGGCCATCACCAGCCCATTACCACACAAAGGAGACAAGACTTACAGAAAAAAATAACTTACATAACTAATGCAAAAAAAACAAAGAATATTAGTTACTAGGGCAAGGTCAATGAGTGTTACCCAAATTGTATAAACCTGATAAGTCCCAGATGTGTCATTTTAAACTCCACTTCATCTCACAATCATTAAAGGTATTCTTGGCTCAATCAGTACAAACAAAAGCAATGTTTATAACAAAAAAATATGTGAACACTGGCTTCAGCATTTGTGCAGGCATTGGGGAAGAAAAAGCTTTGTCCAAATTCACTTCAATAAGCAAATGTCCCAGCCAAAAACAAATCCCTGATAAAGAAAAAAAACCAACAACATTTAGAGATTATCCCCCTAGCACTGTCATCAGTGGACTCACAGGAATCCATGAGTGCAATGATGCCAGAAAAGGGAGCAAAACTGACAATGATAATTAATGTTCTAAAATTTTGGGATATGTATTTGCATTAATATGTTGCTCATAAGGCAGTTAAAGGTACAATTTAGTTCACAGCCTGAGAAAGCTCAAAATCCATTGTGATGCATATTGATAACTGAAGTTAGGTTTTTCAACAAGGTCTTTATAAAGGAAATCAGGCATTCAGAAATGATTATGATATTTACATGATAATTTTAAGTGATCCAAATATGTGAGACATGGTTCTTATAGCTAATGGTTAAGCAATACAAAACACCAATGGTAAAAACAAGACTGGATCACCTACCACACCATCAAGGAGAAGTGAGATGCTTTCCCGTCTCTTGAAATGGGCATATGATTGCCTCAAGCTTCTGTTCTCTATACTGAGAGAATTTCAAAGCTGTTATACTCAGGCATATGATTGCCTCAATGTTTTTAACATTCTCTATATTGAGAGAATTTCAAATCTGTTATAATCAATTAAAAAGAGAAGAAAAACATTTTTAGTAACTCTGAAGGCTTGGCTTTCTAAGAAAGCTCTGGCCCAATGGGGATTACTGAAACCTCCCAGGCCCGACTGAGGGGTTTGGGAGCTCTCAGGAATCCTTCCCAATAGTGGAGTTCCCACCAACTTGGGGTGTTAACCATACCATCTCACTCCTCCCCACTTGTTGTGGGGTGCACAACACAGGTATTTTTATCTCTAAGTACATAAGTAGTGATGAGTGATAGTATGGGACTTTAATACACTTTACAAATTATATCTTACCTTAACCTAATCAGTAACCTTACTTTTAGTTTTCCTCTCAAGTGGGGAACTTTGTACCCTAGGCAATTCCTGAGATCTGCCCTGTGACCTTGTGAATGGTCGGTTCCCCATCTTCTTGAGGGTACCTACTTGTGTAACAACTGGTAAAGGCAGGTTTTGAGATTCAGGTGAGAACCCTCTAAAATCAATTTTTGAAGGTGTCAATGATGTTTTCTTTACCCACTTTAATACACCAGAGAATGGTTCCAGAGTGAGGGACCCTCGTCGCCTTGCGTGAGTTGGCTGATCAGTTGGACTCAGTCCTCCTCCTATGTCACTAAGTCCAACTCACTTGTCATTTCTGAAGATTCTGGAGATTGTGTCACTGCAAAGTCTGTTTCAGGTTCCACAGCACTAAATATGATTGATTATTGGTAGCAATAAATCGAAAAGACGTTAGGGGACTTTGTTTCACTGGCTCCAATTCAGAGGAAGGTAGTTCCTGCCCTGAATCAAAGGATGAGATTGCTACTGGGCATCCATTCTCTTGTCCCCATTAACTTTATCCTCCCCACTTGTCTTATCTAGTCTCAAGAATTTCTGCTGGGAGGTGGCTGTTCATGAAATCTCTCTTCCAACTGATACAGGTTGTGGAGAGTGATCTAGAGTCTGCTGAATTTTTCTCAGACGCTCCACAGGTAATGGGTTGAAGCGAAAACCCTTAAAGAATGGCTCATCATGGCTTGGTTCTTCAATTAGAGATGGACCCTTACTCATCTCTACAGGTGTAGGTGTGGTAGGAATTCAACCTCATAATGGGCATCTCCCAAAAGCCTTTGGTAGTAGCGGTTCTGTTGAAGATATGGTGGAGCCACATTCCACTTTTTCAGATGTTTGTGGTGAACTTTATAAATAGTGGGTTCCTGAGGGTTCATTGACTGAACTTGATAAGTAATTTCATTTGGGTTCACTTTAATTATACAATATGGTCCAGCATACCGAGGTTTGAATTTATTGATGCTCAGGTTGCCAGGATAGTGTATTTTCAGCCCCACCAGCTGGTTTAAGTGATAGGGTTCGAACCGTGGGTGGCCTTCATCCCGATATTGAAGCTGATGGTGGTCTATCCTAGGGCCCTGAGGGAAGATGTGAGCCTGGGATAAGAGACAGGCTGCTGGGGAAATACCAGTCTCCTGATGCTTGGTATTGTTGTAAATGGATACCACCCTGGGCAGATGGTCATCCCAGGTCTCAACCTGGTTCAAACTCATCCGCAAATATTGGGTTAGTGTCCTGTTTACTCGCTCAACAGCCCCATTGGATGTGGGGCAATAGGGAGAAGTCCTTACATGGAGTATATCCAGTTCAAGCAAGGTATCTTCAAATTCCTGGGCTGTGAACTCAGGCCCATTATCACTGAGTAGCTTTTCAGGCAGCCTGGGCAGAAATGGATATACTCGAGTTTTGAATGCTTGTGCTACAGTAGAGGCCCGTTTATTGGGCAGTGGGACCACGGACAACCACTTAGAGAAATGGTCAACCACCACCAATGCACAAACATTCCCCTTTTGAGAGATAGGGTAGGAGATAAGATCTGCTGCAATCAACTCAAAAGGATGTTGGGTTACAATCTTAAACACAGGTGGTGTGTGGAGAATATTGGTAATCTTTGCTCTCTGACACTCCACACAAGAGGTGACTATCTCAGTCACTATGCGATGCAGCTGCGGTACCAAAAATGTTCCAATAATAGGGCAAGCAATTTATTTCGCCCTAAGTGAGCAAACTCCTTGTGAAAAATGACAGCCCAATCTATAGCAACACCTTTGGCAACAACACAACGCAAGTGGTGGTCTCTTCCCCTATGGTAAATGATGTCATCAATAACTACCAATTGCTGATGATCTCGTTTATATGGTTGTAGGTTTCCAGTATATCGTTTTGCTGTCCATTGTTGCTTAATCCCCTTTTTAAGGCGACGTAGGTGAGGGTCAAGTTTTTGTAAGGTTATGACATCTTCCAGTGACAA
Source organism: Bathynomus jamesi (assembly GCA_023014485.1). Lineage (NCBI taxonomy): Eukaryota > Metazoa > Arthropoda > Malacostraca > Isopoda > Cirolanidae > Bathynomus > Bathynomus jamesi. The sequence goes on along the minus strand of JAJOZX010000292.1, from coordinate 65,093 downwards.
TGCCCCTCCTTCTTTTGGGAGTTGTTCTCCTTCTCTCAAAGGAATCACTGGACAGATGTCCACCACAACTGATGTCAGTTCCAATTGTGGTGTAAGGTTATCCGATGATAGATTCCCCTCCCCACTAGCCTCTGTGTCAGGTGCAAGGTCCTCCTCCATGCTATCATCAAGCAGTGTAAATTCTTCAAAGGGGCTATCAGTTTCCCTATTCACATTTAGAATTTCAGGGGAAGGCTTATCATTTGATTGACCAGGTAGGTGTATAGGGTTTAACCAATTGTAATGGATCCCAGCGAGGCACTGCAGATAACACCGATCATGGTAGTTGTCAGAACCATACTTTAAGGGAGCTCGATCTCCATGATATACCCAAATCTCTACCTTATTCATATCACTATAAACTTGGATCAACCGTGGGGTTGGGATCTGACCAACATGTTTCATCAGATTCAGCTGACGGGTGATAGCTTTATCAGAAGAGATCCCATACTTATTTCGCCTGTTAATTAGTTCTGCTACTGTTGCTTCTCTGATTTCCCTATGATGATCCATTGTGCCACTACTCCACAAGGATAGACAATAAAAGAGGGAATCTCCTCCCCCTGGGACTTCAGTCTTTATGAATCCTTTTGGAGTGGCATTTGATCGGTTGTCATATTGATCCAATGATTCTTGACAATTGTCAATTGGAGACCTGGATAGTGCATCTGCGATACAATTCTGTTTCCCAGGTATGTACACTAGCTCATATTCAATGCTACTCAGCTCTTCCAGTGTGCGAGCAACTCTGTTATTTACTAATGGCATATTGTAAAGGAAGGTTAAAGGTTGATGATCAGTAAAAATTTTAACTTTAATTCCATAAAGGAAGGGTTTTAGGGTCCTCACAGCCCATCGAATAGCAGCTAATTCTCGTTCAGTGGTTGAGTACTTTTGTTCAGCCCTATTGAATGTGGTTGAAACAAAGGCTATGGGCCTATTCTTTCCTTCCTGCTCTTGGGACAAGCAAGCCCCAGCTCCAATGTTAGAAGCATCTACATGGAGCTGTAGGGGTTTAGCTTCCTTTGACCTATCAGGGTATGTCAACAAGATCGGACTAACTAAGGCCTCCTTTAGTTTATCAAACGCAGTCTGGCAACTCGCTGTCCAAGTCAGCGTCTTGCGGCCTGTAAGTTCACTAAGAGGCTTTGCTATCTCTGAGCAATTTTGGATGTGTCGGCGATAGAAATTAACCATCCCTAAGAATTGGCGGTCTTCTGATGGTGTTTGGGATTGGAAACTTGGCAATACCTTCTAGGTTCTTTACCAGTGGGACCATCCCCTTGGATGACACCTGATGTCCCAGGAATGTCACTTCCTCTCGGCAAAGCTCAGTCTTTGAGGGTTTGATCTTAAAACCATTAGATTCCAAGGCATGCAAGACCTTTCCCAGAATTTCAAGATGTTCAGGGAAGGTGCGGCTTACTACCATTATATCATCAAGGTAGACCATGCATTGAGTCCATGGGATCCCAGATAATGCCATCATCATGGCTCGCTGAAAGGTAGCTGGACCATTTTTCACCCCAAACGGCATTCTGAGAAATTCCCAATGGGAAAGAGGGGTGGAGAATGCAGTTTTCTCAACACTGGATTCCTCCATCTCAACCTGATAATACCCTTTGACTAAATCAATGGTAGAAAAGTATTGCATTCCATGCAAATTGAAGAGAGTGTCAATCAAATTAGGTAATGGAAAGCAATCGTTTTGTTATTTTGTTGAGCTCTCGATAATCAATGCATAACCGTATTGACCCATCACTTTTCTTAATTGGCACGACAGGTGCAGAGTATGGGGAGAAACTTCATCTGATGATACCATCTTCCTCCAGCTGTTGGCAGTGCTCTTCAATGTCCTGCAGTACAGGTCCTTGGACTCGCCTTACTGGGATATGGACTGGAAGCCTGTGTTCTGTTTCAATTTGATGCTTGATAATGGTTGTGTGGCCAACATCCCCATCACCAATGTTTCCTCTAATTTTTTTTAGTCCGTGTGCGCAAGAAATTTTCGTTGTGCATACATTTAGATTCATGGTGAAAAATTGTGCAAACTTTTCTGAGCGCTATTATCTTCAAAATTAAAAATATATAAATATTAAATACTTAATAAATATTATTTCCATAAGGTGATAGCTTGATCATTACGGTACTATTAAATGGATATTAAAAACTGTTTACAATATTATATATTCTTATGAAAGAAAACGTTTTATCCATTCTAAAAATATGAATAAAATAAAAAATAGTAAAATAAAATTCAACAAAATAAAGAAATAAAATTAAAATAACATTAATTGAAAATGATTATTTTAGTTATCATTTCTCAAAACAAATTTTAGCATTTAGCAATTTAAAATAGACTTTCAAGATTAATACATGATTTTATCCATTCACAAAATAGGAATAAAATAAAAAATAATAAAATTCAATAAAATAAAATATAATCAAAATAACATTAAATGAAAGTGCCTTTCATTTAAGTATGATTATGATTTCTCCCTACGATCTTTAGCATTTGTCCATTCCAAATAAACTCTATGAAGATTAATACATCCGTCATCATTCAAGTAACTTTTAATTCGCATGAGCATGTCCAAATGATTTTCTTTCAAAGGTTTTTTAATTTGTTCTTTACAGAATTCCTTAAACTGAAATTTTTTAAATTACTTCATTTAATGTCGTGACTCATGATACGCTTGAGCCTGTGCGCATTTTATTTTGCTGTGTGCGCGGGTTTCACAAAGCGTGTGCGCGCGCACACGCGCACACCTTAGAGGGAACATTGCCCATCACCATGACTAATAGCTCCTTGGTGGCACAGCAACAACTGGACTAGCTGGTCCTTTTGTTCTGCTGAGAGAGATGTATTTGTCAACTCAAAAGCATCAACCATCATTTGTGAAGTCCAGTCCTCCTGATTTTTAGAAGTTTTTGAACTGTCAGTGAAGTCCACCAGATGTACCAGTGAGTCCTTACCCTGCAATTTCATAGCCTTCCCAATTAAGTTTCCTCTGGAGATCTTCTGTGAGAAGTCTCCAAGGTTGAATACCGCAACCAAAAAGTTGTCTTCTCTGACATTCATTAATCCAGGTTGTATAATCAAATCTTTTACAGAGGAGTTACTTTCCAAATAAGTTAACTCATGATCAGGGTTGTATCCTTGGAGGCAGAAACATGCCTCTATCATTTGACAGGTGCGGGGCGCAACTTCAACATCTTCCACACTTTCACATTCAAGGCTGGTTGGAAGTGGCTGTTGAGCATCTTGGGCAACTGTGATAAGTTGGCTTCCCTTCCGAGTGAGGAGTTCTCGTTTAGCCAAGTCAGGAAGCAAACTATCAGTCTGTAACATGTTTACCCGACAGATCAGATCAAAGTCTGAGACATGGTCTCTCACAACCACAAACTCAATTGGTTGTGTTTCAAAATTGGGAAACATGAGTGTGACTGTACAACCACCCAGAACTGGTACAATGTGTTTACCTATACCCCTAATCCCCTTGAGAGGTACTTCCTTTAGTGGGAATTTATCAGAGGGAAGTTGATGGTAACATGAAGCTGACATCAAACTGACTGCAGCACCTGTATCCACAAGAGCTGACAATGGGCCTGTGTGGGGAGAGCTTTTTATTCTTGGCTGGATGACTAAGGCATTGCTTGATTGCTTCTCTTGTCTCAGGTCCAGAACTTCAGCCAATTCATCTTCAGTGTTCACTGGCTGCTCTTCATCCCTCTCTAGGGTTCCAACTTGTTCAACATCTTCCACTGTCTTATCTTCCATCTCACTCTGGGGGGCCTCAAGGTAGTTGTGTGCAATCTGACTTGCTAATGGATACTGCCCTGATGGTGTTGCTTCCTGGGAAGCAATGATGCCTCCAAAAGGCTGTTCATTGCTAGCATGCTGGGGTAGCTCTGGCATGCGGCCTTCCATGACAGAGCTATCTAGTTTCCCAATTCTGGTGCTAGTTCTTGTGGTGGTGGGACCAACCCTTGGTCACTCATGCAATCTTGACCCAAATGTGGTCCTCCACAACTTGGGCATTGTGGCCTCTCCATTAAATAGTTCTTCTGAGTAGGACACTGTGCAGGGCTATGTCCATGTTGCTTACAACGTATGCAAATGTTCCTGGCAGTATAGCAATCTTGATGGAGATGACCCCGCTTTCCACACCAATGACATAAAGGACGCGAGGGACATTGACCCTTTGTATGCCATGACTGCTGACAATGGGTACATGTCCTGTGGTCTCTTGGTGCTGCTGCAACTTGCTGAAAGTTATTGGCTGGTGGGTGAGACTGACCCCTAGGGAAGTTTGCTGCAGTTCTCACTTTTCTTCCATTGGGCCCCCTTAGCCTTCCTTGACTGTTTGTTGCAGTTGACTGAGGGGCACCTATGGCAACCATAGGTAGTTCTTGCTTTAATACAACCGGTGGTGAACTCAGATGTGGTGTGTGTGTTGACTGGTGTGGGATTTGTTCAATATAGTTAGGTGGCCAATTCCATGAAGAAGGTGGATAAGCACACTGATTCAATGGGGGTGCTGCTTGAGCTGTAGGAAGGGCTGGTGCTAGATGTGCCACATTGGCTATTTCAGATTGGGGCTTCACAGAGGATTGGGATGTCTGGCACTGACCCACTGGTGGGGATGTTTCTTGGGTGCCTCTGGTGGTGGTTCCAGCTTGACCTGCCAAGGGGGACTCTGGGTCATTCTCTGTCAGATCAACCAGTGCCTAACACCCTCATCTCTCAGATTTTGCTGAAATTTGGTTTATAGGGAGTTTGTGGGCCCTGAATCCATTTCTGAAATTATAAGGTCAATCCGACCAAAGGTTCAAGAGATATGACCTCGGGAAATTTGAGGTAACTTGCGAGGTCACTAACATTTGGCGACCCATAACTTGGGTAATAATGGTCACAATTATATAAAAGTATATATATATTTAGAATCAGAAAACGACAAGGAATCCAAATATGCAAGTTTTAGAACTCTAGGTTGAAAAATAAAAAAGTTACACTGTAACCAAAATTTGAGGTCACGATTTGACCTCTGGGGTATCAAATGAGAATTTTTTTTTTAAATGTAAAAAATGAAGACATAGGCATTGGCTATTAGAATCAGCAAAAAAAAGTTTGTTTATGTTAGTATTTTTCATGTAACTAACATATAAGTGAACACCATATTCATAAGTTGTGCGTCAATTCTACCTATTTTTTCACACTTAAGCTCATAATTTGACCTATAGAAATTAAAATTACATTTTTTATAGATATAAAAACAAAGGCAAAAAATGTAAAATTGTATTTCACTGCTAATCTACACTGGCAATAATAGTTATAATAGTGAAAGGGGAAGACCTACTTAGAGGATTCATGTGCTAGCCTAATACAATTTTTGCATGCTCGATGCTCTCATCAATTTCTTTTTGTGGAAAAATGTATTGAATTCTGCTGCCTCCTCTTAGGGTAGGACAACTCATTACAGTTAATATATGATGTCCTGGCACTGCACATGAATCCTTGTTTGATGGATAATAATATGCACTTGATCCTGATGACCCAGAGGGTCAAAGAAGTGCCATTCACAAGACAGACCAAAATCCTCTTCATGGTAACAGAGATTTGTGAAGTTGTATCTGTTCTTATATTGGCCAGCACATCCATCTGAGAAATAGTGCACCTTCTTCAATTGTGGGCATCTGAATTTAACATATGTCATAAGCTTCAATATGAATGAGTAAACCATTATAGTGTTGTGTTTTAGTGATGCAGATAAGAAACAGACACTAAAATGGCTAAGTTCCTGGTCTGCAGATGATCTATAATAGATGACAAAAGGGTGAACTGTACACTGTGAATTGTCCCAGTGAAACCCTTGGGCAGCATCCTGGACAATGAAAGAATAATTCTCAGAGAAATCACCTACTATAACTACCTCGCTCTGAGGTGGTAGTGTTTCTTTCAACTGCTTGAAGTACTGTGATTGTTGCTGAGCAACAAAGTGATGACGAACCATGCGGGATATTTTCATGCTTAGGGATAATAAGTATTCATGAAGTGGCTCCACCTTATCAACCATTGTACAATGGTCAACAGTCACCCATTGCTTGTAAGATATTTCATTTGGAGCTGATTTCACACTGTCAAGTAACTCAAGAAAATCCAGGACACCCTCTTCTCTTGGGCAATCATTGCAAAGTTGCATCATGCAAGTCTCTTATTCTGTACTGCAGACACTGTAATCCATAAGATCCTTGTATGAAAGACCTCTTTCTCCCAATGCAGCCAGCTGCAATTTTGGATTTTGATGGTATGTGCAGACACAGACAGAATGAGTCCCACCACTACCGGCAAGCACACAATATGATGGCTGTAATTTTGCAAATGTGGAAAATCCTATTTTGGGATTCTTTTCATCATTTTTATATAGTTCAAACATCTCTCTTAAATTCCCGAGGACCAATCGTTTTTGCACCTTCATTGCACCTTCAGCACTGATAACTTTCACGCAATCCTTTTGGCCAGGACACATACGACTAACCTCTTCTGACTCATAGAATCTTCTAACTATATCTTTGTGTTCTTCAGATATCACTTTTCCTTTGCTCATTAGTGGAATCTTCGGAAGGATTCCATGTTCTGATTTAAGTGAACGGCTTCTTTTCACCATGTATGTTGTAGTTTGAAAGAAACTAGCTGTTTTTTCAATTGTGTATGGTGAGTGTGTCAATATTTGTAGTTTGTGATGGTGACATTTGCTCTCCAGGAATGACTGTTTCAATTCATTCATTAATTTGTCTAGATGTTTTTCAGATTTAGTTTCAGGTTTTGAAGTATCACTTACCTCCTCGGTAATTTGAACACCATAACTGAGTTCTAGCCTCTCCTTCAGGTGTTTCTGAGCAGATGATAGCTTACCACGAGCCTTGCGCTTTTTCTGGCTTAATGACAGCCCTTCTGAAAAGAACAGAAAAAAAGGTTTCACACGCCTGAATATTAGTAATTAAATATTAATTATAGTACCTTAAATGCTATATAATTGGCTATATAGTAGATCAAACAGACCTTGTAGTAAAGTATAAGTTATTATATTAATTTATTACTTACTTTTTTTAACTGGTGTTTGGTCCAGAAATGCTAGAACTGGTTCAACTGAAGTTGAAGGATTTTCCTTTATCAAGCAATCACTGTCATTGTCCAGATCTTGAATTGAAGAGATGTTACTCAAGCCACTGATAGTAGATGATTCATTTGAATCCTGCTCAGACTCGTTGTTTTCAGTGGTACTAAGTATAGTGGGGTTTTTCATTATCAGTGTCCAGCAGTTCACACACAACAAAGTCTTTTTTCACACTTCCAGCACATTTCTCAACAAGTACATCAGTCACTTTTCTAAGATTGATTGTTATGCGTTTCTTGTGTTTTTGAATAGGGTCCTGGCAGTATTTCAAGTGCCGAACCATTGTATTTTGATCTGTAAAGATATAGGATTTATAATTAGGTAATATATATTTTTTAGAAAATATATAGCTATACACACTTAATATTTTAGGCCTTGATAGTCTCTGAGGCTCATTAAAACACCATACCCACCAGCCACCCACAGTGCTGGCTGGAACTGTACTAACCTGTAGACAAGGAATTTTGCAACTATCTGTGTTGATTCTGCACTTAGACAAGTAGCAACATGTTTCAACAGGTTTGTTTAGGCTACATGTGAGCTTAGTCTTCCCCTTTCACTATTATAACTATTATTGCCAGTGTAGATTAGCAGTGAAATACAATTTTTATTAAATTCTTGGAGCTTGAGGTCAAATTGATAGCTAAGATATAAAAATTCCTTGAAATGACAAGCAATTTATAAATATGGTGTTCACTTATAAGTTAGTTACATGAAAAGTACCAACATAAACAAACTTTTTATGATTGTTTCTATTTGTCAAGAACTCTGACTTTGTTTTTTATATCTATAAAAAATGTAATTTTAATTTCTATAGGTCAAATTATGAGCTTAAGTGTGAAAAAATAGGTAGAATTGACGCACAACTTATGAATATGGTGTTCACTTATATGTTAGTTACATGAAAAATACTAACATAAACAAACTTTTTTTTTGCTGATTCTAATAGCCAATGCCCATGCCTTCATTTTTTACATTTAAAAAAAAAATTCTCATTTGATACCCCAGAGGTCAAATCGTGATCTCAAATTTTGGTTACAGTGTAACTTTTTTATTTTTCAACCTAGAGTTCTAAAACTTACATATTTGGATTCCTTGTCATTTTCTGATTCTAAATATATACACTTTTATATAATTATGACAATTATTACCCAAGTTATGGCTCGCCAAATGTTAGTAACCTCGCGAGTGACCTCAAATTGCCCGAGGTCATATCTCTTGAACCGTTGGTCGGATTGACCTTATAATTTCAGAAATGGATTCAGGGCTCACAAACTCCCTATAAACCAAATTTCAGCAAAATATGATAGATGAGGGTGTTAATTTCAATTTTTTTTGGTTGATCTGACAGAGAATGACCCCTCTGTGGAATTTAGTCTGCTAGTGCCACAAGCTTCTCCCACGAGATCTTCATTCCTAGTAAAGTTCTTTGGGTATGGATGATCCTGGTCAGCTCCTGCCTCAACTCTAAGGGCAACCCAGATATAAACCTATCTTTAACTATACGGAGTTGAGTGACATCCATACCAGGGAAGCACTGACAGGCTAGGGTTATTACTCTAAGGGCATAAGCAGAGACAGTCTCATGCGAGTGCTTGGTAGCCTCCATAAAGTCCTGACTCTGACTTTCTTCTTTCTTTCTTTGCTCTTTCTCATACCAGGATAGTAAATGAGCCTTCAGTGTCCCATAATCACTAGTAGACTTCCGCATTACTCAATAAATTTCTAAGGCAGAGCCATCGAGGTAATTAGCTAAAAGGGATCCCATCCTTTCAAGGGAACCTGGATATTCTTGCTCAAAATATTTCTCAAAGGTTCTCACAAACTCATGAAAATCATGTCCTTCACTCAGGCAGTATTTTTCCGGTGGAAGAACCTTAGGTGTATGGCTATTAGCCAGCATTTGAGACATCATGGCCATGGTCTGAGCATTCTGCATAACCATTTGCTGAAGAATTGCCAATGATGGTTGGTCAATGTCCCCATCCTTAGGAGTTCCTGCCATAGGTGGAGACTGACATGCTGGTCTCTCAGGGGTTGTTCCTATTTGCTGTAAAGTAGCAGCTATTTCCCTACTGCCACCCCTGTCATGGTTATATGGGAAATTAGTGCCAGAAGTCAAGATGGGACTAGCTATTGTGCTTACAGTGACTGTTGATGAAGCCACAGCAGTGGTGATAGTGGTGGTAAATTGACTAGCAAGACCTGTTGTGTCACCCATTCTCTATTGTTTGCTCTTCGTGTGAATAATTCTGTTTCTCAACTGTTCTTGTGCAGTGTGGTGAGTGCTGGGAATACCGGCAAGAGAATAGGGGCTTCTAGTCAATGCTAATGCTCTCTATTGATGTTTCCCTTCAATCTTCCCGGGTCTGGGCACCAGTGAAACGGGGGCGCGATGCCGGTAAGTGTATCTCTGTAAAGATGCATTTGCGTTACTCACCTACTGGATACTCTGTTAGTGGGGTCACGGCAGCTGCGGCTGGTTGCGGAGATGGGAGATTTAGCTGCCAGTGAGAACCACCTAGAGGGCCTTAATAAAAAAATCCTTTGACTTCAGCATCACCTGCACTGCTAAGAATGAGAGAAATGAGGTGAGCAAGTTACCAATTTTAGTGTGGTTGAGATTATGTCAGATAGGCAGCTCCTACCAATCTGAAACTGGGTTCTCACCTTTAAGATCTCTGGGGCATAGCCAGTCTGCCTCTTTTAATGACTTACTCTTCGGCTTATGGGGGGAGGATTTAAGAAAAGTAAAATGTCCTTTGCTTAATTTAATCAACAAAACAATAACACTTACAAGGTTAACTGCATTAGCAGGCAAGTTTTTTCAGGTAACTAAAGAAAATCTGAATAATTTTATTGATCATACACCAATGTGTATTCAGAACCAACTAAGCACTTGAAAAAAAATTATTACTACAAAACAAAAGAAACAAACATCATTAGTCCCATACCACACACAAAAATGTCAACATAAAATAAAACCATTAAATTATTGGCCATCACCAGCCCATTACCACACAAAGGAGACAAGACTTACAGAAAAAAAATAACTTACATAACTAATGCAAAAAAAACAAAGAATATTAGTTACTAGGGTAAGGTCAATGAGTGTTACCCAAATTGTATAAACTTGTTAAGTCCCAGATGTGTCATTTTAAACTCCACTTCATCTCACAATCATTAAATGTATTCTTGGCTCAATCAGTACACACAAAAGCAATGTTTATAACAAAAAAATTATGTGAACACTGGCTTCAGCATTTGTGCAGGCATTGGGGAAGAAAAAGCTTTGTCCAAATTCACTTCAATAAGCAAATGTCCCAGCCAAAAACAAATCCCTGATAAAGAAAAAAACAACAACAACATTTAGAGATTATCCCCCTAGCACTGTCATCAGTGGACTCACAGGAATCCATGAGTGCAATGATGCCAGAAAAGGGAGCAAAACTGACAATGATAATTAATGGTCTAAAATTTTGGGATATGTATTTGCATTAATATGTTGCTCATAAGGCAGTTAAAGGTACAATTTAGTTCACAGCCTGAGAAAGCTCAAAATCCATTGTGATGCATATTGATAACTGAAGTTAGGTTTTTCAACAAGGTCTTTACAAAGGAAATCAGGCATTCAGAAATGATTATGATATTTACATGATAACTTTAAGTGATCCAAATATGTGAGACATGGTTCTTATAGCTAATGGTTAAGCAATACAAAACACCAATGGTAAAAAACAAGACTGGATCACCTACCACACCATCAAGGAGAAGTGAGATGCTTTCCCGTCTCTTGATATGGGCATATGATTGCCTCAAGCTTCTGATTCTCTATGCTGAGAGAATTTCCAAGCTGTTATACTCAGGCATATGATTGCCCCAATATTTTTTTAACATTCTCTATATTGAGAGAATTTCAAATCTGTTATAATCAATTAAAAAGAGAAGAAAAACATTTTTAGTAACTCTGAAGGCTTGGCTTTCTAAGAAAGCTCTGGCCCAATGGGGATTACTGAAACCTCCCAGGCCCGACTGAGGGGTTTGGGAGCTCTCAGGAATCCTTCCCAATAGTGCAGTTCCCACCAACTTGGGGTGTTAACCATACCATCTCAACGTGCCCACAGGTGGGGCATCTTTACCGTGAATCACTGGTGGGCACTCCGCCCCAAAAAGATCAAAATGTAATATTATGAGCCAGTGACCACGGGTGTATCACGCATTTTTATTCTAAAAATAGAATGTACTCACTGAGATGAAACGAAACACAACTTCCCACCTCAGTGTCTCAAACCAAACTGACACAGTGGCAAAATGAAAACTCCAGCAATGGGCCAATGACATCATATCCTTCTTCTGCACGGAACATGTTAACTTAGGCCTACAGACTTTATTATTAGGGATGGACACAAACCTGTATGTTCACATTATAAAGGCCAGGTGTTATAATAACATGGCAATAGAATTTTTTTTCATGCAAAATATTTAATTGGTAAAATAAAAAAAACTTTTTTTTCACCCCATGGAAAGGCGTGAAAATGAACTGTGCTTGGGGTGAAAAAAAAATATAGCATTAACTCTGGTATATGGTCCTCAAAACACAATATTGGTGTCAATGGAATTAGAGATATAATAAACCCTTTGTTGCATAACCCCTTTGCAACATTGAACAACATTTGCATTTCAACATTGCTGCACACACCCATTTTGCGACCATACAAATACATAAAACATGTTCTTTTTAACTCTCCCCCTTTGCAGCATTGATTTGTTGCATAACCCTCCCCTTTGCAGCATTGATGTTGCATAAGCCTTGCACCATTGATGTTGCATACCCCTACCCCCTGCGTTGCATCCCCCTACCCCCCTGTGTTGCATACCCCCTACCCCCCTGTGTTGCATAACCCATTTGCAAAATTGAACATTTGCAATTGCATTTCAACATTCCTGCACTCCCATTTCGCGCCCAGACTACTACATAAAACATAGGTTCTTTTTAACCCCAAAGAGGCTTCAACTGCATGGGGTTAAAAAAAAAAAAAGCTTCACAAGGCTTATGCCACAGACTGTTTTATTTCTCCTCATGCATTACAAGATACACATCTTCACACTTTTAAATGTAAGTATAAATATTCTACAGTGAAAAATAATTCAGTGCCAAGCAAAAATAAAAAATAAATGCAAAAAAGTTTTCTTTACATATTTTTGATAACTTTTTTTTCCGATGCTCATTTCTTGGAAATGAACAAACATACATGACTCCAGATTTGAAAAAATTTACTGGAGCACAGCTCTGAATTTACTTTTTTTCCCCTTACACCACTAGATAGGTTAATGATAGTAAACTCTTGAATTGATGACATACCAATTACAAATTGTTTTAGCTAAACATCATAATACAATAATGTACAGTTTATAACTCACCTTAAGTTTATTTATTCATTGTAGCAGCAACAGTTGACGATGTTAGACCTTGCATGTAGGCATTTGTTGTGAATTTACCGCCATGTATGCTTGGCCACTGATCAATGGCTTTCTGTGTGATCATTACAGCAGATCTAGTGCCTGGAGCTGGACCCTCCTTCACAATTCTGCACAGCTTAGTCAAATGAGATGGCTTAATGGATCCTTTGTGTTCAACAATGTAACCAAGAATGGAGAATGTCCCTTCAGCTGGTGCTTCACTCCAGGCAGTTGATCCATCTTTATCAAAATGCTTTAATCTCTCTGTGATTCCTTTCCACAGCTGTTCTATATATTCTGTCAGCCAATTTATCACTGAGTCTTTTGTAAAACTACTTTCAGATCTGGTTCTGGATGGTCTAGCAACTTCAGCAACCTGGTAGTAATCAGAACGTTTCTTGATGTATTTGTAAACTTCATTTAGGATGTAATCCTCAGCTGTTAGTTCCTTTTGCTGCCCTGTGGTATCGTGCTTAAATTCAGAAACTACATCATTTGCATTTCCTCCATTAGCTAATTTGGAAATTGTTTCCATCACTCTTAACATAACAGTTTTCCCTCCTTCTTTATAAAATATATTTTCTACAAATTCTGCACTAACTGGTTTTTTGAGCTACTTGCAACATAATCTTTGTTACATAGGAAATCAATACATAGAACTTGGCACTAATTTCTTTCTCTTGTGGATGATCAAAAAACACACAATTTTCCACAAATCTGTCAAATTGATCAAATTTGTAATTAACCATGCGAGTATCAGATTTGAGTTTTGGTCTCTTAAAACCAATGATATTGTCAAGAACCATATTGGTATAGTCAAGGCCTGATCTCAGATTTGAAGAGTGATTCTGAATAAAGTCTAAAAGCTCACTTAGTTTACAAATTTTCTTCAATGCATCAATGTGGGCTCTGTTCACAAGATGCATTAAGTCCCATCGAAATTTGAAATTTTCTCCAAACAACTTTTTCATTTCGTTTTTAAATGGCTCGTTGTCCTTACAAAAGCCCCATCTCCAACCATTCCAGATACCTTGGATTTAATTGCTTCTTCAGATAGTTTCAAGTGATTAGGAGACTTCAACACATCAAAAATTTCATTGGCCAAATAAACTCCTGATTTGCTGCATACTAAATTTATCCAGCAAGTTTTACAGTCTTATCTTCTTCACTCATAACTAATACAACTAGCATGCTTAATCCCAAAATTGTTCCAATGTCAGCTGTTATTGTTACTGAAGTTTGTTCTAAGAACCACTTTACAGTTTGTTCTTTAAGTTGATTATCTAATAGCTCACAAATTGTCTCGCACGCATGTGTGCTATGATTCAAATTTCCAACCTCACAACCTGACCTATGTAATACAGCTAGAAGTACTGGATATAGAGCCCATGCAGTGTTTGTTTTCATTATGTAGTATAAGATGTTGCCACATAAGTCTTCTATGCGTTTAGTAGTGTTCCGAGAAGATGTTTTCATCACTTCATAAGTTCATAAACAGCAGCTCTTTGATGATGCTGAAGTTTAATTAAATGTCTCTTCAGGTGGGTTTTCAGATTTCTAAACCATACACAATTATGAACACAGTTAGGTAGACCAGCCATGAGTGGATCCTAGGGTCTTTGTTGGTCTGAAACATTATAACATAACATTATAACAATTAATGTCAATTGTTAAAAATTATACCCCTAGATCTGGCAGTCATACATCATCCAATGAAAATAAACCTTTGATAGTTTATTTAGTTATACTTAGATATAGATATATATTTTTATAGATATATTTATTTATTTTAGATATATATTTAGATATATATAGAATAGTTAGTTATATTTGTGTAATTGTAATTGATTCAGACAAAATTAATTGTAATTGCAATTGATCTTGAAATTGTGAAGTACAATACTAACTTTAATTAATTTGAAGAAAAATAAAAAAAAATTATTTGTTTCCATATTTTGTAATTGAACCCAACCCTGGCTTTTAAGCTACATTTTTTTTTCTTTTTAGATAAACATGGATTTCAGCAGTTTGAATATGGGCAGGTTCTGTTGTGACACATTTAAAAAACACAAAGGAAAAGTGAAGAAAGGCATTCGTGCATTGACTAAAAATTTAATTGATCAAAATCCTGAATTGAAACTAACAAATAATCATAAAACATGTGCAACCTGTCAAAATATACTAGCAAATCATCCATCCCCAATGCCTGAATGTGGACCACTTGAAAAATCACCATTCACCTCATTAAGTGCCCCATCTGAGCTAGAAACCATTGGAGATATAGTTGAAATGCAGTATGAGCTTAGTAAATTCAATGCTTCATTGGCCACACTTGATGAGACCTCAATAAAACCATGTAAACACTCTGACAGCGCTGGTTAAGCAAAGAGAAAATTGAGGATAGTAGTAGTAGTTGTGAAAAGAAAACTTGAACTTGCAACTAAACAACCAGTTTCATGCAGTGACTCAGATGATACAGAACTGGAGATTCTTCAACAACTAAAAGAGAAATTTAATCAAGTGACAAGTCGAAGTGAAAAACTGACAATTCTTATTATCCTACCAAAAAGATGGACACAAGTAAAGATCAGAGAAGAATTTAAGTGCTCAGATTACATGGCTAGGCAAGCAAAGAGTTTGGTGAGGGAGAAGGGAGTGCTTTCAACTCATAATACATTTGGGGAAATGCCTGAATAGTGAAACTGCTGCCAAAGTAATTGACTTCTATCATTCGCCAGATGTGAGTAGACAAATGCCAGGGTTGAAAGACTATGTTTCTGTAAAAGGTGGTGATGGTAGGCGGGAAAGAAAACAAAAATAAAATATATTGTAAATACCTAATAACTGCCTTTTTTAAATATAGTTATGTTGATGCCTCTTTTCATGGTTTCACCCAGCTAGACAAGAATTGGTTCTTATAACTCAATTGGTAAAAATAAAGGAATAGGTTATTTTAATATACATATTAAAAGGCAAATTGTCTTCAAAATAGCAGACATTATAGATCTCAGTGAGACAAATCTAATGGTACTTTTCTCAACACTGCTCAAACAGTTCCAAAGAAATGGTGCTCCAAAGTTTGGTGGAAAAAGGTGCTTGGTCAAAATGGGGGTAGGTATGGTCCACTGAAATGGCTGTAGCATCTATACTAACTTAATCAACACTAAAAATCTTGTTCTAGGTTAAGGTAGACGTGTACCCAAAATTGGGTGAGAGGAGAAAAAAAAAATCGGTTGTGACATCAAATGACCTACACAAGGTCAAAGGTCAAAAATAAGATCAACTTTTTTTTTTGACCACTGAGGTAAAATATGAATAGAAACAAAGTTGTAGATCTGCTTAAAAGCTTTAAAATAGTGTTTAAATGGTCTCTGTAAGTGCAATAGGGTAATTCCAGGACAAATAGACAAATGAAAGTGCCAAATGTACACTCCTCCATCTCCAAAATTCATGAAACTTGGTGTGAGGGTTCGTTTTGGTCCAAATTACAAAAATCTGAATTTTTTTGAAAATTGGTGAAGTTGGTCAAATTTTATGATGACCAAATTTTGGTCAAATGAAAAAAACCAACAATTTTCAAACGTAAAAATATCAGCTGCTAATTGTGGTAGTGTAATAAGTCTTAAATGATAAAATATGTAAAATTAACTGTAGTTTCTAAATATGTATCATTTTTTTTAGGGTAACAAAAATAAAGTTGATTTTTTGGAAAAAAATGTCAATTTTTTTTTTTTTTTTTTTTTTTTGCGATTTGGCAGCGAAGATATAATTTTTCGAAAAAAAGACCAAGAATAAAAAAATGTTTATTTGATGTATGTACACCATAATAAGTAATAAAAAGTCAGCTTATAGTTTGTTATAAGGCTCAAAACTGAGTTTGAAATTAAGTAATAAATTTTTTTTTCAGACAAAGATGATTTATTACAGACTTGTTGGTAAAAAAAAAGACAATTTTCAAATCATATAAAAAATTCATGTAGATAAACCAAAGGAGAAAAAATCCTTTAAAATATATGTACAATGTACATACATATAACCTCTCATATTTAGGGACAGATTATATTGACAATAATAATGTTTAATTTATAAAGCGCTTATCAGAGTATAAAATACTCTTCCTAATACTACACGTACACAAGTCTTTGAGAATGAATTAAGAGAGAGTATTCTCATCCAGTGAATCCAAATTTTAGACACTAATAATATAAGAAGAAAAAAGAATTTGAAAAGATTTTTATAACTATTAAGTAGATACACAAATCTTAGATAAAAATTTTAGAAATATTATATAGACAATCTTAAATAGTATACATTTGATAGAATTTATTTTATCTTCTTTGAAAAGTTATTTAATTCTTGAAGCGGAAAAATGTATTGTATTCTTGTTCCTCCTCGTAAACTTGCTTCAATACTCCCAAATATATTTTCTGTTGGAACGTGACAAACATCATCTTGCGCAGGAAAAATGTATGAGGGACATGCGCCCGAAGGATGGAGAAATTTTATCAGAAAATCATCATATTCACAGTCAAAGGACTGGACTAATCCGAGCCATAGTTTATTTTCGTACATACAACCCACAAAAGAGCCTGTTTCAATTTTGCGTTGAGAGAGAGTATTATGTTCTTGATCCGAAGCAGAAACTCTAATGAGCTCTCTTATTTCAACTGACTGTGCACTCTGAGAGAGTGGATAAACCTTCAATGAATTCTTGGAAATTGGGACGAAGCGATGTAATTGTTGAGTACCTTTGATAGAAGTAATAGGTTCACTCAGACATTTTTGCAAAGAAAGCTCTACATCTACGACTTCTGCCTCAGAGACGTAAAAAAAGTCAATAGTGGTTAGGAATTCTTGAGAGCAGAAATTGTAGAAGTCCTCAGCTGTTAAGATTTGATGGTCAAGAGGCCGTCGTAAGCTTTCTCTGGTGACTGCTCTTTTTACTGTTCCGCCAATACCGTCGCAGGCATTCTTCCCGTGGGATGTCGCGAAAAAATTCCACTCAGCATGAATTTTGAAGTCTTCGAAATGATGGCATAAATTTAGAAAATTTGTTTTATTCTTATACTGAGCCACTCATCCATCTGTGAAATAATGAATTTTAGTTAGGTTTGAATTTTGTTGTTGGATGCACAGGATTAATTTTTTGAGAAAACTATGAACCAGAATTGTATCATGCCTGCAACAGTTTGAAACGAAGCAGTACTTTTGCAAATTAGTTTTCCTGCATTGTTCTTGGAATAATAAACGAATGGGTGCACTGTACATTGCGAGTTCTCCCAATGAAACCCCTGGGCACAATCTTGTACAATGGATGATAAGTTTTCCGTGAAATCACCCACCAAAACACCTTCATTTTTGGGCAGAGTTTCTCTTAGATTTTTGAAGTAACTCGACTGACATTTATTCGTGAGTGGTCACTTGTCAGTTGTGCAATTTTTTTGGTGAGTGATTCCACGTATTCCTCTGGAGTTTCGGTGATATCTTTTAACATACAGTGATCGATGGACACCCATTGTTTATATTTTATCTCTTCCATCGCCATGAAGTCCAAACTTTCCAAATAATTTTTGATTCCAACCTCTCGCGGGCATCTTTTGCATCGGTGCATCATACAATCTTCATTGTCCATGCCGCAGACGGATAAAGACATTAATTTTTTGTAGTCTAAATCTTTAATGCCTAATGCTGATATTTGTACAGTCAAACCTTGTTATAACGGACTAATAGGGGGGAAAAGGTGTCCGTTATAGCCGATTGTCCGATATAACCGACGGTACTGGTAACCTATGGTGTACGTATATGATACGGTAATGGAGATACTATATACAGTGCTGTGCACTGTCTGCTGAACATGATACATGATAAATGATACAGAAAATAATGAAATATAATAAAAATATAAAAGTTAGCTTGTCCTTGGCCTTACGAATGTCGGAAACAGTTTGCTTTTTCATGCCATACTCCGCTCACACCTTGGCCCCTTGGCCACCGAAGCACCCGCCTCTAACTTCTTGATTAATTCCAGCTTCTGGGTCACCGACAGGGTCACACGCTTCTTCTTTTCCTGGTTAACGTCGCCAGTGGTGTGTCCGGTTTATCCGATATCCGCTCTAACGGGGTCCAGTTTTGGATTTTGGTGATGCGTACATATGCAGACACTGTGAGTTCCGCTTTGTCCCGCAAGCACGCACCACGATGGTCGAAGATGAGCAAAGGTACTAAAGCCTATTTTGGGATTTTCATCATTTTTTGCATATTCAGCATATAACACTTTTAAGTTACACAATACCAGTCTTTTTTGTTTTTTTATTTTTTCACCCTCTTCATTTATTGCAAACTTATAATCTTTGATTCCTGGGCACATCCTACTATATTCGTCATTTTCATAAAACTACTGAATGATTTTTTTTCATTTCAGCTGTGATGACCTTCCCTTTCGTCATGTTTGGAATGTTAGGAAGAATCCCAAACTGTTTTTGAAGATTGCGGCTCTTACGCACCATATACTTTATTGCTCCAAAGAAGTCAGCAGTTTTTTCAACCTATTTGTAACCTAAGATTGCGATCGTTACTTGCTTGAAATTTCTCCTTTAATTCTTCCATAACCTTTTGATATCTGAAATAAAGTGTATTTGACATTAAGTTTAGTATATTTTTAATTAAACTTTTCATAAAATATATGTATATATATTATATTGTCCGATTATAAAAATGTAAACAGATAAAACTTAATTTAGTATATACTTCGATGACTGTATTAAATTTAATTTAAAATGTCAAATTTCAATAACTGTGTCCGAAAAGTAGTCTTGCCTCTCTAAATCATCTTCCAAACAACTTTTTTTGGATGGACCAGCTTCAGAATAGTCAATAGGAGCCCCATAAGCAGCTTCAAAACTTCGTTTAACCTTTTCCATTGTCAATCTGAATTTCGTAGAAGCCTTTATCTGTTTTTGTCCCAGCTTCAATCCACCTGTAAAACAAATTTATAAATTTAGGTTGCGTGAAATAATCAAATATCAAATATTTTGTATATATGTATTCAAGTGCTGATGCTAATATTTAAAAACAGAAAACTACGAATTTGGCATTAAGAAACAAATGTCCTGAACGGAGTCTCTATTGTTTTATTACCCGTCTAGAGCTATTGTTTTATTACCTGTTTTAATAGGGCTTTCATCAAATAAAGGTAAAATATTGTCGCTGAGCAAATCTTTATTGAATTGCCTGTCTTGAACGACAAATTCTTCCAATGGTGGTGGATTTGTGGAATTGCTACTGCTTTACTCCATACATTCATTAAGTATGTCTGGCTCAGGTATTGGTGCAGGTTCCGGCTCTCTGGATGAACGTTGAACATGTTCTAATACAATTGGCTTCTTTTTAATTGTGACATAGCAATTGCTGCATAGTAATTGATTTTCTTCCAAAATTCCATAGCTTGCAGCTGCCATGGCAGAGTTTACCTTTTTGATATTACAGAAAATTCTTCTTGTTTTTTCATAGGATCGCAACAAAATTTTGTTTTGAGGCATTTTAAGGGTTAGGTAAATTTACGTATACTAGAAAATTAGGTATACTGTATACTGAAAATCTGGAAAGAAAGCAAAAAATTATTAAAATTTGAAGGATTTTTGTCATTTTTTTTTCATAATTGTCGATAAGCTGTCTTTTTATTACTTATTATGGTGTACATATATCAAATAAAATTTTTTACTCCTGGTCTTTTTTTAGAAAAATGATATCTTCACTGCCAAATTGCAAAAAAAAAAAAAAAAATAGTAGTTTTTCCAAAAAATCTTAATTTTATTTTTGTTACCCTAAAAAAATGATACATATTTAGAAACTACAGTTAATTTTACATATTTTATCATTTAAGACACTACACTACCACAATTAGGAGCTGAGATATTTGTTTGAAAATTATTGGTTTTTTCATTTGACCAAAATTTGGTCAAGCCATAAAATTTGACCAACTTGACCAATTTTCAAAAAAATTCAGAAATTTGTAATTTGGACCTAAATCAACCCTCACACCAAGTTTCATGAATTTTGAAGAGGTTACCATGTACTTCATTTGTCTATTTCTCGTAGAATTACCCAATTGGAGCTGAGATATTTCTTGTTGAAATATGGTATGACCTTGGAAATTGAACTTTTTTTATGAAATTCGAATGGCCATATCTCCAGAACCATATGACCTAGAGTGTTGAAACAAGTGCCATTCTGTTTTTCTCACCGATATCTATAAGTGTACCAATTCTAAAAAAAAAAAAAGTTGGTGATGGTCAAATTTTTTTTACCCAAAATTCCGTTCAACTGACATGGAATGACCCACCTATCTTTAAGAAAGGCAATAAAGATGCTGTGGGAAATTATAGACCAATCAGTTTAATGTCTGTTGTAGGTAAGCTACTGGAATCAATAATTAGGGATTGTATAGTCATACACTTAGAATTGCATAACTTAGAGATACACAGCACAGTTTTAGGTGAAACAAATTTTGCTTAACTAATCTATCAGAATTTTTTCAAAGTGTGGTTGAAGTTTACAATAGTCATCAGGTGGTTGATGTAGTGTATTTAGATTTTCAAAAAGCATTTCACACCATACTGCACAAAAGACTTGTTGTAAAAAACTAAGGCTCATGGAATCAGGGGTGTAGTAATAAATTGGATAGAAGAGTGGTTGCGAGGTAGGAAACGGAGTAGTAGTTGTTGTTGGAGGAGCGGAGTCGTCTTGGGCTAATGTAGCAAGCGGCATTCCTCAGGGTTCTTTATTGGGCCCCTTGCTTTTTCTTTTATATACAGGGTGTACATAAAGTCAGGATCTATTTTTGTGAAGCACTTGGAAATTATATGGAATTCAATCATAAAATGATAGTGGTAACATTTATTAAATAATTAAGAGTAAGATTCGACGTGACGCCCATCATTATCCCTGCACAGCTCAAATTGTTCTGCAGCATTTCTAAACACATTCTGGAGCATTTGCGGGGTTACCGGTATGTTATCTGCAGCAGTTCATATACGTGTACATAAGTTTTCAAGACTCGTAATCTTCATCTGATAGACGTGCGAATGCAACGATATTTAGAATCCTACAATTTATTATCTCCAAATCAATATGGCTTCCGTAATATTAAAACAACGGAAATGGCTATTTTAAATCTTATGGAAAATGTAAATATATTTAAGGAGAACAAAGAAATAATATCATCAATATTTATGGATTTGAGTAAGGCATTTGATGTAATAGACCAGGGGTGGCCAACCTATGGCGCATGTGCCAAAAGTGGCGCATTGGATGATTAGAAGTGGTGCATTGAATTCTCTGCTGCTGCTCAGTAACTAATTTAATTCCAAACATTAAAAGCTTGGTGAAATCAAAACAGACTCAAAAGTCTCGTTAAGGTAAGTAATGTTTACATTGTTTTTATATTAAATCATTATATCATGTGAAAATGCTAAATATATCTATATTAACATATTTTATACAAGAATTGAATGGGGGTACAAGACTTGTATGATGCATCTGAACTCATGCATGAAAAAATTGGCGAATGAAATGTAAAAGGTTGGTCACCCCTGTAATAGACCATAATATTCTACTTAATAAATTATAGTTATGGCTTTAGAGGAGCAATCAGTGATTGGTTTAAAAGTTAGTTGTCCAATAGATATAATTTTGTATCAGTAAATAAGGTTTGCTCAACTAAAGTGCTTGTCAAACTCAAACATGGTGTGCCACAGGGCTCAGTTCTGGGTCCACTGTTATTTTTATTATATATAAATGACCTGCCACATTCGTCTGATATACTGAACTTCATAATGTTTGCAGATGATACAACTCTCTTTTTCTTGCAAAGATGTTAATACAGCTAAGAATATATTTCATTCAGAATTCATCAGTGTAATGAAATGGTTGAACACCAATAAATTCTTCCTAAATACCAGTAAAACAAATTTCATGATTTTTACTAATAAAAGAAATGTATATCTTGATGAACTTAATGTTAATGAAATCACCTTAAACGAGTGTACTGTAAAAAAATTTCTTGGTGTAATGCTAGATAAGAATTTGCAATGGAGTGGTCATGTAAATTGTCGCGAAAAAGATTTCAAGGAGCGTTGCTATAATGTTTAAACTTAGAAATGTAGTCCTTAAATGAGTTTTATTGACTTTATCATACTCTTGTTCTTCCTTATTTAACATACTGCACCCTTGTTTGGGGAAACTCTGCTAACAATGCATTAAATGGTATCTTTGTCATCCAAAAATGAGCAATAAGGTTATCTGATGCTGATTTCCTTGATCACTCTACAGATCTACAGAAGCTAAGGCTAACAAAGACCCTAAGATCCACTCCAAGGCTAGCCCGAGAGAAAGGAAAGAGTAGGGGGTTAAGAGAAGAGAAGAAGGGGTTAAATAAGGAGCAACACCTATCATTCGTGGGTTAACATTCATTCAGAAAAAGAGGAAAAAGGTCTCACCATCATCATCCGCTGGCCACTGCCAACAAGTCAGAAAAATAGTCGGAGAAAATAGGAGAGGGGTGAAAGATGAAAAGTAGTAAAATAAGAACGCTTACAAACCATGCAAACACAGTCTTAACTCACTGTCATACCATGCAAACTACAAACATGCAAGTAAAGAGAGTTACAGACATGCAAGAAAGGAGAGAGAGAGAGAAAAAAAAAAAAAAAAAAAAAAAAAAGTAGGTACAGTTAAACAAAAAGTGGGTTAGTTTACGCTACGAGCTACATCTACGTTCGTGTTAATCTTAATTTTTTTATTTTTAATTATTTAAAAATTTTTTTTTTTTTTTTTAATAATTAATTGCTGGCATCACACGCTGGCATGTCACAAGCTGGCATTCATCGTCAACAGACTCATCCTCGACCACCACCAGAGCTCCTGTACTTAACTTTCTTTTTTAATTTTAAACAACGTTAATATTTTTAAAATGTCTGTCAAGACGGTTCTTAAACACATTAACGCTGGTAGAATGAACGACTGACGCGGGAAGATTATTCCATTTATCAATTACTTTAAACGTAAAGAAGTTTTTAGCGATATTAGTAATGAAACATCTGCCACGCAACTTGAATCCGTTATTGCGAGTATTACTATTATCGAAAGTGAACAATTTGTCAAAATTTACATTATTGATGTTATTAATGATTTTGAAAACTTCAATAAGCTCCCCTCTTAATCTCCTAGTTTCGAGTGAATACAAGTCTAACACTTTAATCCTATCTTCATAAGGCTTGTTGTGCAATGACGGAATAAGTTTCGTGGCACGACGCTGAACCCTTTCTAACCTATCAATATCCTCACGCAAGTACAGGCACCAAAACTGAATGGCATATTCTAAATGAGGCCTGACTAGGGACTTGTAAAGGGGCAACATAATATTCTTCGATTTAAATTCGAAATTACGCGCTATGAAGCCTAACATCCTATTCGCTTTTGCGCAAGACTCCAGGCACTGGTTCCTAACCTTTAAATCCTTAGATACGAGTACGCCTAAATCTACTTCCTCGTCAACGCTCGCTAACTCCCTATCATCCATCGTGTACGTGTAATTATTGTTGCGAGAACCTATATGGAAAACTTTACATTTGTCTACGTTAAATTGCATCTGCCACTTATCTGTCCACTCCATAATCCTATCTACATCGTCTTGAATCCTATTTCTATCGTCCTCGTTAACAACCTTACCGCCTATTTTAGTATCGTCCGCGAATTTTGAAACGTTACTAGTCAATCCTACATCTATGTCGTTAATGTAAATTACGAATAGCAATGGGCCTAACACTGAACCCTGTGGAACACCGCTACCTACATCTAACCACCCCGATTCACTACCATTAACTACGACCCTCTGTCTCCTAGCACGAAGCCATTCTTCTAACCAGTTAGCTACCTGACCGCGTATACCGTGCGCTTTAACCTTCGCAATTAGTCTCATATGCGGAACTGTATCGAATGCCTTTTTAAAATCTAAATAAATAACGTCAGCTGCCCTATGCCTATCGTATTCGTGCACTACTTCGTTATAAAATTCTAACAAATTAGTTAAACAAGACCTATGGCGTCGAAACCCGTGCTGACTACTAGTGCATTATTTAAAGAGGTGAACCTACTAAAGCTCAATAATATAACCAAACTGGCACATTTTATTTTTATTTACAAGTGTAAGAACAAAATCATTAATTTGCAATGGGTAAATAAATATTTTGTAAGTCATCAAGAAATCCACTCGTATCAGACCAGAAATTGATCAGAGGTTGTTATACCTCAATTTAGACTGTCTTCATCTCAAAAACTACCCATTTTCATTGGATTGAAACTATGGAATGACTTGCATGCCGATATAAAAAATATTGTGAATGTAAATTTGTTTAAAACCAAGTTGAAATCCCGATTAATAATGGCATACTAACAAAAATCTAGGATTAATGTCCACTAATATTGTTTAATATTGTCCATTAATATTGTTTAATATTGTAATACATGTTTTAACTATTAATAATACTTATTTGCTTATTTATTTATTATTATTAATTAACAACAATTAGCTGCTTATTTTTAATAAGAACCCAGTAAAGCCTAAAAGCTTAAGGGCCAAATTAAATAAAATAAATAGCCGAGCTTCACAATTACTCATGTCATTGTAAATTGAAAAAAATGTATTTTATTATTAATAATAATAAAGGTAAATATTCTATTCTATTCTATATTCTCTGCACATCACTGATTTTTTTGCTGATCTTTGTATCATTTGCAAAGGATGTTACTATACTACTACTGTTTACTCTGCTGTGTATGTCTGTTAGCAAGATAATCAACAGGAGTGGGGCCAGTACTGTACCTCGTAGTACTGAGTTGCGTACTTCCGATTCTGATGATGATATACCTTGAATTTTGATGACCTGTAGACATTCTCAGGAAATTGTAGATCCATTTTCCCACTTTGCCTATTATTCCCATATATTTCATTTTATGTGCTATTATACCATGATCACATTTGTTGAAAGCTTTAGCAAATCTGTGTATATGGCATTGTAGTTGTCATTGCCTTCAATTGCATCTAGGATATTGTTGTAGTGTTCTATTAGTTGTGATAGGCATGATCTCCCTGATTGGAATCTGTGCTGGTTTTCATTGAATTTTTCCAGTGTCTCCAAGAAATCATAAATTTTCTCTCTAACTATTCTTTCAAATACTTTGGTGAGGTGGGACATCAATGACACTAGTCTATAGTTCTTTGCTTGAGATCTGTCCCCTCCTTTATGTATAGGGACAATGTTTGCTCTTTTCAAGATGCTCATTATTTTCCCAGTGTCTAGGGATCTTCTCCATATCCAGTATAAAGGTGTAGCTATTTCATTTTTACAGTTTTTAATCAATAATGCATTCCAATTGTCCAGACCTGCAGCTGAATGTGGTTTCATTTTCCTATAGCTCTCACTACATCTTCTAGGGTAAAACCAAAGTCTGTTATACACACTCCTTGCAATTCCTCTTCAAAGAATGCATCTATGTCAGGTATTGCTTTGTCACTTTTTGAGGTACAGTACTGAAAACTGATTCATACTGGGCTCTCAATGCTTCAGATATTTCTTTTGGATTGTTGGTTGGTTCATTATTTCTCTTCCTTAAGGGTGCACATTTTTGTTTTCCTTTTTGCATAGCTATAGAATTATTTTGGGTTTTCCTTTATTGCTTCTACTGCTTTTTCCTCTTCCCTCTCTGTATGGTCCTTAATCAGGGCTTGTATTTCCCTATTGATACCCTCCAGTTTTTCTTGTATTATTTTCCTGGCATTATCTCATCAGCTGGCTAACCTCGCCTCCACTCTTTCTTTTGAAGAGTATTTTTCTCTTTTGCCTCTCAACCAGCTCCTCTCTCCTTTTGGCTGTGATTTCAGAGCATATTTTTCTAAAATTCTCAGTGTTTTTTCTTCTAAGGTTGTTAGCATTTTTTCAGTTGTTTTATTCTCTAAAACTGTTCTTCACTCTATTTGGGCCATGTGCAATCTGATTGCTTCCCAATTTATAGTCTTGGAGTTGAAGTTAAAGGCCCCAAATTTGCTTCTTTCCTCAATATGTGTATTGTCTTTTAATGTTGTCATCATATTTGTTGATATCTTGATTAAGTTGTGGTCTGAGATAATTTTTATATCAGCAATCAAGTTTGTTTTATTCGTGAATATGAGATCTAGACAGTTATTTTTTCTGATATTTTCTGTTAACTAAGGACTGTGTCAGCATAAACTCATTTGTGAGAGCCATCAACATTTTTGATTGCTCCTGGTCTTCTCTTGTGCCAATGGCAGATACCACAAGTTTATAGTTTTGGTGATGTACACAAAAACTGAGTGTGTTCCACTCCCTCCAGCAGTAACACTATTTAGGTCTTAATGTAAGGGGTGGCAAACAATGATTGCCCCCCCCCCCCCCCCCCCCCCCCCCCCCCACTCCCTGCACAGATGAAACTAATAGAGGTACAAAAATATTGATTGTTGCATCTTTTAGACAATTTAATTCTGTCTAAACAAAACCACTCTATAGTTGGTGTTACCTCCTTGTGCTTGGCTTCAAGTCAGCAAGGGTAGGAGGTGAGGAGAGACTCAAAAAGGTCAGTGTCATACTCAAGATTTCAGAGGATTGTTTCAATGTGCTGCTCCCATGGTTCAGTGGCTGAATTGGGTGGCTGGTGGTTCAGCAAGCATCAGGGATTCCACTCTGTCTTTCAGGATGGATCGACTAACATCATCACCTTCATAGAATGCTTGTACTGCATGTTTTGTCTGCTCCAGACATACTATTACAGGATTTTTCAAGTAATAGTAATAATCATAATTTTTGGTTGTAATAGTAATAGAAGGCAGAGTAATAGATAATAGTCTATTACTTTTCTATTACAGTGGCAATGGACATATTGTGTGAACAAAGAACTGAAAAATTAATTAAATCTACTGTAAACTAAAATAAACATGTATGTGAACTAATATTGTGGCAAATTTTTCCTTCAATAAAGTAAAATTTATCAAGACCTACAGTCTGAAATTGTAATGATTTAGTTGAAACAAATAAAAGTGCAGTCATGAATTACGCGAGGGTTGAGGTCTGGTAGCACATGTGTAATGTAAGATTCATGTAAATTAAAACAATTATCCCCATATAAATACATGAAAATAGGGGGGATGCATTCCACGAACACGTAAATTCACCTGCTTTAGCATAGACAATGGCTTGGCTAAGAGGATTTTTCTTTCTCTGCTGATCTTGCAGCCACATAGCTAACATCCTCGAAGGTTTAGAAGTAGGTGAGAGTTTGGGATGTAGCAATCACCAAATTATTAGGTTTAAGCTATTGATAGAAAACAGTAAGGATAGTAACATAATAGAAGTCCCTGATTTTCATAGGGCAAATTTTGATAGTTTTGCGGACAGGATGAGAGTAGTGGACTGGGATAATTTATTTATGGGTAATGACACAAATTTTGATTGGAAGCTTTATGAATATTGAAGGGGAGTTTATTCCGCATAGGCCCAAGCGTGCTAGAAATCATGGTAGGCGCAAGTGGTGGATTAGGGAAATAGGCGAGTTCATAAACGAACGTAACAGAGTATATTGTGGGGGATTTGTAGTCTCCATATGTTTCTTGGATCAGCCTTTCCATCTCAACCAGATACTGTACTTTCATTTTACGGATATTCTTATAGTTAATGATTCTTATGGTTAATAATAATAATAACACTAGGGCAAGTGTTGTTGTTATTATTATTATTTTATTAATTGTCTTTATTTAAATACCAGTATGTATTAGATTAGGCAAAAGATGTAGGGTTAGATAGGTAATTACTAAGTATTTTGTATTTTGGGATTTCAGCGGGTTTTAAAGATTTTTGTGTATTGGCCAGATAGTTAATTTATTATAAAGAAGGATTGACAGACAAATGAGTAGTGGTGGAAAGGAAAGATTTTTCAGAGGCCAAAGTAAAGTTATATTACGGAAAGATCCAATATTTACTCTGAGCTTCAATACCCTATGACTATGTTGGGCTAAAAATAATCTTGGGGACAGGATCCCTTTTCCTCATCATCGACCAGGGGTGCATTTACACTGTGCCGGGCCTTGGGCAAACTATTTCTTGGGATGTATTATTTTAGTGTGTTAATGAATGACAATATTTTGTAATGCACATAACAGATATATTTTTTTAACATAGATAAAACATACATGCGGAAGCCATTTGGCTTATTAATATGATATTAAAGACTATAACTTAACTATGTACACATACAGTGTATACAGCTACACTAGTAGGCTACACAGTTGTAATGCACTTAATAAACATCTACACAGTTATTGTAATGCACTTAATAAACAGCCACACAGTTGTAATGCACTTAATAAATAGCTAAACTGTACAGCTTACTGTACTGTAGATTTGTAATGAATATTACATAGGATGCTTCCTGGCTTTTTTTAAAAAACTGTGTGTGTGTCCTCGAAACTCACCAACTGCAACACCTCATGCTCTATACTCAACAGTGCCAGGGATGAAAGGCACTCCTGGCCCATTGTGGAGTGAAGGTAATTTTTGATTAGTTTGTTTCGAGAATGAACGTTCACCAGAACAGTTCGTGACAAACATACACAGGTATATTCTCATTGCTATTTCCAATCTGTTGCACATGTCTTCACATTCTGTCTGGGATTCTTTTTCACTTTCGGTGAGTTTCATTAGGGCAGCAAACTGCACAACTTCTGTTACCAGCTGGATAGCATTCTACTAAATGTTCAGCTGACCGTCGAAGACTGTTGATGTCCAGGACTAGAAGGAAATACAAAAATCCAAATATTTTCTGCAGGACAGCATATGCTTTTAGAGGAGTATTCAGAGTGGTACACAGTTTATCAATTATTGGTAGAAATGCAGTGGTCTGAAATGAATCTCTTGGTGTCAGGTTTGTATCTTTGGCAGTTCTGATTTTGTCATGATGGTGCTTTCTCTTCTTTGTGCATTGAGTCAATTCCTTGTGTACTTGATGACCATACTTTCAGATGCCCTGGTCCTCAAATTTGTCAAATCTTGATCTGAGATCTTCAACAAATTGCAGTAGTGATTTCAGCAAGAGGGTGGCTGAGTCTAATGACATTCCTTGTTTTTGCAGAGATGCATTCGTTTTTTGAAATCTTTTGAGAATAGTGTTCCATAAAACCAATAAAATGGCTGTTTTGAGTTGTTGAAGCTGTTTAGACAATCCCCTGGCTTCGATCCTGGCTTCTGCAGTTTGGCTGGTATCTGCTGCTAACTCATCCAGTACCACGATATTCTCGGTGTAGCCTTCGGTTAAAGATTGGATGGGATCTGATCTGGCTGACCAGTGGGTATTGGAGAGACCTTTGTCGACCTTTAGTTTCTCACTATGGGAACTACTATCGAGAACCTCTACATGTCAATGCCATTGGTATGTTGAGGAGACGAGAAACATGTAGACATTCTGAATGAGCATAAACAATTCAATGGCTGTTGTGCAATTGTCCATTGCTGATTTACCCACAAGATTTAGTGAGTGGCACATGCATGGCACAAACTCAACATACAGAGGTTTTGACTTGATGTGGCTCTTTATGCCATTGTATTTCCTTGCCATATTGCTTGTGTTATCATAAGACTATCCTCTGCAGTCTCCAATTTGAATGCCATGTGTCTCCAGAAAGTTGAGGACCACATCAGTGATTCCTTTCCCTGTATGTGTGTTCATAGGTATGAACTGTAGAAATTGCTCGATGGACCCAGACTCAACCACATATCAGATGGTGAAGCACAGTTGATCAGTGTGGGAAACATCAGGCGTAGAGTCGATGGATAGAGAGTAGTATTTTGACTGCTGGATTTCTTGGATAATCATCTGAAGTACTTTATCAGCTATCAACAGTATGAGTTCCTCGCAAATGAAATGAGAGAGATACGAGGTGTGCCCGCTACCTTTGTTGGCATACTCGCTTATATGCACAGCTAGAGAACTGTCATACTTACTTAAAAGTTCGAAAATTCTGTAATAGTTGCCATTGTTTGGTGAACTGAAATGGGAGTCATGTCCACGAATTGCTAGTCCTCGTGACGTGATATACTTGATAACATCAACACTGCTGTAAAACTTCCTGCCAGTAGTTGCCCTCCTTTTCAAACTGGTTCACCAGTTTTGAATCAACACGGTCAGAGACACTTTCTAACCAACAAATATCTCATTGACTCCATATGTTACTCACATTTTCCATGTGCTTCGACCGATTGTCTACCATGCTTCCAGTCGTTGAACCTGATTGTGAACTTGCTGTCCACCCTTGACATTAATTTACAGACAAAACAGTAAACACAGCCTGTGGACTCAGAATAGCATAGCCATAACACTGTCACCTCAATCCTCTCATTCGTTAGGCTATGTTTCTTAACAAATAATGTCTTAGTACATCAGCGTGTTGTACCACTTTCAGTAGTTGAAGAGTTACTGAAGTTGCTGTCATAATTTCAGCAATCTGATGTTCCCCGCTCTCTCCAGAATTCTCTAAAGTCATTGGTCAGCACTTGTGGCCATAAACCATGTCATTAATTGCATGTCCTGAAGCTGGTGGGCCTGCTGAACGCACTGACGTAGATGGGTCTTCTGAAGATGCAGCTGCTGATGCAGTGGAGGCAACTGGTGGGCCTGGTGAAGGGGTTGACGTAGATGAGTCTCCTGAAAATGCAGCTGCTGAAGTAGTGTAGGCAGCTGCAGGGCCTGCTGAATGCACTGATATAGACGGGTCTTCTGAAGACGCAGCTGCTGATGTAGCGGAGGCAACTGGTGGGCCTGCTAAAGGCATTGACGTAGATGAGTCTCCTGAAAACGCAGCTGCTGGGCTTGCTGAATGCTCTGATGTAGACGCGTCTTTTGAAAACGCAGCTGGTGGTGGGCCTGCTGAAGAGGCTGACTTAGTTGCTGATGATTTAATCCAATGAGTCAGTTTTGGCACTGTCACAAGAAACTCTTCTCTGCGCTTCTTATCCTTACGCTTTTCACTACCGGGTTTATATTTCCTCCTTTGATCCCGGTCATGGCTCATTTCCATGTTGTACATATTACAATGCCAACAATAAGAACATTAATCATGAATCTGCAACAGAAACATGTAGTAAGTTAGTAACAACATTAGAAATGAGTAACACTAACAAGAACAACAAATTAAACACCATTAAAGCGGATATTAGAATGCTTGATGCCATGCTGCCTGCTGGAAAAAGTAAAATGCTGCAGATTGCAAATACGTGACATTTAATTTTTTTCAATTGAAATTTGTGGGGTCCATTGGGTGTTGGGCCTTGGACATTTGCCCGGTGCGCCATCCCCTAAATGTGGCCCTGTTATCCACCAGAATGTCTACTTGGCCATGATCCCTCTCTCTCTCTGTGGTTTAATAGGGGAATAAAAGCTTATTTTTTCCCCTGTCCTGGAACAAAGCTAAGTAAAATGTAGTTTATGTCCATTAAGTCTGAACTCTGAACTTAAGAAATTAAAGAAGGAAATGTAAGAATAAAGGTGTATTATAATCAGCAAAATTATTATTATTTCCTGAACCCAGTAACAGTAGTTACAAGAATTAAGAAATTACTTTAAGTAGAAAAGAGAGAGAGAACCAAACCCAAGAAGAAACTGAATTAGTCTATTTTCAACTAGTTATTATCCGTTGAGAGAAGAATATTGATAAAACAACTAAAATGAACGTAAACTGAATATAAACCCATTGTACTGTAAGTTACACACCATCCACCTTGAAAGTATGAGAACATCATTTATGTTAATTTGATAAATACCTTAAGACTGTAACCACTAATTTTAGGATTTGAAGTATGATTAAAAACATTTATTATAAAAAAAAAATAAAAAATAAATAAATATAAAGTTGATAAGTACTTGGTTTTGGTTTTATAATATAAACAAACAGGTTTAAGGTTTTTTTAATTAGCTATAGTTTTCTAGTGATAGACTGAGGACAGGAAAAGATTACTTTTTGTCATGATTGATGGAAAAAGTTTGGGAGTTTGGGAAGGGGATCAACATGTCCCCAATTTTTACATATTAAAATACTGTAATAGAAATGAAGTAAAAATAATTAAAAATCCAGAAAAATTGACAGTTTGGCAAGTTGCCTTTTTATAACACCTGTTTTTTTAGGATATTCCTGAGATTGGTGGTTGGTTTGGTTGACCTAGACATGTCCTGTCATCCCTGTGAGGATTTGAACCTGAAGGCCTGGCCTGGGACCTTTCTTGTCATTTGGGTTGCCCTGAGAAAAATACTGGTATCGTGGTGGCCCAGAAATCTACCACAATATAGACTTAATAAGCGCAATGGCATGGTAGCTAACTTTAATAGATATATACACAGTATGCCCCTTAACAAAAATTTTTAATGAGTCACTGGAATTGGGGATTATTCCTGAAGACTTCAAATTAGCTAATGTTACGCCCATTTTTTAAAAAGGCGAGCACACAGTAGCTAGCAATTAGGCCTATTATCTTTGTCAATTGTCGGTAAAGTTTTGGAATCCATAGTTAGGTACTGTATCATCAATCACTTGGAAAGTCACGATTTGATTAATAGTAGTCAGCATGGGTTTTGACGCCATACATCTTGTTTGACTAATTTGAGAGTTTTATAATGAAGTAGTGTGGAATACGATAGGCATAAAGCAGTTGATGTTATTTATTTACTTTAAAAAAGCATTCATTACAGTTCCGCATAGAAGATTAATTGTGAAGGTTAAAGCACATGGTATATATGTTCAGGTAGCTACCTGGTTAGAGGAATGGCTTCATGCTAGAAAACAAAGGGTCGTTGTTAATGGTAGTGAATCAGGGTGGTTGGATGTAGGTAGTGGTGTCCCACAGGGTTCAGTGTTAGACCCATTGCTATTTGTAATCTACATTGACATAGATATAGGCTTAACCAGTAATGTGTCAAAATTCGTGGATGATAATAAAATAGGTGGTAAAGTTCTTAACATGGATGACAGAAATAGGCTCCAAGACAATGTAAATAGGATTATGGAGTGGATGGATAAGTGGCAGATGCAATTTAATGTAGACAAATGTAAAGTTTTGCATATAGGTTCTCGTAACAATAATTACACGTACATGATGGACAATAGACAGTTAGCAAGCATTGACAAGGAAGTAGATTTAGGCGTACGTGTATCTAAGGATTTAAAAGTTAGGAACCAGTGCCTGGAGTCTTGTGCAAAAGCTAATAGGATGTTAGGCTTCATAGCACGTGATTTTGAATTTAAATCAAAGAATATTATATTGCTCCTTTACAAGGCCCTAGTCAGGCCTCATTTAGAATATGCCGTTCAGTTTTGGTGCCTGTATTTGCACGAGGATATTGATAGGTTGGAAAGGGTTCAGCATCGTGCCACGAAACTAATTCCCTCATTGTGCAACAAGTCTTATGAAGATAGGATTAAAGAGTTAGACTTGCATTCACTTGAAACTAGGAGATTAAAGGGGAAGCTTATTGAAGTTTTCAAAATTGTTAATAAAATCGATAATGTAAATTTTGACAAACTGTTCACTTTCAATAGTAGCAACACTCATAATAATGGATTTAAGTTGCATGGCAGATGTTTCATTACTAAATTGCTAAAAACTTTTTTACGTTTAAAGTAATTGATAAATGGAATAATCTTCCCGTGCCTGTTGTGAACTCTACCAGCGTTAATATGTTTAAGAACCATTTAGATAGGCATTTTAAAAATATTAACATTGTTTAAAATAAAAAAAATTAGCAACAGGAGCTCTGTTGGTTGAGGATGAGTCTGCTGATGATTAATGCCAGCTTGTGACATGCCAGCGTGTGATACCAGCAATAAAATTATTAAAAAAAAAGAATTGGACTAACACGAATGGGTAATTCTACGAGAAATAGACAAATGAAGTACACGGTAACCTCTTCAAAATTCATGAAACTTGGTGTGAGGGTTGGTTTAGGTCCAAATTACAAATTTCTGAATTTTTTTGAAAATTGGTCAAATTGGTCAAGTTGGTCAAATTTTATGGCTTGACCAAATTTTGGTCAAATGAAAAAACCAATAATTTTCAAACGTAAATATCTCGGCTCCTAATTGTGGTAGTGTAGTAAGTCTTAAATGATAAAATATGTAAAATTAACTGTAGTTTCTAAATATGTATCATTTTTTTAGGGTAACAAAAATAAAATTATGATTTTTTGGAAACTTTTTTTTTTTTTTTTTTGCACTGAAAATATCATTTTTTGAAAAAAAGACCAGGAATAAAAAATGTTTATTTGATGTATGTACACCATAATAAGTAATAAAAAGTCAGCTTATCGACGATTATTATGAAAAAAAAATGACTAAAAAAAAAATCCTCCAAATTTTAATTTTTTGCTTTCTTTCCAGATTTTCAATATACAGTATACCTAATTTTCTAGTATACGTAAATTTACTTAACCCTTAAAATGCCTCAAAACACAATTTTGTTGCGATCCTATGAAAAAACACTCAAGAAGAATTTTCTGTAACATCAAAAAAGTAAACTCTGCCATGGCAGCTGCAAGCTATGGAATTTTGGAAGAAAATCAATTACTATACAGCAATTGCTATGTCACAATTAAAAAGAAGCCAATTGTATTAGAACATGTTCAACATTCATCCAGAGAGCTGGAACCTGCACCAATACTTGAGCCAGATGTATTTAATGAATGTATGGAGCGAAGCAGTAGTGATTCCACGAATCCACCACCATTGGAAGAATTTGTCATTCAAGACAGGCAATTCAATAAAGATTTGCTCAGCGACACTATTTTACCTTTATTTGATGAAAGCCCTATTAAAACAGGTAATAAAACAATAGAGAGACTGTTCAGGACATTTGTTTCTTAATGCCAAATTCGTAGTTTTCTGTTTTTAAATATTAGCATCAGCACTTGAATATATATATACAAAATATTTGATATTTGATTATTTCACGCAACCTAAATTTATGAATTTGTTTTATAGCTGGATTGAAGCCAGGACAAAAACAGATAAAGGCTTCTACGAAATTCAGATTGACAATGGAAAAGGTTAAACGAAGTTTTGAAGCTGCTTATGGGGCTCCTATTGACTATTCTGAAGCTGGTCCATCTAAAAAAAGTTGTTTGGAAGATGATTTAGAGAGGCAAAACTACTTTTAGGATATAGTTATTGAAATTTGACATTTTAAATTAAATTTAATACCATCATCGAAGTATATACTAAATTAAGTTTTATGTTTACATTTTTATAATCAGACAATATAATACATATACATATATTTTATGAAAAGTTTAATTAAAAATATACTAATTAAACTTAATGTCAAATACACTTTATTTCAGGTATCAAAAGGTTATGGAAGAATTAAAGGAGAAATTTCAAGCAAGTAACGATCACAATCTTAGGTTACAAATACTATCATTGTATCCCTATCCCATTGAAAAAACTGCTGACTTCTTTGGAGCAACAAAGTATATGGTGCGTAAGAGCCGCAATCTTCAAAAACAGTTTGGGATTCTTCCTAACATTCCAAACATGACGAAAGGGAAGGTCATCACAGCTGAAATGAAAAAAATCATTCAGGAGTTTTATGAAAATGACGAATATAGTAGGATGTTCCTGGGAATCAAAGATTATAAGTTTGCAATAAATGAAGAGGGTGAAAAAATACACAATACCAGTCTCTCTTGTTTTTTTAACTTGAAAGAGTTATATGCTGAATGTGCAAAAAATGATGAAAATCCCAAAATAGGGTTTAGTACCTTTGCTCATCTTTGACTGTCATGGTGCGTGCTTGCGGGACAAAGCAGAACTCAGTGTCTGCGTATGTACGCATCACCAAAATCTGAAACTACAAATATCAGCATTAGGCATTAAAGATTTAGACTACAAAAAATTAATGCCTTTATCCGTCTGCGGCATGGACAATGAAGATTGTATGATGCACTGATGCAAAAGATGCCTGCGAGAGGTCGGAATCAAAAATTATTTGGAAAGTTTGGACTTCATGGTGATGGAAGAGATAAAATATAAACAATGGGTGTCCGTCGATCACTGTATGTTAAAAGATATCACCGAAACTCCAGAGGAATACGTGGAATCGCTCACCAAAAAAATTGCACAACTGACAAGACACCATGAATAAATGTCAGTCGAGTTACTTCAAAAATCTAAAAGAAACTCTGCCCAAAAATGAAGGTGTTTTGGTAGGTGATTTCGCGGAAAACTTCTCATTCACCGTATAAGATTGTGCCCAGGGGTTTCATTGGGAGAACTCGCAATGTACAGTGCACCCATTCGTTTATTATTCCAAAAACAATGCAGGAAAACTAATTTGCAAAAGTTACTGCTTCGTTTCAAACCGTCGCAGGCATGATACAATTCTGGTTCATAGTTTTCTCAAAAAATTAATCCTGTGCATCCAACAACAAAATTCAAACCTAACTAAAATTCATTATTTCACAGATGGATGTGCGGCTCAGTATAAGAATAAAACAAATTTTCTAAATTTATGCCATCATTTCAAAGACTTCAAAATTCATGCTGAGTGGAATTTTTTCGCGACATCCCACAGGAAGAATGCCTGCGATGGTATTGGCAGAATGGTAAAAAGAGCAGTTGCCAGAGAAAGCTTACGACGGCCTCTCAACCATCAAATCTTAACAGCTGAGGACTTCTACAATTTCTGCTCTCAAGAATTCCTAACTGCTATTGACTTTTTTTACGTCTCTGAGGCACAAGTTGTAGATGTAGAGCTTTCTTTGCAAAAACGTCTGAGTGAACCTATTACTTTTATCAAAGGTACTCAACAATTACATCGCTTTGTCTCAATTTCCAAGAATTTGTTGAAGGTTTATCCACTCTCTCAGAGTGCACAGTCAGTCGAAATAAGAGAGCTCATTAGAGTTTCTGCTTCGGATCAAGAACATAATATTCTCTCAATGCAAAATTGAAACAGGCTCTTTTGTGGGTTGTATGTATGAAAATAAACTATGGCTCGGATTAGTCCAGTCCTTTGACTGTGAATATGATGATTTTCTGATAAAATTTCTCCATCCTTCGGGTGTATATCCCTCATACATTTTTCCTGCGCAAGATGATGTTTGTCACGTTCCAACAGAAAATATATTTGGGAGTATTGAAGCAAGTTTACGAGGAGGAACAAGAATACAATAAATTTTTCCGCTTCAAGAATTAAATAACTTTTCAAAGAAGATAAAATAAATTCTATCGAATGTATACTATTTAAGATTGTCTATATAATATTTCTAAAATTTTTATAAAAATCTTTTCAAATTCTTTTTTCTTATATTATTAGTGTCTAAAATTTGAATTCACTGGATGAGAATACTCTCTCTCAATTAATTCTCAAAGACTTGTGTACGTGTAGTATTAGGAAGAGTATTTTATACTCTGATAAGCGCTTTATAAATTAAACATTATTATTGTCAATATATTCTGTCCCTAAATATAAGAGAGGTTATGTATGTACATTGTACATATATTTTAAAAGATTTTTTCTCCTTTGGTTTATCTACATGTATTTTTTATATGATTTGAAAATTGTCTTTTTTTGGACCAACAAGTCTGTAATAAATCTTCGTCGTCTGAAATTTTTTTTATTTTCTTAATTTCAAACTCAGTTTTGAGCCTTATAATAAACTATAAGCTGACTTTTTATTACTTATTATGGTGTACATACATCAAATAAACATTTTTTATTCTTGGTCTTTTTTTCGAAAAATGATATCTTCGCTGCCAAATTGCAAAAAAAAAAAAAAATTCGAAAAAAATCATAATTTTATTTTTGTTACCCTAAAAAAATGATACATATTTAGAAACTACAGTTAATTTTACATATTTTATCATTTAAGACTTATTATGCTACCACAATTAGTAGCTGAGATATTTACGTTTGAAAATTGTTGGTTTTTTCATTTGACCAACTTGACCAATTTTCAAAAAAATTCCGATTTTTGTAATTTGGACCAAAACCAACCCTCACACCAAGTTTCATGAATTTTGGAGATGGTGGAGTGTACATTTGGCACTTTCATTTGTCTATTTGTCCTGGAATTACCCGAATGTAGATGTAGCTTGTAGCATAAACTAACCCACTTTTTTGTTATACTCTTCCTACTTTTTTTTTTTCTTTCTTTTCTTATCCTCTCTTTACTTGCATGTCTGTAATTTGCATGGTATGACAGTGTTTGAGTTAAGACTGTGTTTGCATGGTTTGTAAGCATTCTTATTTTACTACTATTCATCTTTCACCTCTTTCTTATTCTCTCTGACTATTTTTCTGATTTGTTGGCAGTGGCTGGTGGATGATGATGGTGAGTCTTTTTCTCTTTTTCTGAATGAATGTTAACACATGAATGATAGGTTTTGCTACTTACTTAACCCCTTATTCTCTTTTTTTGACCCCCTACTCTTTCCTTTTTCTCGGGCTAACCTGAGTGGATCTTAGGGTCTTTGTTAGCCTTAATTTCTGTAGATCTGTAGATCCTGTCCATTATATTCGATTAGGTATAGGAACTTTTCTGGGTTGAAAGGGAGATTCCAGCTTTCACACTTGATTTAATTTTTTCAGCATTGTCGCATATGGTATGGCATATGTTTTCACTAAGATTAAGAGCATGCTTAATCATGGTGGTACTCTGACCAGCTTCATATCTCCTCACTACATCAATTTTAATCTCTAAAGACGAGGCCTTCCTAGCTCTCTGGGGAGCCTTTTCTGCACTACCACTTGCTGGACTTTTAGAAGCCATTTCAAATAAATATTCAATGTTTTAATGAAAAATAACAAGAAGTCACTCACTTTGTAATGCAAATGCAACTTCACAGCACAGAGGTCAAAAGTAAAGAAACATGCTGAGCATTATGGGTAATTTACTGGGTACATGCGATAGTGGCACCATCTATTGGGAAAAATCTGCGTAACTAAATCTGGAAAATAAATCTGGAAAAAAATGTATAACGTGTTTTATTATTATTTATGCCGATAAGAAGAAATTTTTTTATACATTTTTAGGTCACATTATTTCAAAATGCATAATTTAAGACTGTGTAAATGGCGACCACTGTATTTAAATGCAAAAACTTTTTTTCTATATGAAGGTCAAAATATGATGATTAAAACCCACTCTAATAGACAGTTTATTTCCACAACAGTTTCTATGCCCACTGGCATCCTCTTCGGGTGGATACAAAAAACAAATGAACCAAAAAACAAGAGGGAAAACAGTTCAGAGGCCATTAAGAAGTCCGCACCTAGGTTAGATCCCATTCTCCCGACACTGGAAGGGCAGTTTTATTAAAGGGCCCTGCTTATAAGTACATTCGCACAAATTTAAAACTATCTTCTTCTTCTATACATACAGATTCTATTATTTTTTACATAATTATTACATTTAATATTGCATTATTATTTATTTCCCAACATTATTTCTTCTGTATTTCTAAGAGCACTCAGGATTTGTAGCCCACATTTGCTGGACCTGGAATATTCAAAGATTTGGAACATTTTTAAGGATTTAAAATATCCTGAGTGGTTTATCAGAAAGACGCATTTTAAAGCCAGAAAATCTTTTTATGCTCCTCGGGAACTTTCAGTTAACCAAAAACAATATGAGAGTTTGCCTTACATTGCCAGCTTAGAAAGAGTATAACTGTTGATGAAAGATTTTAAGTTTGCTTTGGTGTTCAAATATTTGTCTACTGTGAAAAGTAAATTGGTTAGGAATAATGTTGCAAAACAGGAACAAGCCTGTGTCTACAGCATTCCCTGTAAAAGTTGTGATTTAGTATACATAGGAGGAACTGGAAGAAATATTGAAACCTGTATTAAAGAACACAAATATGCCTTCAGAAGTTGTAATACTAATAATGCCATTTTTTATCACGCCAGCCAAAATAATCATGCTATAGATTGGGAATCAAGTAAGGTACTTTATAAATGT
Organism: Bathynomus jamesi; assembly: GCA_023014485.1. Taxonomy (NCBI): domain Eukaryota; kingdom Metazoa; phylum Arthropoda; class Malacostraca; order Isopoda; family Cirolanidae; genus Bathynomus; species Bathynomus jamesi. Next base: position 24,348 of record JAJOZX010000292.1, on the reverse strand, counting down.
AATAATTGTCAAAAGAAAAATAGAATCTGTATGTATAGAACAAGAAGATAATTTTAATTTGTGTGAAGGTACTTATAAGTTGGACCCTTTAATGAGATTCTTGGTCAAAAAATCCCTTACGGCGTCGGGTGAATGGGTTCTAACCTAAGTGTGAATTTCTTAAAGGTGTCTGGATTGTTTCGTTACTCGCTTTTGGTTCATTTTTTTTTTCCACCCCCCTACTAAAATGTAAATGGAATAATGGAAGTAATAAATGTGGAAATAAATATAAATGTAATAATAAAGGTAATAAAATAAATTTAATAATTAGTGTAAAGGTAATAGTAATAAATGTTAAAAATGTAAATGTAATAATAAATGCAGTAATTATGTCAAAATAATAGAATCTGTATGTATAGAACAAGAAGAGAGTTTTAATTTGTGCGAATGTACTTATAAGCGGGACCCTTTAATTAAAAAAAGAAAAGAAAAAAAAAGCCCTTCTGGGGTCATGGGAATGGGATCTAGCCTAGGTGCGAATTCCTTAATGGTCTCTGGATTGTTTCCTTCTCGCCTTTTTCATTCGTTTTTTCAGTTTACAATTTCTGTATAATAAACAACAGTGTAATAACACTGGTCAACACTCATTTTATTGCCAATCATATTAGAGTGAATTTGCGGTAACTTTGTGGTGCTGATTCCGAATATGACATCGGTTTTTCTAGATTGGCTCTAATTTATGAGATAATTGGTACCCCATTGAAACACGTAAAAATGCAAAAAATTTAATGTTTAGGCGGAGCCTACTTACAAATCGCATTGAAATTGTCTCAAATCATACAAAAGTAAACATATGAAATACATAATGGCATTTTATTCGGTCTCACCATCTAGAATGTTCTGGTAGTTTCCCATATGCACACGTTATGGTTACGTTTCCTATTAATTGAGGGTATTCATTATCTCAAGAACTAGAGCCAAATCGGAAAAACTACTTTCATTTTGGAATTCAGCAACCCCAAAATACCCTAAATTTGTACGAATTTCCTTGGCAACGAAAAAAAAGTTTTTTTGTTGACCTGTGTAATCAATGTAATAATAAATTTCTAATTTTGTAATAAATAATAATGCAATATTAATTGTAATAAATTTAATAATAAATGTAATAATTGTGTAAAAAATAATAGAATCTATATGTATAGAACAAGAAGATAGTTTTAAATTTGTGTGAATGTACTTATAAGCGGGTCCCTTTAATAAAAATGCCCTTCCAGTGTCGGGAGAATGGGATCTAACCTAGGTGTGAATTTCTTAATGGTCCCTGGACTGTTTTCCCTCTTGTTTTTTAGTTCATTCATTTTTCTGTATCCACCCGAAGAGGATGCCAGTGGGCATCGAAACTGCTGTGGAAATAAACTCTGTCTATTAGAGTGGGTTTTAATCATCATACACTGTATTTGTTATTTGCCTGCTGCTCGGCCTCATCCTGGATCCATGAGTGCAGACCCCTCTGCTTCTCAGTCTTAACCTGGATCCCTGAATCCAGACACTGCTACATTGCCAGCTCAATACCATCTCTCACAGGGTTCCCCCAAGGGGCCTTAGTGAATCGGGATGCTGGGAATGCAGTTGGGGGTTGTGATGAGGAGGCATCTTGGACAATGGGAGGGCCTGGAAGAGAGTGACCCCTCCAAGAACTGCAACCACTGTAGTAGCTAATGATGGTGGTCCCTCAAGGGGGTCTGGTCTAGTGATGTGAGTCGTTTTTTATTGTGTCATTTTTTTTGTCGTTTTTTTTGTTTAAAACGAAGGTAGTTTTTTTTTTTTTTTTTTTTTTTTTAAACTTATTCCATATTTTTTTTCCTTTAATCTAATAAGTATATTAGTATTACCTATAATTTACTATACTACCATGCTTATACGGTTATACCTAGTATATATACGGTACTATATAGTCATCTTTTAGAAAAATTGAATCACGCAAAAAGTATATAATAGAAAGGAAAAACAAACCCTCATTTTTTATATGTATATATATTTTTTAACTAGAACATAAAACATTCTTCCTCGTTTCAAACAATATACATAATTGTGATTGGCAAGAGTACCAGTATATATATTCCAGATAGAAAAGGAAAATATTCACCTTTTTTTGAACCTTTTTGTTAACCTACATTTCCATGGAAGAATCATCACTAGATTGGGTAGAGCATATATGCTAGTTTCAATATCACAGGTACTGGTATAATATCCATAATACTGGTATAAAACAATAGATATAATTGTGATTGGCAAGAATACCAGTGTGTGTATATATATATATATATAATTCCAAATAGAAAAATAAAAAAAATATAAATATTCATCTCTTTCTTTAACCTTTGTGTTAACCTAATGCTGTTTAACTTTCATTATCTGATTCTATTTCCATTGAAGAATCATTATCACTAGATTGATTAAAGCAAATAGTTTCAATATCACAGGTACTGGTATTTGTTGCAGATTTGGATGTTGACGAAGCCAATGTAGCACCATGTTTTACTTCACTTTCTTGGAATTTTGCATTTTGGGATATAAATACTAGCTTTGCTGCTCTGTCTGTGCTTAATTGGTTTCTTTTGGCTGTATGGATATTACTGTATGTGCTAAATGATCTCGGAGGTAATGAAAGGGCGAAATAGAGGTGTATGAGTTTGTGTAGGTATATATGTGAGTATGCATGCGTATGTATCTGGAATTCTGGATGTATGCATGTGTATGGGGTATACAATAGATATAAATGTGTATATAAGTATTTATGTATATATTGGTATATATGTATATGGGTGTATGTGTATGTATATATATATGGATGGTCTCGTGGGGGGGGGGGAATGTCATCGCGGGTCTAAAGGATAGTTAAGTGGGAGATTCAAAATCCGAGGCATGGATGGGAGAGTCCTGGGAAGGTTGGACAATGGGCAGTCAGCTCCCAGCCAGTGTTCTCGCAAGTTTAATGGATCTCAAGATACAAGACTTTCAGTGCAAGAAAGAGGCTAGTTTTTTCTGTAAATAGGCTGAAAAGGACATTCTATACTGGTACCATATGGCCTATTTTATTATTTATTTATTTATTTTTATAATATATATCATTGCAAAATTATACCTTATAATTAAATTGGCAAATATCTATATTAATTATTAAAAAAAAAACAAAAAAAAAAAAAAAAAAAAAAACGGTTTTTTTACATCACTAGTCTGGTCCCACTCATGCACCAGCTGGAGGGAGTCAGCCTGTGGCAGAGAATGGCAGTGTGTATCATAGGGGCTGGAAAACAGATCGTATGATTGCTGTACCAACAAAGACCACAAACATTTTCATCTCGAGATATTGACCTGATCTTATGGCTGAGCTGCTGCAGGCATTTGTGGAAGATAAAGTGAACCTTCAGGTTACATGTAGGAAAATTAACTCCAGATGAACTACATACAGTTCCTTTCAAGGTACAGCAGTCTGTGATGATCCAGGGGTATTTATGGATCCAGCAGTATGGCTGGACTGGGTATATGCATGGCAGTTCTATGAGAAGGGAAGAAAAACACTTGCAGCCCCTCTCACAAGTGTTGGAGAGGGCAGTTATTTGGGATGTACCGATATATGGGTATCAGTGATATTGGTAGATTTTTTATCAGTACTGGTATCAGCTGATATTTCAAAAGTACAATTTTCCCAAAATTATGAATAAAAGACTTTAGGGTCATTCCATGTCAAGTCAGCCACCTAAAACACTCACCCCTTTCAATTTTGTTCATACTTGGCACAATAGCAGATATACATGCCAAACTTAAATTCCCAAATTATTAGAGCTGACTGACCTTTGGTTACTGAGATACAAGGTCACAAAGTTGACATTTTGACCTTTTTTGCGTTAAATGACTATTTTCAAAATGGTGTAACTAAAAAACTATTAAAGCTAGAGCATTGATTTTGGTCTCATTTTAAAGCTCTTTAGTAGCCCCTTGTTTATTGTCTCTTGTTAAATATCTCTACTGTGAAAAATAAAAAAATCCCTTCAAAAGTTGACCTTTGACCTTGAATAAAAAAAAAATACCTTCTCCTAAAAAATTCAATTTTTTACATTAATACCTTGAGTCATGTACAACAAAATCCCAAGAAGCTGTAAGTGGCTGATAACTAGTTCAATGTATAAAAAATAATGAATTCAAGCAACATTTTGAAGTCATTTTATACAAAAATTGTCAAAAAGTCATGACTTTGTGACCTTGTATGTCAGTAACCATTTTTGTCTAAGGTCAGCTCAATCTCTTACAAATACAACCCATATCTACATACTATCTGCAGCCTTCTACAAACAAGCAAATGCTTATTTTTAAATATTTGTTCTTTACCCACCTCACCTGTATGTTGTGCATGTATGTGATGGTTTTCAGTAGTTGACAAGATTCTTGTGGGCCACCCAATTTATTGTGATTTCTAGAAGAGAAAACAATTTTTAATGTATACCTAGATAGCTACCTAATTAACAAATACAAGTAACATATTAAAATGTACATACAATATGTATAGGTATAGTGCTCATTGATTTCCATTTATCACAACTTAAAATGTATGCAGTGTATATATAGTTACATGACCATTTTAATTTTGAATTCTTACCTTTCTGTGCTGTAGATCTGCCAAAGCTTTGGATGCCTTCAAAGTAACTTCTTTGCAAATCCTGTATGTTTGTCCATTAGTAGTAGATGCCTCAACTTGTGTTAGAATATCTGAATATGGTAAGATTAATTCATCTGGTCGACCAGGATACACAAATGATGGGTTTGGGCCATGAGGATGAAGGAATGTGACTTTTACTTCTCTATTCTCTGGTATCTTTTCCAGCACATATGCCACCCACCAATGGCCATCATATGTAGCAGTAACAAAACCATGTATTTTCTCCTGTCACAACTTCTTCCTTTTCAGTAACTTTCTCAATATTGAATAATCTGATAATGAATAATGTTTAACCTTAAGAGAAGTCAATGAAACTGGCTGTAAATGGTGTAATTTCTGTGTACCAGCAATAGTCCTTGCAGTTGAGTGTCTTTCTTGGAGAAGTTGGCTTTCCTCTTCATGCTCTTTATTGGTTGAAAAATGACATTTTATATTTACAATATTTTCACTTGCAAATGTATATAACTGTTCTGCAGTAAGGATCTGTTCATCATAAGGTCGTTGTAGACTAGCTTTTGCAGCTAATCTCTTAACTGTGCCTCCAACACCATCACAGGGTCCCTTTCCATGACTTGTTGCAAAAAAATTCCATTCTGCCTCAATTCCAAAATCATCTCTGTGATGGCAAAGATTCAAAAAGTTTTTGCAGTTCTTATACTGTCCTGCACACCCATCTGAAAAGTAAATTATTTTGTGGATGGAACCGATGGATGAGATATTATCTTTTAGGAATTTTATCAGATGCTTTTGAAACAAATGTACAGTAGGGTGTCCCAGCCTCACATGTGAAAATAAAAATTTGCAAGAGTCAAATCGCACACCCCTTTAATTAATTACACTTGAAGAAAGGAAAAAATGGGCGAAATTTCATTGGCCTATTAGGAGGGGAAGGGTCCCCTCATTGACCTTGTTTATTTGACCCTATATGAACAAATGTAAATGCTCAGCATTAATCATTCTAGAATGGAAGAATGAAATGTAAATTCTTTCTAATGACTAAATTAAAGGAAATGGAAATTCTTCCTAATGGCACATTTCATTTCGGGGGACAGAGGATCTTTTTGTCTGCTGAGGGGAACTGCTGGCGGTGGTATTCGACGACTTGGTACACGAGCTGCCATTCCTCATTTTTTGTCAGGCCCTCGTTGAAATCTTCCGCCAGTTTCACCGCCTGTTCTGCCGCGTCGTTCACAGACTTCAACGATGGTGCACATCCTTCGAGATCTTTGGGGGTTTTTGGAACTGGCAGCTTCAGGCAATGAAAAAGGTTTTGAGTCCTTTTCGTGACCAAGGTGCTCAAATCCGACCATCTCATGGTCAAGACACTCCCTCCAGCCGACGCAGATCTTTTGGGTTTTCGGTCTTGTGCAGGTTTTGGAGCATGGCCGTCTTCTCTGCATCGGTGGTTTTGGAGGAGAACATAGCGAGTCTGGCTAAATCTTCGCTTAGGTACCAGAGGTGGCCCCGGAATTTTGTCAATGCGGCGGTACCTACATCATGATCCACCGCCTTGTACCGCTCTAGGTCCTCCAACAGCTCCAGGTCATTGACGGGCGCGTCCGCCGTCAATGGAGCCTCGAACCACCTCTGGAGGTAGATGGTAACAGCAAAGATGTTTATCCTGCGTAGTGACCGTACCTCGTGAGCGGTCAGGTGGAATTGGCTTCGGAAGATGAACATCTTAAGACAGTAAATGCCTTTGGCCATCCACCTGGCCCGGTGGTATGCTCCAGGACGATTGTACTGGAGATCTCGTTTGCCATGACCATCGAGGAAGACCAGAGCGAGGATCAGAAACTCCCGGTAATCGTCTCTTGGGTGGCCAACTTCAAGCTGGTCTTCAATGAAGTGGACAATCTGCTCTTTTTTCAACGCCACCCATTCCGAAAGGATGTCGCTTGGGCCATCGCCGTTGAACGGAGAAGCCTGCTTCTGGTCGATGAACTCCCATTGGGATTTGAAGCGAGTGAACAGCGCAATTTCGGGGCCAGAAGACCTGAAGAACAGGTCAAAGACTGAGGTGATTACCAATTCCATCATGTGGTGTCTGCAAGCCAGGAAAAGAACGCGGCAGTCCATTTGGTCCTGGATAATCGTACAAGCGCCGCTGTGAATACCGGTATTCGCCGCTGTTGTGTCGAAGCAGAGACTGGCAATCCATGGTTGAACTTGCGGCCAATCATCCAGCACCTTCAGAACAGCTCCAGCCATCCGCTGTCCCATGCTGTCAGGGATTTTTGGGATCGCCAACAACTTCTCAAGATTCTTCCCGCTGACCAGCACTGGTATGCGATCTGATTTCCTCCATCCGAATCAGGGAGGAGTTTGCCATCAAAGTGGACGACAAGCGGCGTATCAGGATTGAACTCGGTCTTGATTCTGGCTGCCAAGTTCTTCCTGGACTTCTGCCGTGAACAGTGAAGACTTGATTTGGACAAGGTGACCGAGGATAACTCAGCTCCCGCGGCAGCGAGTGCTGGAGCCACAATGTGCATCGCTTGGCATACTGAGGTTCCAGTTTGATCCAGGGCTGCAGCAAAATTGGGATATTGGATGATCCTCCTTGCCGACACTTGGCCGTCCTTGGGAGCGGATCGAGGAGCCGAAGGACCAGGAGAGGAATATTGGACATCATCATTGGATGCTTCGGCCTTGGACTCCGAAGAAGAAGACCCACTTTTCACCATTCCTTTTGCTTGCAGTGAGTCCATCTCTTCGCGGCTTTTCTTCTTCCTCTTCTCTTCAGCTGCTTGGCATTTCTCCCGCTCTGCTGCCCTGCAAGCAAACTCCAGGTCCTCTCCTCTGATGTACATCTTCCGCACGGTTCGCTGGTCATTCAGAAAGTCTCGATCTTCGGGGACTGATGAGTTTCATGGCGTTGGCATGAGCTGCTTCGAACAGTGTATTCAGGTTGGCTTGGAATCCCTTTTCCCGCTCCAGTTGCTTCTCTCCCCCACGGTTTCGGTTTCTGGCAACCTTCTCGTAGTCCGTGGAGAGGGCCTTGATCCTCTCGACGCACTTGGGCTTGTGGGAGGTCGGAATAGATGCCCGAGCCCACACCGCCATAACCTCATCAGCTACCACATTGGCAGCTTCCGCCGTGGATGTTTTTTTCTTCCGAGTGAAGAACAGATGTCGAAGAACATCTCCCACTGTCGGGAGTTGACACAGCGTTTCCAGGGGTTCATTTCGCAACACCCCCACCAACCACACAGTCTCCTGCTTTCTTGTATCCATAACCTGAAAAGAAATATGCTACAATTAGTATAAGGTAGAGAGTAGCCATTCAGCAATAGTAACACATGGTTTGAGGGGACCCTTAAAATTAAAGAACATGAATGAAATTCATCTTGCTGGCATGTTTTCACGAGTGGAAGAAATTAGGGGTGTGTGCATGACAAACTTCAGGAACAAAAAAAAATTGGGACACACTAATGTACTGCAACTGTGTTATGGATGTTACACTCTGAAATAATAACAAAGCTAAGGTGAGCAATCTCATCTTCCTTTTTATAGTAAATAACAAATGGATGTAGAGTAGCCATCTCATTGTTCCAGTGAAAGCTCTGAACCTTATCTTGAAGAATAAAGGAATAATTTTCAGCAAAATCACACAGCAAGGACCTCACCATCTTTCAAAGACATTTTTGTTTCATGGTAATAAGTTGCTTGCATCTTTGTCTTGGTCATGTATCTGGTATTCTTTCAGTTGGTTACAGAATTGGTCAATATATTCATCTGTATTCAGTTCTACTGATTCAAGATTTGACTGATCTGTATTGGTCCACTTTTTAAAATTTATGATATCAATGAAGTTGTTTGTAAATATGTCCAGTAGTCTGTTTTCTAAATCTGATGGATCTCCACATTGTTCACATTGTCTGAGGTAGCATTTCTGTGAGGCAGGATTGCATTCCATAAAGGCAACACAATGACGTACATTCTTAATAGGTGTGTCATCATTTGCAGTTAGTTTTTAATTCAGCTCCTACAAACATAAGTTTGGCATTCTGATGAATTGTACACACACATACTGAGTGAGTTCCTGTTGCTCCAGCAATAACACACTGCTTTGGATGCAATTCTGCAAATTTACTGAATCCCACCTTAACCAAAGGATTTCTTTCTTTGAAAATATGATAGGCTTCTTTTAAATTGCAAAGTAAAAGATGCTTTTGCAAATGTATCCTTCCTCTTTCATTGTCAATGATACTACAATAGTCTTTCTTTCCTGGCATTGTTCTACTGATGTCTTCTGAAAGATAAAATGCTTTAATAGCGTCAACAGTATCCTGTTTAATTCTTTTCCCACCCTTTGGATTTGGGTCTGAAAGGACACCTTTTCAACTATTTTTTTAGCAATAGATGCTGTATGCCTTGTTGTGTTAAATTCTGAAGCAATTTTCCTAATGCTCCAACTTTTGGGCAATACAGTGAGGATTTTTATTTTATCACTTCTTTTAGTATTTTCATTTTTGAATTTTTCCTTGAGTTGATTTATTATTTCTAAATAGTCTACATCTCCAGATGGCTCCTTAAATTGTGAGTCAGAAATATCTCTTCCTGCAACTGTTTCCATTCTCTTCTTAACTGTCTCTGTCACCTTGCTTAGTTTTTTAGCTCCATATGACTTTTGCTCTACAAGCTTTCTCTTTTTTATGGGTGATTCACCAATTGAAACAAAAGAAGCATTCAAAGTACACATCTCATGGTTTTGCTCTGAAGTTGATGCATCACTATTGTCAACATTTTCAATTTTCTCAAGATCTTCAGGTGGTTCACTACTACAAGAAGAATCATCATTTATGTCTGAATTCAAAGTGCCTATTCCTTTCTCAGGCAAGGACTCAATATGTTCTATACACTGCTTACAAAGTCTGTGATGTAGTGTTAAGTGCAGATCGGGAAACTTATTTACAAGTTCCTGTGGTACAATTCTCAAACTCTTCTTTCGACACTGACCTTTGTGACGCAGCAAAGGATCAGCACACTTCTGTTTCAGTTTTAAATGTTCCAGGTTTGTACTCTGAAATCACAAAAGCACGAAGAAAATCCTGAAAAGAAAACAATGAACAATTAATGAATTATTAAATAAATTTTTATACATGTATTTAGTAAAAATAAATTAACTTTAACTTGAAGTCAGGAGTCAACTCTGTAAAGTTGACAGTACTTATATACTAGTTGGGCCTTTGGATCAGAGCTACTCTAGTAGATTTGGGGCTGTCGAGGGGTTTAACCCTGGTTGTCTTTTAAAAGACTTCTTTTGGCACAGGTCACAAAAAGGTTTTTGAACTAATAATGTTAAGTTGAACTAAGTCTTCACTGACACTATATCAGAACAGAACTTTTAAATAAATGAACTGACAAAAAAATCTAAAATTGAAGAATGATGCCAACTTCATTTATTTTTTATACATTGAACTAGTTATCAGCCACTTACAGCTTCTTGGGATTTTGTTGTACATGACTCAAGGTATTAATGTAAAAAAATTGAATTTTTTAGGAGAAGGTATTTTTTTTTTATTCAAGGTCAAAGGTCAACTTTTGAAGGGATTTTTTTATTTTTCACAGTAGAGATATTTAACAAGAGACAATACACAAAGGGCTACTAAAGAGCTTTAAAATGAGACCAAAATCAATGCTCTAGCTTTAATAGTTTTTTAGTTACACCATTTTGAAAATAGTCATTTAATTCAAAAAAGGTCAAAATGTCACAACTTTGTGACCTTGTATCTCAGTAACCAAAGGTCAGTCAGCTCTAATAATTTGGGAATTTAAGTTTGGCATGTATATCTGCTATTGTGCCAAGTATGAGCAAAATTGAAAGGGGTGAGTGCAAAAAGTGCCATTTTGTGGCTGAGTTGACATGGAATGACCCTTTAGAGCAGTGGTTCTTAACCTTTTTACTACCATGCCCCCTCTAGGAATTGGTCCTTCCCTCCACACCCCCCTTGGAGGGGGATACTTTTGCATTTTTTCATAAACTTCTCAATATTAGCCCATGCTCTCGTTAAGAGAATAACAAATACAATTAGTGTTTTTCCCCAAGGGATCGAGCCCCCCCTGGAAATTACCTAGGGGGGCGCGCCCCCCAGGTTAAGAACCACTCCTTTAGAGGATGAAAATTCCAATATTTTCTTGTTTTATCACTTCACATAACTTATTTTTTCACAATGGTTAAGTTCTCGTGTAAAAATAGCAGCTGCTCTGTATAGGTGTAAAGCCTAGAAAACCAAAGAACTATCTTGTAGTCATAGCTCACAATATTAACCCAGTTAGCTGGTTAAGAACACATTTACTGAGCCCAACATAGGCCCACAGTCCAATTGTATAACAAACAAAACTATGACATCTAATGCAGTGTTGCCATCTTTAATGAAAAGGATTATTGCTTTGTTGCCAAATTTTCAACACAAAATAAATTATGAATGTTACAAAAATATGACAAACTAATAAACCCTAGCTGGATATCAGTATTGGTTATTGGCTGATATTTTTTTAATTATTGGTATCAGTTATCAGCTAAAAAGTGATATTGGTAGATCCCTAGTAATTATGGAGACATCATGCATCATACTATGGAGGAAAATCCAGATGGGTCTAATGCTGTAACTGCTGTGCCTGGTATAAGTGGAATTCAACATGTAGAGATGGCTGGCAGAACTCCTGCATCTTCCTAATTGCAACATTCAAGGTAATCTCTCATAACTGTAGAGGCCTAAGCTTAGGCAATAACAGCAAACACAGGCTGATCATAATTGATAAGCTGTTAGAGGATACTGATATTCTCTGTCTGCAGGAAATGTGGCTATGGAAACAGGACTTAAAGGACCTGAATAGCCTGTCCAGTAACTTTTATAGGATAGGGGAGGCCACCAGAGATAAACAAGATGGTCTCCTTGCCAGCCACCCACCTGGTTGGGTAGCTATTCTATGGAGGTTGGGGTATGGGAAATATATTAGCTAATTAAAACTTGGTTTGAATTGGCTAACTGGAATAGAAATTTGTGTAGACAAAAAATTTGTAATTCTGTGTATCTATATGCCTTTTCAGGCAGTTGATAATGAAGATTATGGTACCTCATTAATTTGGGGCAGGTCAACAGTATTATTGATGAGTTGGATACAACATGTGCAGCTATTATTGGTGACTTTAATGGTAATGTGCTTAATGATAATGCTTTGTTTAGCAACCACTTAAAAGTCTTCTGTGAAGATAATAACTTGACCCTTTCATCCATGTGTAGTCTTCCTGGTGATAGCTTTACTTAGGTTAGTGATAGTTGGCACACCACCTCATGGTTGGATCATCGTATTTGTATGTTCATTATACACAGTGATTCAGTGGCCTACTTAGTTAGTGCTCCAGACAAGTATCTCTTAATCTTCTATCAGGGTTGGCGTAACTGCCCACTTTATTGAAAAAACCCAGCCCACCTGGGTTTTTTGGTTTTTTTTTCAATAAAACCCAGACAAAATTGGGGGAAATCAGGTTTTTTCAAAAGTATGTTGTTATAAGTCTCCAATACAATAATAATTAGTTATCTTTTTATACCTGCTAAATGGTTTAGAGGTATAATATGATGATAAACATTTATAAAAGGAGTACAGTTGATAATAAAATACACCTGTATTTAATTTATAAAATATTTCATGACTCATGTACTGTATTTTAGATAAACACACAACTCATTTAGCAAACTCAACAACCCCTGACAGCAGACATGTTCAAATAGATTTCCACCCAATTACCAAAGTGTGACAATTCATGGGAGTGATCTGTGTAACTTGTTTGAACATGTGCTCTGTTCATACTTCAGGGTTAGTCAGTAAGGATCAAATAATGCAATTTACAGTACCGTATTCAGGTGGTTCCCAGTTGTGAGAAAAAGAGTTTGTTAACAAATAGTGTCAGGCATCAGCACTTGACACACTTGATTGTAACTATTATTTAAATACTGTACACTACAGTAAATTTTATTTGATAGCTATCAGCTATAATTATTAATATTTTTGTGTGTAAGATTGAATGTAAAATAATTTTATAGTGTATTATACACACACACACACACACACACACACATATATATATATATATATATATATATATATATATATATATATAAATAATTATATATATAAAATTATATATATAATTATATTAATTAAAAACATCTTTATCATAATTAATGAATAGACTATAGGTCTAGTTACAATATAAAATTGAACATATTATTTACAAAGAAAAATGCCATGTGTAGCAGGTGCAGGAAGAAAAAGTAAGGGTGAATGGAATGAAGTGTTAAGTGTAGAAGGAACAAATAAAGTTACATGTAAGTATTGTAACACTGAAATAAGTGGTAAAATTGAATGGATAAAAACCCATTTAAAATGGTGGCAGCTTATGGAAAATTGCACTGCAAAAAAAAAGAACACTGCCAGCTGATTTTTGTCAATATTTTAAACATTTCCTTAGTTGTTCCCCAAGTTCTGCATCCATTGAGAGAATATTCTCTACTTTTGGTTTGGTCTGGACAAAATTAAGAAACAGGCTAGGTGTAGATAAGGCCACAAAATTAGTTAAAATACACAGGTACTTACGCTAAGCAACTCCATCTCTAGAGGTAGATTCTGATTATATGGTCATGGAGACAATGGAGTAATTATAAAATGTTTATGAGCCATATTGTCTTATAGTTTTCTAACAATTTAATAGTTAAATACTGGAATTTGCTATTTGGTTTTGGATCATTTCACACATACTGTATTTTAAGTTTGTTTTTCAATGAGTTTCATAACCTACTGTTCAATGCTGCAATACAAATGTAAACTTATTGACTAAACTTTTTAATGTCCTACATAGATTGAATAACCTGTTTAGTTTATAGAGCATTAGTTAGTAATTATAAATAATATAACAAATGGTATTCCTATTTTAATGAAAAAATACATATAAATATAAAAGAAATGGCAACTTTTGAAAAAACCTACCTACCTGGGTGGGTAAAATAAGTTTTTTTGAAGTGGGTTTTAAAAAAAAAAACCAGGTGGGGAAAAATGGGTTACCCACTTCTGTGCCAACCCTGTCTTCTATGGACCTCTTGTATAATGTTTGTACCTGTTGAGTGAAATAGTGTTTTTGTTTGTTTGTTAACACTGCTTCTAATTGCATTTAAATAGACAAAGATCTTTTTCAAATGAATGAAGTACACTACATACAAAAGTAATAGTAATAGATGAAAATTAAAGTAATAGTAATAGAAGGAATCAATAGTAATAGAAACCCACTAAGTGACCCCATGTCTGACTTGTGTACAGTATAGTAATTGTAACATGAAAAATAGTGTTTGGGTTTTGTGCATATATCATACATTTGAAAGGTGGTTTGCATCCAGATATGTTTCATTACTTGGGCTAAAATTATATTACCTTGCTGTTTTGCTCAGTTATTAAAATACAAAGAGGATATTAGACTGTCTGCCTGTGTCCTGCAGTATTATATACAAATTTTTACCATTAGTTTAGGGAAAAAAATTTGTTCCCAACCCACATTAACTGAAGTAATGTTTTTATTTTTCAGGTGTATAATGGCAGGTAGTCATACAATGATGCCAGGCATACTTTATACAAGCTCAGCTGTTTTAAATGTAACAAATTCAACCTCAGGAATATCTAACAATCAACAAGAAATTACATTTCCCTTAAGTCATTCAACAGTTAATGGAACACTAAATATTAATGGACATACCAATAATCTAATTACAACTACTAGTACGCACAGAACTGGAAATAAAATAACATTACAAGGAACAGCTAATAATTCAAGTTACATTACTTCTGTTAGTAGCAGTACGAGTAATAATTTAAATAATCAAATCACCAGTAATGGAGTTACAGGAAGAGATACTGTCCACAGCCATGGTCAGTTAAATAATAGTTCAGAATTATATACAACTAAACAGAGCAGTGTTGAGGTGAGTAATATATGTGAAAAAATAGCACCATAGTATTTTTTTTACTATTATTAAAATTTATATAGGCCTAGTGTGTAACTCTTCATCCATTAGTCAAATGGTAAAATATGGTATACTATAGGATCTGTTGTTTTTAGCAAAATTGTAGTTGGCTGTCATATCTGATAGAAATGATGAAAGTATTGTTGAATATTTTTAAATGAGGGTTGACAGTTCAACCATATAGGCCTCTGGCTTTAAAGGTAGTGAAAGCGGCAGTGAGAAATTAATTTATTAGAGCACCAGTTTTACGCCTATTCTAAGGTTTCCAACAGGTGTCTTTACCCTTGTTTAGAAGATCAACATATTAGGGTAATTCCAGGACAAATAGACAAATGAAAGTGCCAAATGTACACTCCACCATCTCCAAAATTCATGAAACTTGGTGTGAGGGTTGGTTTTGGTCCAAATTACAAAAATCTGAATTTTTTTGAAAATTGGTGAAGTTGGTCAAATTTTATGGCTTGACCAAATTTTGGTCAAATGAAAAAACCAACAATTTTCAAACATAAATATCTCAGCTGCTAATTGTGGTAACGTAATAAGTCTTAAATGATAAAATATGTAAAATTAACTGTAGTTTCTAAATATGTATAATTTTTTTAGGGTAACAAAAATAAAATTATGATTTTTTGGAAAAAATGTCAATTTTTTTTTTTTTTTTTTTTGGCAGCGAAGATATCATTTTTCGAAAAAAAGACCAAGAATAAAAAATGTTTATTTGATGTACACCATAATAAGTAATAAAAAGTCAGCTTATAGTTTATTATAAGGCTCAAAACTGAGTTTGAAATTAAGTAATAAATTTTTTTTCAGATGACGAAGATTTATTACAGACTTGTTGGTCCAAAAAAAGACAATTTTCAAATCATATAAAAAATACATGTAGATAAACCAAAGGAGAAAAAATCTTTTAAAATATATGTACAATGTACATACATAACCCTCTTATATTTAGGGACAGAATATATTGACAATAATAATGTTTAATTTATAAAGCGCTTATCAGAGTATAAAATACTCTTCCTAATACTACACGTACACAAGTCTTTGAGAATGAATTAAGAGACAGTATTCTCATCCAGTGAATCCAAATTTTAGACACTAATAATATAATAATAAGAAAAAAGAATTTGAAAAGATTTTTATAACTATTAAGTAGATACACAAATCTTAGATAAAAATTTTAGAAATATTATATAGACAATCTTAAATAGTATACATTCGATAGAATTTATTTTATCTTTTTGAAAAGTTATTTAATTCTTGAAGCGGAAAAATGTATTGTATTCTTGTTCCTCCTCGTAAACTTGCTTCAATACTCCCAAATATATTTTCTGTTGGAACGTGACAAACATCATCTTGCGCAGGAAAAATGTATGAGGGATATACGCCCGAAGGATGGAGAAATTTTATCAGAAAATCATCATATTCACAGTCAAAGGACTGGACTAATCCGAGCCATAGTTTATTTTCATACATACAACCCACAAAAAGAGCCTGTTTCGCATTGAGAGAGTATTATGTTCTTGATCCAAAGCAGAAACTCTAATGAGCTCTCTTATTTCGACTGACTGTGCACTCTGAGAGAGTGGATAAACCTTCAACAAATTCTTGGAAATTGGGATAAAGTGATGTAATTGTTGAGTACCTTTGATAGAAGTAATAGGCTCACTCAGACGTTTTTGCAAAGAAAGCTCTAAATCTACGACTTGTGCCTCAGAGACGTAAAAAAGTCAATAGCGGTTAGGAATTCTTGAGAGCAGAAATTGTAGAAGTCCTCAGCTGTTAAGATTTGATGGTCGAGAGGCTGTTGTAAGCTTTCTCTGGCTGCTCTTTTTACCGTTCGCCAATACCGTCGCAGGCATTCTTCCCGTGGGATGTCGCGAAAAAATTCCACTCAGCATGAATTTTGAAGTCTTCGAAATGATGGCATAAATTTAGAAAATTTGTTTTATTCTTATACTGAGCCGCGCATCCATCTGTGAAATAATGAATTTTAGTTAGGTTTGAATTTTGTTGTTGGATGCACAGGATTAATTTTTTGAGAAAACTATGAACCAGAATTGTATCATGCCTGCGACGGTTTGAAACGAAGCAGTAACTTTTGCAAATTAGTTTTCCTGCATTGTTTTTGGAATAATAAACGAATGGGTGCACTGTACATTGCGAGTTCTCCCAATGAAACCCCTGGGCACAATCTTGTACGATGAATGAGAAGTTTTCCGCGAAATCACCCACCAAAACACCTTCATTTTCGGGCAGAGTTTCTTTTAGATTTTTGAAGTAACTCGACTGACATTTATTCGTGAAGTGGTGTCTTGTCAGTTGTGCAATTTTTTTGGTGAGTGATTCCACGTATTCCTCTGGAGTTTCGGTGATATCTTTTAACATACAGTGATCGACGGACACCCATTGTTTATATTTTATCTCTTCCATCGCCATGAAGTCCAAACTTTCCAAATAATTTTTGATTCCGACCTCTCGCGGGCATCTTTTGCATCGGTGCATCATACAATCTTCATTGTCCATGCCGCAGATGGATAAAGACATTAATTTTTTGTAGTCTAAATCTTTAATGCCTAACGCTGATATTTGTAGTTTCGGATTTTGGTGATGCGTACATACGCAGACACTGTGAGTTCCGCTTTGTCCCGCAAGCACGCACCACGACGGTCGAAGATGAGCAAAGGTACTAAAGCCTATTTTGGGATTTTCATCATTTTTTGCATATTCAGCATATAACTCTTTCAAGTTACACAATACCAGTCTTTTTTGTTTTTTATTTTTTCACCCTCTTCATTTATTGCAAACTTATAATCTTTGATTCCCGGGCACATCCTACTATATTCGTCATTTTCATAAAACTCCTGAATGATTTTTTTCATTTCAGCTGTGACGACCTTCCCTTTCGTCATGTTTGGAATGTTAGGAAGAATCCCAAACTGTTTTTGAAGATTGCGGCTCTTACGCACCATATACTTTGTTGCTCCAAAGAAGTCAGCAGTTTTTTCAATGGGATAGGGATACAATGATAGTATTTGTAACCTAAGATTGCGATCGTTACTTGCTTGAAATTTCTCCTTTAATTCTTCCATAACCTTTTGATACCTGAAATAAAGTGTATTTGACATTAAGTTTAATTAGTATATTTTTAATTAAACTTTTCATAAAATATATGTATATGTATTATATTGTCCGATTATAAAAATGTAAACAGATAAAACTTAATTTAGTATATACTTCGATGACTGTATTAAATTTAATTTAAAATGTCAAATTTCAATAACTATGTCCGAAAAGTAGTCTTGCCTCTCTAAATCATCTTCCAAACAACTTTTTTTGGATGGACCAGCTTCAGAATAGTCAATAGGAGCCCCATAAGCAGCTTCAAAACTTCGTTTAACCTTTTCCGTTGTCGATCTGAATTTCGTAGAAGCCTTTATCTGTTTTTGTCCCGGCTTCAATCCAGCTGTAAAACAAATTCATAAATTTAGGTTGCGTGAAATAATCAAATATCAAATATTTTGTATATATGTATTCAAGTGCTGATGCTAATATTTAAAAACAGAAAACTACGAATTTGGCATTAAGAAACAAATGTCCTGAATGGAGTCTCTATTGTTTTATTACCTGTTTTAATAGGGCTTTCATCAAATAAAGGTAAAATATTGTCGCTGAGCAAATCTTTATTGAATTGCCTGTCTTGAACGACAAATTCTTCCAATGGTGGTGGATTCGTGGAATCGCTACTGCTTCGCTCCATACATTCGTTAAGTATGTCTGGCTCAGGTATTGGTGCAGGTTCCGGCTCTCTGGATGAACGTTGAACATGTTCTAATACAATTGGCTTCTTTTTAATTGTGACATAGCAATTGCTGCATAGTAATTGATTTTCTTCCAAAATTCCATAGCTTGCAGCTGCCATGGCAGAGTTTACTTTTTTGATGTTACAGAAAATTCTTCTTGAGTGTTTTTTCATAGGATCGCAACAAAATTTTGTGTTTTGAGGCATTTTAAGGGTTAGGTAAATTTACGTATACTAGAAAATTAGGTATATACTGAAAATCTGGAAAGAAAGCAAAAAATTAAAATTTGGAGGATTTTTTTTTTTTTTTTTTTTATAATAATCGTTGATAAGCTGACTTTTTATTACTTATTATGGTGTACATACATCAAATAAACATTTTTTTATTCCCGGTCTTTTTTTCGAAAAATGATATCTTCGCTGCCAAATTGCAAAAAAAAAAAAACGTTTTTCCAAAAAATCATAATTTTATTTTTGTTACCCTAAAAAAATGACATATTTAGAAACTACAGTTAATTTTACATATTTTATCATTTAAGACTTATTACGCTACCACAATTAGGAGCTGAGATATTTACGTTTGAAAATTATTGGTTTTTTCATTTGACCAAAATTTGGTCAAGCCATAAAATTTGACCAACTTGATGACCAATTTTCAAAAAAATTCAGAAATTTGTAATTTGGACCTAAATCGACCCTCACACCAAGTTTCATGAATTTTGAAGAGGTTACCGTGTACTTCATTTGTCTATTTCTTGTAGAATTACCCCATATATTTTGGTGGTGGTATGTTGGACATGATCTTCAGATTTTGTTCAGATAGCAGATTTTGTTCAGATAGCTGATTGCAGTCCACTTGAGTGTGACCACATTTTAAGTTTTTGCCAAATTTAGAGAAGTTAGAATTCAAAATTTTTTTTATATAAATAAAATAAATCAACACAGTGGGTTGAATTGGACTTTCCCTTTGCCTTATAGCTATTTTCTTTCAACTTTCAGGAATTAAAATATTCAAATTTTGTGTTGGTAGATAGGCTAGTCAATTAATTAGCTTTAGTGATATTTAATATTTCATTAAAATTTTTAAATAACAATAGGGTCATTCCAGGACAAATCAGGCATTGCCTGAAACCACACCCACTTAGATTTTGCTTAAAATTGCTACACAGCGTTGTTTATGCTGAAAAACACGAAATTTTGAGTTTCAGAGCAATCGGAGTAATGGTTCAAAAGTTATAGGCCCCCCAATTTTGGTGGTGGGGGATGGCCCCTTAATTTTTAAGTCTATAACTCAGTCCCTAATTGAGCTAGGAAAAAAATTAAAAAACCATTTGAAAACTCAAATCCTAAAGAATAATTGACTCTAGGTAATAAAATGCATTTAATCAAATAGTTAAAAAGTTACATCAGTTTGAATATTTTTTGGGGGGCCCCACCCCCTATTACACAGATATTCAAGATTTTTTTTTCGTCATTTTGTACCTCAATTATTCTTCTATATGATTAGTCAATGACATTGTGTATTTTTTCCCTTCATTAAATGGTGGTGGAGGTTAAAAATGCATTCTATTTGCTGGACTTTGAACTTACACCATTATGCCTATTTTACTTATCAAGCTCTTATAAGATGTTTTCCTTGACTTACAGGTGGATTAACTATAGCTATAAGATAAACCTGTTAGTGTTTTTGTAGAACTCAATAATAATAACTCTCTCTCAACTTTGTTGATCTTCAAAGGCAAAAAAAAATTACTGCTAGTATAGTTACTATGTTTTATTGAACAAATTAAGACATTACTTGAATAAAAATAACTTCTATACAATACATTAAATCTGAAACATTTTTTGTATCTAGCCTAATTCTCAGTATCATGTATTTCAAAGATATACACAACTCTGGTGCCAGATTGAATATTAGGAGTTGACATTTCATGAAGGATGTTTTTGGCTTCTACCCAACAAACATCATCATCATTATTAGTTGGGAAATAGTATCTATTGTTTTTGTTGGAAATAGTAGTAGTTAGAAACTTGATTTTATAATCTTGGAATTATTCTGAATAATCTAAAATGATTCCTAGATATTTTCTGCCATCATAAATACATGCAAGATACTTTCCCACAGGAAATTTTTGCTCATTTGGTAAATCTGGACTCGTGTCCAAATCACCTTGTTCAGAGGTCATAACCCTAACAACATTGTAGTCATTGGAGTCTGAAACTAAATAAGCTTTAATGTGATTCTGAGACATTGGCACAATTCTGTGAAAACCTCGTGTGCCCTTCACTGTCACTGCTTTTTCAAACCTACTACTGAGTTCTGTTTTATTATGATTTATTTGTTCTTTTGTAATGAATTTAAACTTGATGGACTCAAAATTTTATGTACAAAAGTCATAGAAACTCTGTGGATAAAAGATGTTTCCTGTTGTTGTTCTTTGCAAACTAGCTTTAGCTGCTGCTCTCTTCACACTTACTTTAATGCCATGACTAGTGGCAAAAAAGTTCCATGCTGCCTTTATACCAAAATCTGTTTCATAATGGCATAAATTGCTAAAATTAAAATGGTTTTTGTTTTGTCCAGCACAACCATCAGAAAAATATTCCTGGTTTCATTGTTTTCACATTAGGGAATTTCACTTTAATGTCTTGAACTAAAAATTGTTGAAGTGTATATGCTGCTGCTGTTTTATGATCTAAACTATCACTAATGATATGATAACTAGTGTGGCTCAATTTACCATCTTCCATTTTATATACAACCCAACCATTGGGTGTAATGTAACTTGTTCGTTTGTCCAATGGAAGCTCTGTGGTGCATCTTGAGTGGTGAAAGAATAGTTCTCAGAAAAGTCCCCAGTACTAAAACTTCATCTTTACTGAGATTTTGCTTAAGGGTCTTCATGTAGAGGCTTTGACTCTTGGCTGTATAATGATGATGAGTAAGAGAATAAATTGATTCTGAAAGTTTTTCGATGAATTCCTCCACTGTAACAGTTACATTTGACAAAGTTGCCCTGTCGGTGCTGGTCCACTGGTCATATTCAATTGAATCCCTGGAAGTCAGTACATTTAATGTGTTCAAATAGTTATCTACACCAGCAACACCAGGACATTCTCTACACTAGTGTAACATACATTTAATGTCCACATTGCAGACACTTTTGTGAATAAATGAATGATAAGTCAAGTCCTTGTCACCAATTGCTGGCTGGGACTGGGAGGAATCAGCTGACACACACACACACACACACACACACACACACACACACACAGGGTGTCCCGTAAGTCTGGAACCATAGGGCAAAATGATAAAAATGGCAATAAAAACGCCAGAGACTTTTGGGGACTGTGAAATGAGCGAGGATGGTAGCGGCTGTGTCATTGTCAGTGGATGTCCTCAGAGGTCCACTGTGTGGTTTATCTCCTATGGATCCCATTTCCCCGAACTTTGCTACAAGTTTGCTGACAGAGCTGTGTGTTATCGGCGCATGGTCCAGATGCAATCTGTTAAATTCCTCAGCAACCTCCCTCTGACTCTGATTTCCTATGAGCAGAATTACCTGGATGTGTTCTTCCTTACTCAAAGACATCAGCAGAATTACCTGGATGTGTTCTTCCTTACTCAGACATCATAGGCACTTGCATAAATGGAAAAACATGAATTACTTATTTTACCCTATGGTTCCAGACTTACGGGACACCGTGTATATATATATACAGTATATATAACCTTTTGAACTTTTGTTAGCTTCCACCTGAATTGTTCATCCTGATGGTCAAGCTTTTCACTCCACCTTAGACCTACAGTTTAATGTTGAATTTGAACCATGCCCCACCAGCAGCCCACTGTCTTAACCACTAGGCCACCCAGGGTACCATTTATCTACCAACCACTCTTTATTGTATGGAAGGATGACCAGCTGGGTTTTGCTGCGCGCCAGCTGCTGTCAGTGGGTCTTGAACCCTGGGCTAATGGATTCATTGTCAGCGACACTAACCACTACACCACTGAGGCACCTCTATATATATATATATATATATATATAATATATATATATATATATAATATATATAATGTTATAATGTTTCAGACCAACAAAGACCCTAGGATCCACTCATGGCTGGTCTACCTAACTGTGTTCGTAATCGTGTATTGTGTATGTCCTCCGTGGTGGCGGAGGGACCTACAATTTTACGTGGGTTCCGAACCACAAGAACATAAGAAACTTATTTAAAAACTGCCGGTAAATTGGCAACGACCAGTTTTTACGAAACTAAATAATTATCAATTTAAAAATAATTAATTATCGGTTTAAAACTAAAGATAGAATCTCTCGGTCCAGAGGAGCAAGTCATAATAGACTACTATCCACAAATATGTTTACATTCTATATCTATTTATAACGGACATGCAAATATATCAGATCCAAAGAATCCAGTCAATTTCATTACGGTATCCATCAAGTCACGGTCCATATCGATTGCGGACCAAGTCAAAATTTACAACCATATACATTATCAATTTAAAAATAATTAATTATCGATTTAAAACTAAAGATAGAATCTCTCGATCCAGAGGATCAAGTCATAATAGACTACTATCCACAAATATGTCACACTCTAATCTATTATATAACGGACATGCAAATATATCAGATCCAAAGAATCCAGTCAATTTCATTACGGTATCCATCAAGTCACGGTTCATATCGATTGCGGACCAAGTCAAATTTACAACCATATACATTACAATATATACACATACGAGGAAAAGTGTAGGTGTGGCTGTAAAGACTGTACAGTAATGTAGAAATGTGTGTGCACCCATTATGGGTCTCCCATTAAAGGTGTTGTGGGGCAAGTGAAGATCATGAGTTTTTTCAATACCTCACAGTACTATGGGGGGCACCGCTCGGCAGAGAATCTCTTTAAATGGGTGTGTAAGGACAGAGAGTATCCCCTAACCCAAGACGCTGCCTCCCTATATCCCACAACACTTGTGTTGAGCTGTGGGATCTATCCCCACAAAGCCTTAATTTTACTACCTTAACTATACCCTTTCTATCAACATGCGCGTCCAATCGATTCTTAAACATGTTTATAGACGTGCTACTAATTACTTCTACCGGCAAACTATTCCAGCTATTTACTATTCTATGCGTAAAAAAGTTTTTCGCAACTGCTGTCTCGAACCTTCTACTTGTCAACTTACACCCGTTATTTCTAGTCCTATTATTTGAGATATTTCGAAAAAGCTATCTCTATCTACGTTATCAAACCCATTCATAATTTTGAAAACTGGATTAGATCACCCCTTAACCTCCTAGTCTCGAGTGTAGTCAATTTTAACTCTTTAAGCCTATCCTCGTACGACTTTGACCTAAGAGACGGAATCATCTTAGTTGCTCGTCTTTGAACTCTTTCGATTTTGTCTATATCTTTGCGCATATGCGGATTCCAAAATTGGACCGCGTTCTCCAAATGGGTCTAACTAATGATTATAAAGAGGAACTATAATATCGTGCGATTTGTACTCAAAATTTCGAGCTATAAAACCTAACACTTTGTCGCCTTATTGACCGCCGCTGTACTTTGTTTCGCTACTTTTAAATCACCAGTGACTATAACTCCTAAATCGTTTTTCCTGCTCTACGCTTGTTAAATCTTTCCCTGACATACATACGCAAAATTACCGTTACGCGAACTATATGCTATATGTGTATATAATATATATATTATGTATAATATATTTATATTCTGTATATATATATATGTTATGTATATATATACTGTATATATTATGTTATATATATATATGTATATAT